>JAEAOA010001694.1:3497500-3980000 GCA_016746295.1 Potamilus streckersoni
TGCTTTGATGCATACATTTCCTTTCCTGATTAACCTTCCTCTACAGCCTAATTATAGTGACAGGTGATCATATAAATATAAAGCCATCCATGTCAATCACCAAAGTCTAAAAGCCAATCAAAAATATTAAAAAGACGCTTCTTTCCTGGATAACAGCTACATTAAGGCTACAGAAAAGAGCATTCCGCTTTTTGTATAGTTGGGTCCCAGTCCATAACTTTCTGTGGCTACCATTGTAGTTAAAGAAGCGCAGTTTCCTTGTTTGATTCTTCCTTCACTTCCTCTTTCGTCTGTGCCTTTATTCCTTCATTACTTCATAAATTGACTTTGTATTAAACTAAACCACCAGAAAACAAAGGAATGTTATTATCTTGCAAAGCTATCCTCTATTTGTTTATCAATAATCGAATTTTTTTATTTATTTTGAAGCAGAATCTGTGCATGTAATGTCTAAGAATTACTTTTTAAAACTGAAAACCACAAACAACCGTCATATAAATGTTTTAAGTACTATTTACTATCTCTGTTCGAGATGTAGTATTTAGGTATTATCACAGATATGACTGCTTTTATTTCAGATTGTTTTCATATTTAAAACTGATTTTTGAAATCAACCAGTAGACGAAGAAATAGTTGAAAATAACTTTCATACATTATTGAAATTGAGCATCGAAGCAATCCATTGTAAAAAGGTATATATGTTAGCAGAACTAATATTGCATAAGTCCAGTGAACGCTTGTGTCAAAAATACTTTAAAGCTGAATTTTTGTTGTTTGAAGAGCAAAGTACACGTATATTTCAGAATTAAACTATTGCATTAATTTGCATTTGTTCACATTAACTTGATCCGTATGTATGCACTTTTTCATGTCATTGTGTCCATTTTTATTTTTGAATCCCGTACGATTGTTAGTACAATTGTCTTTTCTAATTGTCTGTATTGCCACATAATTTTGTTAACATTAAAGCGCTCGTTCACATATACTTTGAAAATTTTAGTTAAAGTAAAAAGTGTTTTTTATTTTCCCTCTCACCTTTCCCCTGAAAGCCAAAACATCGTATTTTTTTTTTAGTTCCAGTAGTAGCGATAGCTGTTGGAGGGCTGTTTGGATTGATAGCGGTTGGTACCATAGTTTTCCTATTATGGAAACTTTGTACACGGCGTCGGAAACAATCATCCAGCTACGAAAAAATAGTAGGCGACCACAAACGCCATTCCAGGATAGAATCCATAGCCTTATTTGAGACTAACAATAGGTAAGATTTCTAACAAATATTTATTTATTTTCTCATTATCTAAGGATGCGGCTTATCTGCTGTTTAAATAATCCAACGCAATCGCTTTATATTTCAAGTCTTTTATTCTTTCTCTTTATTCTGCCTGGTTTGCAAGCATGAAAATTACGGTTTATAAAGACAGACATCTTGATGTGTGGAACCATCCTAATTCGATCTCTACATAATAAATTAAATACGCATTCCACTTGTGTCGCGATAGTGCATGCGACTAGGGTCTAATTACGAGAATTTTTGCTCTCAGAAAATGTGGATAATCCCGAAACGTTCACTTCATATTGTTTACTATGGACTACAGAATTCTTAGTTCATGCTGGGTTAGTTTTTTTCGACATTTGCAGCTTTGATTAAGAGCATGAACCTGTTACTGCCTTATTTACATGGACTCGAACTACCTTAGATTTCGATTTTTTAATAAATATTTCCGATATAATACTGAGAAAAAGAGAGCTGGATGTCTTTAAGAGATATCCTCTTTGAATGAAGATTCTTAAAAAGATAATGTCATAATTATCCCAAGGCTTTAGAGGTTGATATTGCCGTATCTTCCGCATGTTAATCCGTCTGTCATTAATCACATATTCTCCTAAACTGCTTGGCGGAATTCAGGTAAATGGTAATTATTGGGTTTACGATTTACAACAGAGGTGTCTTTTTTGGTTTCCACCTTTGGTCTCTATGGATGTTGCTCAAATATCTTATGTACGAAATTTTATTTAAAATGTCATTGAAAAATATTTTCTGACCAAAATGTTTGTATGCAGTTAAGCAGTCAAGGAGGAAGGTGTCTCATATAAGTGATGGATAACCCGTTGGTCACTGTACTAGATTGGGAGGGGTTTGCAGGAAAATGTTTACGTATTTGCGATGGGAAGCCAATGTAATTATTCTAGTAAAAAGGTATTTATCAGTACGCCATAGCGACCAATAGTTAGTTATTTTCAAAGACCTTTAATAAATGCACAATGCTTATTATCGACGACGATATAAAATCGTCTTCTCGATAGAATATGCATGACGTTAATTAGTCCTTGCACATGTTTATTTGCATTGTCCTTGAACATGTCATTTGCCTATAATGTCATGTTGCTTTTTCTTGCAGTCGATGGAAATAACAATCATGTTTTTAGTTTTTGCATGGACGGATGTTTTGTCAGTATTGATTGATTTAAATAAAGATATGTGTTGTCAGTGGAAGAATCTCAGACATAGGTATTGCAATCTGATCTCTGGGGATTGTGTATATACTAATATGTGACTGTAAAGTCTTCTTGTCCTTACAGTCATCAGGATTTGCATATAACTTGAGAAGGCGTGTCCCTTTTCATGGGTTCTAACGTGTATTATAACAACTAGCGGGTCTTTTACTTTCAATATTTACTCAACATTTATGTTGTTATTTATTCTGTGCTCTGATCTATTATTATTTTACTTTAGTTGATTTATCTATTTCGTTGAAAATTTAATATTGTTACCCTTGCTATTTCATTTGCTGAATCTTTCACTGCTAATTTCCAGACAAAAGAGTTCCGCAGCAACACATTTCGTGCATTAAACCAGATTTTTTTAATTACAAGAACGGTAACTTTTTGCAATGGAAAGAGATCCATTCAACACTTGCATTTCAAATATAAAGATACGAAAATTTTGTTACGAATAAGCTAATATACAAATCTAAAGAAAAAAATACTACAATACTTTCATTAAAATGCTATTGGACCCATCGCATAATCTTGATCAATGTATAAATTTGGATATTTATGCAGTCCTGATCAAATCATAAAGTTAATACTTTTTCTAAATGCTTTCTTACTAGTTTACCATGTCTTTGACTTGTTGTTTGTTTTATACATTTTCATGTACATGTATTCCGAAACAGATCTCAAATAATAATTTTACTCAATTGAGATAAGTTGCCTTGAAAGCAAGCATTGTTTATAGGAGATGTTAACTTGATAACAAACAGTATAACCTCATTTCGTCATTCCTCATAATTTCGACCACAAAGGCCCTACCAACCGCCCACCTCTCTCCTCCAGCCCTCACTACTCAACCTTTTTCTTCCTCAATTAGATGTTTTAGCTGCGTCACACCATTTGTTAACAATATCCAACTATCATTTATTACGTTTGACTACCAAAGTATGCTTAAACGTAGCAGTAAATGCAAATAAGAAAATGCCTTGTCTTAAAAATTACAACTGATACCTGTATTGCAGATAGCACTTGTTTTGTTATTGTTGTGAGCTTAACGCCATTTTTTAGTACATGATAGGCTATACATGGCGATAAGTACGACTGGTGGAGTAAAAAATCCGGGAAAAGACCGGATGAACGTGATAATTGTATTATCACAATGCGGGAATGTCTAACTAGGTTGTACATAACTTCTCCATTTTGGTTTCATGGTGACTTTTGAATCTTTAGCTAAATTGTGTTTTCTGTATGAAATCAGACGACATTATTATCGCGAAATTGTATGTTTTATTTGCATATTGACATTGCCTTTCTATTGCTACTCTCATAACAAATTTCTTATGCGCACATTGAACAGTTAACTGGATTAGAATATTTCCCTTGATAATACATAGTATCAATTATTGGACATTTCTCTTCTAAACTTAATATCGACTTTTGAATGCGTTCTTTTGAAACATTTTAATGGATATATTTATAGGTTACTGCATTTGTATGGGAAAATATAAACGAGTTTTTCGGATGGATATACTCCACGACCTTGGGAGTGCAGTATATCCATCCGACAAAACGAGTTCATATTTTCCCATACAAATGCAGTTACTATTTTATTATATACTCATCTTCTTATTCTTTTCAAGGCTTAAATATATAACAAAATTACACTGCCAAAAAAACAAAATGACTAAATGTATGCCGCATTCTAAACTAAATACATAAGCGTTGATGCATCATTACATAAGAACTTTATTGATGAGCGCGTAACTCTGACCAGATGAATTTGAAGTTGGTTGCGCGCTAGACGTACGTTTCGAAAGAAAATGGCGTTTGGTCTACTTAAAATTGAAATTTGGAGTAATATTGTTAATGAATAAGCATTGCAACAACTTTTCCATTTGATCTGGAGTTAATACGCTTGGGTACTTTTGTCGATTCAATGCAATCTTGTAATTATGGCTTGTATTTATCTCCATGGAGTAAATGAAACTTTTAAATGAATACAATGTATATGAGAATGTGTTTTCTTTCGTTTAAATTTTTAATATTGTTATTCTTTTTTATTCGTAAGTATGAGGCTTCTAGGAGGTGCGGTGGCTCATTGTTGCTTGACTCGTGACCGATTGGGTGCGGGTTCTAATCGTGCTCTTGAATTAACCTGCATTGGTTACCATGGCGTGATCTTTGGCAAGGCCTTACTCCAGTTGCCTTCTTACTAAGTAATCTAGTTCTGTCGCTGTGCCGTAAAACACAAAATCAGCAAGAATATGGAATGTCCCATTGTCGTTATTGCTTTCATGCTTGGTCCGCTGTTTGCAGTAAATGGTTTCCATATCGCGTTGCTACTGAATCGATATTTTTAAAATCAGTTATCACGAAATCAAGATATCATCTGGCTGTTATCGCCTTCATCAGCAAAACGTGAGTTTTCGTTTTTCTGTCGCTTGTCTGTTTACCAACAATTATAATCATCATGGTAACATATATGGATTTATTTTTATTTGTAAAATGAGTAAATAACCAGGACAATCAAAATTCGTATGGTATCGGTGGTTTGATGTCTGAATATTGGTATTATTTCATGAAAATGTTTGTAGCACATTCTGGTATGATAACCCATGCATTACTACTTTACAAATGCATAGAATGAGCTAAGATAAACATTCACCTTCACGTTCTTCTTTACTTACGATAGCATATTGGAGAAGGACTTGAGGTCAGTGCATATTATGCGAATGTTTACAAAACGTTGCTATAAGCTGCATCATTTGGATTATTTTTAGAATCATTTTATCTCAAGTCAAATTTTAAAAATACTAAGTTTTATATTCCATAGCAAAGCGATGAATGTGAGAAAAGAGAAACATTCCAAAATAAATCAAATATCCACAGAACAGGTAGGCCTTTCTAAAATATGAAGGAATTTGCGTATACTAAATCGGAATTTAATTGGTCTGCTGTAAAATGCAGATACAAGGAGTATTTATAAAGTTATTAACATTAGTGCGCTATAAAAAAAATGTTTCATCTTAGTAAACAATTCGTCAGTGCTTCCTTGAAAAGTAATCCCCATGCATCTCTAGGTCCTTTTTCAGTCCAATTCTCCAATTATGGAAAGGCCATTCTGTATTCACAGTTTGTTGTTCAAGTACTAGAAAACCGCGCTTCAAACCGCATGGCGGATGTTAATCGTCTGCTTCTTGATAAGGGGGCATCTGCAAGATTTTATGTACAAATTTAATGCAGCAATCAGTGACCTAGTACCAAAAAGAATCATATAAAATCACATACACAAGTGAGATCAAAAAGGTCCATATTTTAGATACTTCTATTAAAACAAAGCATAATATTATTCACTTGACCAGCGAAGTCAATGGCAGTCCATAGCAGAAGAAGTTTATGCACCACAACCCCAAATTTATACCTGTAATTTTCATGTCCGAGGGTCATTTTTGATACCATGTGACGCAAGCAGTGCAAAGACAACCCCTTTTCTTAGATGATAATTCTGCAAAACAGTGTGTATTAAACAAGCTAATGCAATTGAAAATAGTTGCCATCAAAGCTAGGTTTTTTTTAGATATTCTACTTGCACCAAACCCACGAGTTTTCTGCTATGAGAGGCTAGCCCTTCTTCCTAGCCGACTATTGGTATTTCACTATCAACATATTGCATCAGTTTCAAGAACAACACAAGCCCATAACACCTAGTTCACAAATATATTCATATCTTTAATCAGTAAACAATAATAGCTGAAAAAGTCACTCCATTGCTTTAAGTTAAGAAATTTACCTGGGGCACATTTACGAAACTGGACGAATCCACTTAACTGGGATTCACTTAAAAAAATCGATTGAAGCTAAACTAGACTAATGGACGAGCTGAGAAAAGTTTAAATAATGTGGTCGGACAAACACGACAACTCCTTATTTAATTATGAAATTTAAACTGGAATATTTTTTGGAAAATGACTTTCATTGTAGGTTTGCTTGCCATTTATGTATACATATATATACATAATATATAATGAGTTGATTTATATCAAAACATTAGCATGTCTAAATTAATTGAATTTTTTAAATTTGCATAAACAGAAATTCCCAAAACTAGCTAGTATTTGGTATATGTAACCCATTCCTACCAATAAATAACATTGCATGTTAACAGATATAATCTTTCTTTATTTTGTGAATATCGATGTTCTTCCTTGCTCCATCCCGTTTGTAAATTAGTCACTGTCGTATGAAAACGTGGGCTGCAAAATTAAAATATATTATGATTATCAAACAACTGTAAGACAATTTTTGTTAATAGTCCACATGTAATCATATTTTTTAAGTTGTACCACCATCACTGAATTTGTAATTGATTTGTATGTGTGTGAATATCTATCTATCTATCGATCTATCTATCGATCTATCTATCTATCTATCTATCTATCTATCTATCTATCTATCTATCTATCTATCTATCTATCTATCTATCTATCTATCTGTCTGTCTGTCTGTCTGTCTGTCTGTCTGTCTGTCTGTCTGTCTGTCTGTCCGTACGTCTGTATGTCTGTCTTTGTGTGTGTGTGTGTGTGCTAAAAAACCAGCTGGTCTATCGGCACTAATTTTATTCTCGTTTTTAAAAGGGCCTAAGAAAGTAACCGTCTCTAGAAAAATACCATCTATAATCATGCTTTCGACAGCCTAAGGTATAAACTCGAGTACGATGACATAACTTCCTTTTTGTCAACTTTTGCCAATTTGCATGTTATTGTAATAAATAAAATATGCATCTAGATGAAAATTATTCAAAGATGTCATTGAAAAGAGAACGAATGTGGCCTTCGCAGAATATGAAGACACTTAAGCGAGAAAATATTTGCGAGACTGGACCTAAGTGTACATACATACATACATACATACATACATATATACATATATGCTATTTTTATGAACACCAGGAAATGGGTGTGTTAACTATGATAATGCACTTTATATAAGATGCATTTACGTGCATTACAATGTATTCCAGGTAATGTACGGGATGTATTCGAAACGTTTTCTATATTTGATATCAACTGTCATTTTACTTTAAACCAATCATAAGACTAAATAAGGTTCAGTAAAATAATCTGCTGCTGACAGTGCTGTCCGCCGGACACCTACTGATACATGCGTCAAATGGAACAGGAAATGACCGTTCCTTATAAATGTTCGAGCTTGAGAATAATTCTGCTGCTGTGCAAAGAGTATACTGCAAAATCCGGGTTCTCTTATTGTACTCCTCGAATGATGTCATGACCGACTTGGACGCAGTTTACAGACGCAATTCTGTCATATTCAATAGTTTTGAGGTGGCATTATTTTCAAATTCTATAGTTTTGAGGTGATATTATTGTTTTCAAAGGTAATCTTGAATCCGTGGCAGACGACCCAGATTTTGGGAGACAATTGTCAGTGATTAGTGAGCAAGAAGTGATTGCTATAAAAGTGTCATTTTGATGAAGATGCTCGTAAACAGTGGAAGATACTGATATTACCAAGGGCATTAATTCTGTTTTTAATCTACAGAAAAATAATTGGAAGCTTAGAAAGGTTTGTGTAAGATTGATTTGTTGATGGCTGATCTTCAAGATACTAGGGTTTAAATAGCGAACAAAAACTACTCGCCAAATGTTGACTGAATAACCATATAGATTTTAATAAAATTGTCCTACGTGATGAACTATGGGTTTACCTCTCACCAAGAAAAAGCAGCAAGATGAATGTGGTAATTTGAAAAATACGATAAATGAAGAAAATAAAATTAGATCAGTTGGTATCGATGCCAACTAGAAGGCTTAAATCTATGATTTTACACTTTTATGACTCACGATGTGGCTCAAAATCACCATTTTCAGGGTGTGTGAACGGAATGTTTCGCCTTTATTTAGACGTCAACATCCAAAATAGTCCCATTAGAAGATGTAACCACTGCTATATTTACAAGGCTGTACATGTTGCTTTACCGGCACATCCTCATGGCTGTACTTGGCTCTGTATTGGAACATTGCTATGGCTGTACATACCACTGTATTGGCTCATTGTGACGGTTGTACTTAGCTCTGTGTTGGTACATTGTTTTGGTTGTACATCCCACTGTACTGGCTTATTGCCACGGTTCTACTTAGCTCTGTATTGGTACATTGCTATGGCTGTACATCCCACTGTATTGGCTCATTGCCACGGTCGTACTTAGCTCTGTATTGGAACATTGCTATGGTAGTAAATCCCATTGTATTGGCTCATTGTCACGGTTCTTCTTAGCTCTGTATTGGTACATTGCTATGGTTGTACATCCTACTGTATTGGCTCATTGCCACGGTTCTACTTAGCTCTGTATTGGAACATTGCTATGGCTGTACATCCCACTGTATTGGCTCATTGTCATGGTTCTACTTAGCTCTGTATTGGTCCATTGCTATGGTTGTACATCCCACTGTACTGGCTCATTGCCACGGTTCTACTTAGCTCTGTATTAGCACATTGCTATGGTTGTACATCCCACTGTACTGGCTCATTGTCATGGTTCTACTTAGCTATGTATTGGTACATTGCTATTGTTGTACATCCCATCGTACTGGCTGATTGCCACGGTTCTACTTAGCTCGTGTTTTAGCACATTTCTATGGTAGTACATCCCTCTTCATTGTCATGGCAGCATTTAGCTCTGTATTAGCACATTGCTATTGTTGTAATCCCACTGTACTGGCTCATTGTCAAGCTTCTACGTAGCTTTGCATTGGCACATTGTTTTGACCGTACTTCCCGTCACAGTAAAAATGGTTAAAATATATTTATATCAAGTAAAGTGTTTGGTCAAGCGTATCATTATAATCAAAACATTGAAGTCTAGAGAAGCTAAATGTAAACTTTCATGTACCTGCTTAGTATCTAAAGCGTATTTGATTCAGTTATTTTAAAGTTGTCAAAAATACTCTGTACCTATGTTTCTGCGTGATATATATGCATGCATGGTACATCGTCTGTATATGTCATTTGGGATTCCTGCTGAAGTTGTTGATAATTTGCATTACGTTGGCAACTGATGTGAATAAATGTGTTGGAATAAGGGGCTTGATTATGACGTGTGATGATGTTGGCAATATACGAATAATTGTCGAAATTATTCTCATATAAAGCTGTGACTTGTTTGTGAAATGTAACTTGCAAACAGCATTCGCTTCTGTTAGGTTTAACTCGTTGTAATAATTATGACCTACATGGGTCATTTCTTTGTACTGACAAGTCATTACAATAAATATGGCCTACATGGATCATTACTTTCTACTGACAAGTCATTACAATAATTATGACCTACATGGATCATTACTCTGTCCTGACAAGTCATTACAATAATTATGACCTACATTGATCATTACTTTGTACTGACAAGTCATTACAATAATTATGACATACATGGATCATTACTTTGTACTGACAAGTCATTACAATAATTATGACCTACATGGATCAATACTTTGTACTGACAAGTCATTACAATAATTATGACCTACATGGATCTTTACTTTGTACTGACAAGTCATTACAATAATTATGACCTACATTGATCATTACTTTGTACTGAGTTTTCTGCGCTAATATGAGTAGTTTGATACGCATGAAAGGATCTTGGAAGCACGGCCTTTCTTCTGCCTAAAATGGTCGTCTGTTCTGCAGAGTGACTCGTAAAAACGCTATCACGTTGTTGAATATCCCCTCCAAAATCGAAACGCTTCAGTTTTCTGCTGCTTGTAAATCTAACTCCTGCATACAAATATTCTCCAAAGATACAATTCTGAGAAGAAAACAAATCATTTGATAAAACCTCTAAAGGCAATCTTACTTATTTGTGTGAATGTTTTAACATCAAGAACTGCAGTAGTCAAAATTTGAAAGTTGTAGATATTGCTGTATGATGGACTACTTATATTCTCAGTTTTAAAGATTGGTACTCCTTCACAGTGCTGAAAAAGAAATATTAAGAAGCAGTTTCAAGACTGAGTACCACATTAAGTGATGGCTACTCCAATTAAAACACCCCATTCATCATCGGACCTAATGCTCCAGAGGATTCTCCAATCAATCAACTTGTAAAAGACGAGATTGAAGTTGGACGCTTTCGAGTCATCTATGAAACAAATATTGGCTTAAGAATGGACGCTGTCGTGAAGATATAAACAACTCTTAAGTCCCTCTGGTATTGGGTGTCTTCTTGGATATTTCTTTCTTTCCTACGTCTTTAAGCTTATTTATTCTCACTCCTCAAAGTAAATAATAATACTAAATTTAAATCGTTTTAAAACGTATAGAATGACAGAACTTTGCATCATTTAGATTGGTGTCTAACTGACGTGCCCTAAATTACAAGTGTAGATTTTAATTGTCATCGAAACCTTAATGCTCCAACTCACATCAAGTAAATTTAAATCACCATGTTTTATGTAGGATGTTCTGTAACTGGAAAATGCTAAACAATAAACCAAGATAGATATCCAACTTCCAAATAAGAAACATATGTTATATACATTTGTAGTCGTTTTGGCATCACAAAATATTATGGGATTGAGTCAGCATTTCGGCCAAATGTAGCGTTTGTTTTAATTTAGCGACGTACGTTAACGAATATAATGTTTATAACTAACAATATATAACACTAAAGCATATAAAAGTACCCTTATCGCAAATATTAATAAATTATATATTTCCTTTTTTCACTCGCATCACTTGAATTTAAGAAATAATGCATAATGTGACATTATCTTGGTTGAATTCTGTTTCATTACAATTTTACCATAACCTGTTTAAATAAGTCGTGGAGCTCTTTGGCATTATATGTACCGTATACCAACGTTTATAAGTTTGGTCTAATTGCAAACAATTTAAACCCGGATCTGCCGTCGCATAACGAGCCAGAGAATAAAGTTTACATTGTTTGTCTTTCTGTTTTACTCCTTACAAACTGCATAAACCCAGACTTGCTGGCTCATTATGCGACGTCAGATCTAAGTTTATGCAGTGAGCATTTGGGTCCGGCTAATACAGGAGTATATACGGCATGCCTAACAGCTGCATGGTCATATAACGTCTATATGGTGTCATTATAAAGTGACTGGGTGGGACATCATGGTACATGTCTGTGGCATGATGCCCGAATGTTAGACATCATTATGAAAACTGCCACATTGCAGACATCGTAGAGATATGACTGTAAAAGAAACTTGCTAAAGCTACGTTAAAAGTCTAAATCACATAAGCAAATCACACCCAGTAAGTTTCGAGGCTCAGGTTGGCTAAGTACCCTAAGGTGTAGGATGGCCGAGTTCCATAAGGCCCCAGGTGGCCAGGTGGTCTCAAGCGCTCACCTTTACCGGTCACTGACACCTCACCTCTATCCGTGAGGGTTTGAGTCCCGAGCTCTTTAATTGTGGGTATGTGAGAAACCTTGCCAGTGGTTTTCTTTATCAGAACGCCTTGCCCTTGCATCGTAGATTGTAACAATTTGAAATCCATATAAAATTTATGCTTTTAATTGTTCACTTGATTTTTAATCCTACTATCATTTTTTTGACAATGATCATAGCGCTAAACAGTTTACATCATCAAACCAAATGATATGGTTTGCCCTATAAATGAAAGATTATCTTATTATGGAAATTAATACTTGTAAGCTGACACTGGCAAATTTATTCAAAGATCTTATTCTGCGAAAGAATTTCTCATAAATTCGACCCATTAATTATGTCCATACACACTAATATTATCTCTCTGTATTACTCTTGATAGTTTAAGTGTCTTTGTTGAGCATGCGATAGTATTAGTATTACATGAGCCCATGTCGTCAGCGTCGTCAATATTTAGACTAAGTGTTAAAGCATTACGTAGAA
Organism: Potamilus streckersoni; assembly: GCA_016746295.1. Lineage (NCBI taxonomy): Eukaryota > Metazoa > Mollusca > Bivalvia > Unionida > Unionidae > Potamilus > Potamilus streckersoni. The sequence goes on from JAEAOA010001694.1 coordinate 3,509,908, forward strand.
AATGCTGTTTTTTGCACGTCATATCCAGTGGGACAGATCGTACGTAGCACTGCGTACACACAGGAAGCCACATTCCGCGGGTTTCTCGTAATTTGCAAATTGCTCATTTGGCTGCTTGCGATCATATTACAAGCTTACGTTGTGTGTACATCGAGAAGTCCAACTTGCATACTTCCGAAGAATACAGACATGCGTGCTGCAACTTAAAAGAGAAAAATAATACACCAATGCTAAGAGAAGGCTAATACATTAAAATATTTACATGAACTTATTATTGGGCAAAATATGAAGCGTATGTGTTTCATAATCTTATCATTTGATTGTTTTTGAATCTTTATTGTGAGTTGACGTAGAATTCCACTTTTGTAACGTGTGTACCAAATATTGGTAGCGCCAAAGTAAAAGTAGTGGCATTGACTAATATGCAATGTGTGACATTTGCTATACACAAAACAAATGTATGAGCAAAAATGTCTAAAATGACTAGCGTGCCTTATTAGATTAATATTTTAATTATGGTTGTTGTAATGGTTATATTAGATTACGATAGGAAGGCTATAGCTTATATTACAATACTACATCCCCATAAGCTGATATAAATAAAATGCCATATGATTGTCCCTACTGCGAAAACGATTCATATAACCTTTACAAACTTTTGTAGCCAGGAATTATATATCTAAAATTCGTTGCGTTTAATCAAATCATTTGTGTGCTATTCCAATGTTATCTCGAGTTTCAGTGCATAGTTTAGAGATATTTTATAAAGCATTTCTCGAGGGATAAAAGGACTGTCATTTATTGTTATGTTCACAAAGAATTCATGACTGTCATTTAGTGCCATGTCCCAAAAGAAGACCATGACTGTCATTTATTGTTCTTTTTACAAGGAGGACATGACTGTCATGGTTTGTTTTGTCCAGAAAGTGGACTTTACAGTCAATTATGGTGGCACTCACTAGTTATTATGTACTTTTGAGAGAGTGGTGTATGAAAGGTGAATTTTGCATTTTAAATATGGACAGTGAAGAGAATATTGACATACCTATATGCTACTTTCGTGTAATGTGGCTGAAATTTCTTTGGATATTATACTTTTGGACATTTTAAATGATCTTAGCACACTGCTAGCTAAAATAACTGCTCCCTTGTGCTCCAAAAATCAACCTGTAGTTGTCTAAAGGACACTATTCTTGGCAGCTATTAAAATAGGGAAAATGAATTTTGCCAAACTAGTCAATACCAGCTTCTAAACGTGCAATGAATGAATTACCAAATACATAAAATGTAAAAAAAAATATTTATCGGCTCTTTTTTTACAATTTATCTCTCAAGTTCAAGAAGGGAAAATAAGCAAGTAGAGCTAGCACTTTTTTGAAAGTTGCACATCTGGAGTAAGGCCAATCTGTATACTCTATAACCCATATTGCGCCCTTCAATCATACACCAAAATATATGGAATGAAATGTTCTTTGAACAATACCTAATATATGCCAAGTCTTTTTAGATAGCCAGTATAACTAGTGAGGATACCTAGGGAAATTCTTTTTCTTTAAAATTCTAACCCTATGCTAAATACGAAACTAGAGCGCCACCTTAAAAACAAATATAAACATTTATGTCATTATTTTTCTTATTTCATATTATTATGTCTGATGTTCTGAACAAAATGGTACATTAATATTGATTTTATTCATGAAAATAAGCTAATTATGCTTTATTTGATCTAGCTTACATAATTTGCCATGAGGTATGTTTGGGTGAATAGTGACCTACAATAAGGAGAAATTAGAAGTCTTAGAATATAGGAATAAAGTCAACTTAAATTGAAAACTGTTGCATTAAGTAAAATAAATTCATAGTAAAAATGTTTCTTTTAATTTCGTTGCAATGAAATTAAAAACTAAATGATGACAAAGCAAATTTGCTTTCATCCATATCAAACAATAAGTTAATATTTTACTCTTTGACCTTTGACATTTATTAACCTCAACTGTTATATCCCTTTTCTAACTGTAAAATTTATTGTTGACATCTCAGGAATAAATTTGGTTAGTTTCATGTTCCTATCTTTCAGTATAATACTGGTTGCTATGTTGACAAAATGCAATGCACATTTTTAAAATAGTTCACTTTTTATCATAAGGAGGGGGGACTGTACATGTTTCAGATTGACTTTAATAAATGCTGTTCTGAGGGGGTAAATACAGGACAATTGTTTCAAAGGACTGTTGTGATGCTTGTGTTTTGAATATATTAGCTTTACGATCAAATTAAATCATACAATAATAATACCTATATACGCTTTATTGTGACACTCACCAGTTATTATGCACTTTTGAGAGAGTGATGTATGAAAGGTGAAGTTGTTTGCATTCTAAATATACACAGTGGAAAGAATATTGGCATACCTATATGCTACTTTCGTGTAATGTGGCTGACATTTCTTTGGATATTGTACTTTTAAACATTTTCAATGATCTTAGCACACTGCTAACTAATATAACTGCTCCCTTGTGCTCCAAAAATCAACCTGAATTTGCTTAAAGTACTCTATTCTTGGCAGGTATTAAAATAGGGAAAATAAATTTGCCAAACTAGATAATACCAGCTTCTAAACGTGCAATGAATGAGTTACCAAATACATAAAATGTAAAAAAAAAAGTTATCGGCTCTTTTTTTACAATTTACCTCTGAAGTTCAAGAAGGGAAAATGAGCAAGTAGAGCTAGCACTTTTTGTGAAAGTTGCACATCTGGAGTAAAGCCAAGTTGTATACTCTATAACCCATATTACACCCATCAATCAAACACCAAATTAAGGGAATTAAATGTTCTTTGAACAATAACTAAGATATACAAAGTCTTGTGTAAATAGCCCGTATAACTAGTGAGGATACCTAGGGAAATTCTTTTTCTTTAAAATTCTAACCTATTGCTAAATACGAAACTGTAGAGCGCTACCTTATTCTTCTGTCTAGAGGAGGGTATGACAACATGACTGTTTTTTACTGTTTTTTCTACAAGGAGAACGTGACTATCATTTATTATTCTGCCAACAACGAGAACATTACTGCCATTTATTATTCTGTTAGCAAAACTGGTATGGCTGTCGTCTATTGTTCCGTCTGCAAGGAAACTATGGTGAGATATAATTCTTATACCTACAAAAAGAAAATGATTTTATAATTTGTCGAATTTTGAATAAGTACTGAACCTTAAAATTAAATTCATTGGGCATTAAAATTTTATTCCAGTCAAGCCAGCAGAGTCTTTGTGAAGGGTCACTTTAACCGTTTCTTCAAATCAGTGTTAAACTTGAAAGGCCAGCATCTACGGCTCATTGAGAATTGATCCGGGAATCACAATGATGTCCTAAGAAAGTGGACATTTGAGCTACCAACCGTAACCGCTTGATAGGAACCCATGTCAAATAGTCATTTTCAAAAGGACGTTTATATGCATAGTATTTCTCCCATTATAGGCTATCTAAATCTGACGAAAAATATCTTGGGGAACAAATAGGAACCTTTGATTTCGATTGGTCAGTTTAAATAAAGGCGTACACACTGGAAGTAATGTTGAATTTAAAAGCAGCGACCTTGGTTGAATTCTTTAGTCTGAGAGTTTTCCTGCGAGAAGGGCAAGCCAATCTAAACTAAAGAATGATGTATTCCTCGTTAAACAAGTAAAAGGGACCAGGTGGCTGTCTTGTAAGAAAATGCTGGCTTTAGTGCTAGGATGCACAATTTTGGAAAGAATATCATCAAGGTACGCAATTTTAATTTTCACGGATTTTTTTTATTTTATTAGTTCTGTTTTATGCAAATGAGTTTTATATAGCTAAGATCTATACCATGTATTATTTATTCAATTTCATAGAAATCTGTTGATACGTTAGAGTTGTTATGCAATTTATTTCCTAATTTTGCTTTCACTAGTTCATAGATAAAATTGACGGATTGCATGCGATCCAAATTTTCACATGTGTAGGATTTCAAAAGGTTATATGAATTAATTTCCTTTGTCTGTTCGGACGATATTGAATATCGGGAGTTAACTATAATTGAATATTTATATCTGATTTTGTGATGTTGATTAATCTTGTAGGCCATGGATTGTTGTTAGCTTGATGTAGTGAATCTTACTCAATAATAACCGATCGTGTATTTTATTGAGTGGAACTGACTAGGTTGGATGTCTAATGAGTCATGTGGTAGCGTATGCAGAGAGATACGGGAATGTTGCATGCACCGCTCACATATTAATTTGTGGCCACTGGAAGCGAGAGTGATGATCTATCGAATTAGGTCAAACGTGATGTATATTACAGGGATTATTTGTAACTAGATATAACGGTTGTACCTTACTCAAAATACAGTCTAAATCTGTAATGACCATTAATCGTTAAGGTCACCTTATGTCAGAATTTATGCAGTGTTTAGATAGCTAATTTATGCTTTCTGATTAACGAAAGTGAGAGAATTTTATATACGTATAGAATATGTTCCATATAGAGATTTTGTGGTAATCTTGTAATTCAGGGAAACAGCTTTCGGGAACAGACGTGGGAGTTTGAAGACGGAAGTGCGGAAAGAGATGAAGCGTGTAGAATAGAAAGAATAGGAAGATCAATGTACAAACGTGGAGATTCGGAGACGTGTGATACACGGGAACAAGGAAGGAAGCGACGTTAGGTGATTAAGATCAGGCGTGGATATTGTGCTCTTTTTACCACTCTTTATCATGATGAAATAAACCCAAATTAGAACACTGCTATTAAATTATGTTAACCTAAATCTGTTTGAATTAAAGTTTTGATCAAAAATTGTTGTTTTTTTGTCTAAGAGGGATTGAATTTTATTTTTGTTCCAATAGTCTTGCTCAGTTCTCTGTTGATATTCTATTAATTCACTCACACCGGACAATACAATCGATGGAAGCCTTCATCTAAATAGCTACTCGCAAATATAATTAACAATCCTTCTTTACCAAGAGAGCCAGCGTTACAATTTTGTTTCGTTCTAAAGCTCATGTTGCACGATATTAAGGTTGAAAGGTATTTAATACTCTTCAACATCAACCATGTGCAAGACAAACCTTATGTTGTTTTGTTTTGTTTTTTTTTTTTTTTGTTTGTTTTAATCCGTAGTAACGACGATGCACGTACAGTGTCTGATAAGTAAGCAATGCCTAGAAGCGTTTTTTGTAAACCATTTACAAATAACGATATCTCGGCATTTTTTAATTGGCTAGTTAGGCAAGAAAACGGCTGGTTCTATATCCTACACATAGACTAGAACTAGTCAATAAGATGACTAACCGTTATCTATACAAGTTGCAAATAACTGACACTTATTGATTACTCCCACCATACATACCATACATACTGATTATGCACGGCCTAAAGTCGGTATATATATATATATATATATATATATATATATATATATATATATATATATATATATATATATATATATATATATATATATATAGGGGTGGTGAGTAAAGTTAAAAAACTTAAAAAGGCAACACGTGGTGGTAGATTTATCTTACTAAACTTCGCAAGGTCCTGTGCTTTTCAAAACTGATCACTTCTATTTAGGTATAATGGGATTGTGGGCTACATGCAAGAATTGCTCGTCTCCAAAACTAAAGAGCTTGGCGTCGTACAAAAACTATTCACCTCTGAAACTCAAAAAGTCTTCCAACAAGCATATGAATTTTTGAATTTTCATATCTTAATGCAGTTTTACGAATAGATTTGCTTACTAAAATCGTAATTAAAAAGAGCGTGTAATTATTTTTGAAGACTTTAGCAAGTAATCACAACAAACAAAGTACAGGGATCAAGAGCGTTGACTTATTTGTGTAGGCTTTATTATGCATATGCATTTACCCAGCTTTGTGATAATAATCAATGATTAGCCACATAGCATATTCGCTTTCTTGGCCACGATTGTGTAGTGATTTTTAAAGACACATGTCAGTCATGAACATCAGTATCTATTGGGCAGTTGCGAAGACCTTCTGGCCAGAATGATACGATAAAAAATCATTTCCTCGATGGCTGCTAACTTCAGACTGAGTCAATCGAAGCTCTATTCTATTTAATGACGTTTTTAGTAAAGGAAAATTATCATGGCGGCCAGTCCATATAAACGAATTAGGCAGTTGCCGAGGGCGGCAAGTTAAATGGGGCGCCAAATCTGTAAAGAAACTATCCTGGTTTGGGCGCCGATTGCATGTTTCGACATGGGCGCCATGTCTGGCAGCTATTTTGGGAATTTATTTGGCATTCAATATAATATTGAACTGAACCATCTCCATGCATAATAGATTCTTTGAACAAGCATGTCAATTAATATTATATAGACTTACAAAAGCACAACGAATTTTGGATACATAGAAAACAGACTCCTTTATTATATCACTGGATGAATCACTAACTTCATGATCTTTACTAAGCGTTGTGATCTCTAATTAATTTTCAAGAAATTTATATAGCATTTTTATGCCTATCATCTCTTTTTGCCCGTTTCGTTGCAATTAAAATTGTTCACATCTATGATTGTGGGGACATTTTTTCGTATCGTTGCAAAAACAAAAATAGATCGATTTAACATTTTATTGGGGAAAGTGACGCAAAATTAATAATATACTTCTTTCCTAGCAATGTCCTATCGGCTCCTATAGGATCTAATCTCATCCGCATACTGCAAGATGATTTACATATAGACAAAGTATCTATCAAAATCCGCTACCTTGTTGCCATTTTTCCCCTTTTCTCAGGCGGCACTCGAACGAAACGCTTATAAAATATAGGGTGTAGCGCATGTTGGAACGACAAGAGCAAATAAAGACCTATAATGCAAGCTCCAATTAGACCAAATATATGCAAAAACTTGGCATGAAAGCTCTAAGTTGATACGATATGTTAAAAAAGAATGGGAAAATATTTTAAAACAAGGCTGTCTGGCATTCCAGCTTATTTCATGCCACGCGCAACTCTGATGGACATGATAAACTTATTCTTTGTGAGTACTTCCTTCAGTCTGATTTTTAATACCGAAAATAGTGTTTTTTTCTATAATTCACACACGGTCTTTCAGAGAGCATTTCCTTCTTGATTGTAATTTTAGAATACTTTGTCTTCTTCTGCAATCGATGCTCATGAAATTAAGATGTGATCTAATTCTTGTCTACAATGGCGTTCGAGCGATAGATTTATTTTTTCGCCACAAGTCGATTTGTCAACAACTACGCTCTCCAGGGACAATTTGAATGCATCATTATTTATCCATCAATCAGTTCGCTATTTCAGTGAGAGCTACTTGAGGAACAGTGAACTTTATTCTTTATTGTCAATATTGGTTGAAAATGCCCTGTTGGCCAGGTATGATTCATCTATTCGTACCTGGGAACGATCCCTTTGTTTGTCTATGCAAGATGTGAGAAAGCTATCTTGGCATTACAAGTAATTATTGCACTATTTACAGAAGTATCAATACTGCCTAGATCACAGTATTTCAGTGCTCACTGGTTCAAAGCTAACATAGCTGATTCGAAGTTTTCGGTGCACCTATTAGTTTTACTACCCCCACCCCTATATTTGGAAGTAAGTATCACACGTGTATGTACATATTTACTAGCAACTCGAGAGGCTTATTTATGTTTTAAGAATGAACAAAGATACTGAAATTTTAGTACAAAAGTTATTAGGTATGTGAATTGCCTCTTTTATTTTTCTCGTGACTCAACAGATAACCTTGATGCATGAGTAACAAACGTTGTTTGATTTTTAATCTGACCGATTGAGACGTGGCCATTGTAGAATATATAATCAGTATATTTCTTTGATACATATATAAACGTTGTCTTCAGAGCTAAATAAATATGATTTGGATACAATGTGTTGGTCTTTTATTTTCTCCCCAGACGTGTCAGTTATCTTAAAATTTATGAGGTGGTTTTGGGGGCGGGGTGGGAAAATGGTTATTTGGTTTTGTTTTTTTGTGTGGTTTGTTTGTTTGGTAATTTTTTATGTTTTGTTTGTTTGTTGGTTTTTGGGGGGGGTTTTTGTTGTTTTTTTTTTTTGTTTTGTTTTGCTTTGTTTTCTTCGCAAATGCAAAATACTCCTCAGATGACACCAGCCATTAACAAATTGGTTTGATCTGAAGAAATGTGTACACAAAAGGAAATTTTTCAAAATATTTATATAAGGACGTTGGTCAAGGTCGCACCATGACCATTGTACAGATTTCTGGAGATTACTTCAAATGATGTATTTACTATGTTTTACAGAATGATTTGGACAGTGTTGAGCATTACAGTAGAGATAAAGAGAGCGATAATGAAAAACATTTACGAATTTCTCATATTTTGTGGAGTTCAAAAATACGTCTCAGATGAAAATTTAAAGAAAAAAAATTTCCAACGAATCAATAATTGTCAAGAATTTTACTGACTGTTTGGTGTAAAATCTTATTAAGCGCATGAAGAAATAAGAAAGATAGTTCACGATCAGAATCAGATGTGGAAAACTAAAGATATTTAATTAACTGGTACCTAATTTTCATCTCAACATCAACTATAGAAACTCCTTCAATCAATATCCTTGTCGCTGAAAAGGTGCAATTAATGTAAAGAAAGAAAAAAGAAATGATGTTAAAACTCAGTGTATGGAATGGAATGAGAATTAGCCTTTTTTGGTAGATGCATGTCTTTGGCATTCCTACTAGTTCTCGTTCATTTTAGTCGAATTTTACAATTCCACTCACAATAGTTAAATCAGAGCAAGAATTGCAGCAAACTCAACAATATTTTTAAGAAATAATTATCTGAAGTAACGAAAACACTGAGTATAATGCCAAATTGACAAGTATTGCCATCGTCCCAAAAGTAGGCATATTTTAATTCTAAACAAAGCAGTGCGAAAATGCATAGAAACTTTTTAAGTGAATTACATGTCCTGATTATTTTCTATTGTCTTGAGCTATGCATCATAGAAGTTCCTTGAATGAGAGAAATGAAGCAGAATGAATCAGCGCTTTAAGATTTTGGAACAAGTACTATTCATTTTGTTATTGTCTTTGCAAAACTACTTTTGTTTCTGCTTTCTCTAAACATCAGATCTACAGATAAGCTGAAAATGGCGTTAAACTAAAAAGACAATAACTACTACTACTACTACTACTACTACTACTACATTTTGGAATTTTTCCGTTGTGAGAAGCACAATTCTTAGTCCATGTGTAAACAATGTAAAGATGCTACCAAGCATTTTCGGAGGAATTTCACATAATTCAATATGTGGTAGAAGCAAAAGTATCACCTTATGGATTATTTTTTTAAAAATATACTGGTATTGTTGAAGATATGAAATAAATCCTAATTATGTATTACGGAACGAATATTTTAGTAGTAAAGGAAACCTCTCATTAACCTATTGAACAAGCAACCAAATTATTCTCTAATAATTGCACAACTCTTTATTTAAAAAATAAAGAAAGGTGTAAATATCATGTCAATATAAAGAAATTGACAAACAGTACGCTCACTTAAACTAAGTAAATAACCTAACCATGTTCACTGAATTTTTCACATCATGCACATACTTAGTGTTGTTAGCATGTAAATATAAGCTAAAAATTAAAATAAATTTGAATTAAATGTAATGAAACGTATGCGATATTGTAGGAGACTGAATAAATTTAATCCATATTCATCATATGAACGTATCAGAATCACGTGATATAGGTATTTCTAAATACAAGCCCTAACCATGTTTGACCTCCTGCGTTCTCAGGATCAATATAGCTTCGAATCGGGCTCTGAGATAATCCGTGTCGGCCAATTAACTTATGAAATGGGGGCAATGCAAACAACCGGAGACAAAGTAGAAACAATACATTTAGAAACACAGAAAATGTATTACCGCTATATTTGGGTATATTCCGTTTTTCACATAATGACTTGTGCAATTTTGATAATCGGTTTAATGTGTGCATTTATCCTGGTAGCAGAAAATAATAAATTCGAACTATTGCTGAAACTAATGCTATATCAGTAGTGTTAGTCATGGTCAATGCATATCGTTTGAATGTCTTAAAGCGTTCATTTTGCGTATCTTAGTAAAGGCTTGTACACACTAACGTATAGATTCTCAAAACAAGGCAGTCATGGTCAATGCATATCGTTTAAATTCTTAAAGCGTTCATTTTGCGTATCTTAGTAAAGGCTTGTACACACTAACGTATAGATTCTCAAAAAAAGGCAGTCATGGTCAATGCATATCGTTTGAATGTCTTAAAGCGTTCATTTTGCGTATCTTAGTAAAGGCTTGTACACACTAACGTATAGATTCTCAAACAAAAGGCAGTCATGGTCAATGCATATCGTTTGAATGTCTTAAAGCGTTCATTTTGAGTATCTTAGTAAAGGCTTGTACACACTAACGTATAGATTCTCAAGAATAAGGCCCTGTGTATCTCTTAGACGACAAAGGGCTTATTAGCATTATCTAACAGAGTTTAAACGGTCGACAACTACAAATAAGGGAGCATAGTGGAATCATAATTATAAAATCCTATCCGAGATGCATTACATATCAACTGATCCAATATATGTCACTAGAATCCTATCCATTCCAATTATGGGAGCCATGTTTCATTTCCCAACAATACCTAATAGTCGAGACTGTGCTGCACTTGGCACTCGTATGCTCACTCTGCTCCATACAACAATACAAATTATTATTTTCAGGAGTGCAAAGATGATAGATTTTCCTCAACTTAGTGCGATCAAATCGTTTAACTTGACAAACGATACCTGGCAATCAAGCAAGTTATTTTTCAAGTTAATACATAAAATGAGATTATGCTAGAATTTAAAAAAAATAACAATGCAAAAACAATGTTTTGAAAAATTCAAAAAGTGATTTCTTGGTAATTCGGTTGATCACAGGCTATCTATTTTTCCAAATAATTATATATCTAGTAATATGTTTTAATTTTGGATCCATTCCTACAAATGAAGATAAAATTTCAATTGCTGTGAAATATGTCTTAAATTAAATAACTCCTCTAAAGCACAATTACAGCCAATTCTCAACATTAAAAAGCACATATTCGTATATGGAAACATTGTCTCAAATTTGACCGACACGCTGTGAAGTTTTTGTACAACATGAATAAAATACTAATATATGGCGGAAAGAACCGAAATTCTCAATAGCATGTAATATTCTAACATGTCAGATAAAACTGCATCTGGTCATTGATTGCGAACGGAATAGCACGAAATGACTAAACTACATTTCCTTCGATATGTGCAATTAGGTGTGTTTTTATGATAATTGTAGCTGCATGTTTTGTCAGTAATTTGAAAGGACAATTATAGCATGATAAAATCTTTCCTCTTTGCCACTCAGGTGGAGGATATGTTTCCTTTACAAAGTCTATTAGTTAATATTTGCAATTTCCAAGATATCCCTAGAATCACTGGGCTGGAATGAATATATTCTACCATGAAGTTTGAGGAAAATCGAATACATTTCAATGATTGTTTATTGATTTGAGCAAGCGGGTGTAAACTGCTCTTGGTTCCGATTACTCGCTCATCGTGCTGTAGCCATCATTGCAGCATTTAGTTTTCTATTCACAAAGGAACACAATTTGAGTTACTAAGACCCAACCAGTGGTAGATATTTGCAACAATATAAGATTAATGCATCTTTCCAAAATTTGTTGTAAGACCCATCCAAGCTCAGTTTAAATCTAGGCTAAGGGTGGGTGCATTAAGATTTCTGCGTTCAATTTTGTTACCTAGTGCATTCGGTTCTAATCTATAACCATGCACAGGTACGTCATTTCGACGCAAATTAAAACCACGCTCTCTAGCAAGTCATACTACCACGACTACTACTACTACTACTACTACTACTACTACTACTGATAATAATAATAATAATAATAATAATAATAATAATAATAATTATTATTATTATTATTATTATTATTATTATTATTATTATTATTATTATTATTATTATTATTATTATTATTATTATTATTATTATTATTATTATTATCAATACTTTACTTACCGAAGGTTTATTTGTTTAGTTATATTCATCCATAAAGTTGTATCAATTAAGACTTAGATTTCATTCATGATAGAAGTCTGTGGTGAAAAACTGATATTCTAGACGTTTGTTTTTTTTTTATTTCTTGAGAATATTAGTCCATATAATTGCTCAGAGTATTGCCGACTGGGTATGAGTTGTTTTGTTTTGTTTTTTGTTTTTTTGATGTTTTTTTTTTCGGGGTGAGTGGGGCGGTGCAATTTGGTCTCTCTTTGATCTAAGGTGCGGTGTGTAGCTGGTTTCTCTGCATTGAAAATTATTTCTAAAGTAAACTTGGACAAACTTAACAATCTCGTTTCATTTTGATTTTTCGAAGGTGAAGTCGTTCTTGAAAAGGTAGGATGTTATGCAATGTTTCCAGTTGTCCATCTTGCAATACTTTTCAGGCTCGTTGTTGCAACCAAATAATTTTCTTAATAATAGCATCTGACGTATTTCGCTCTTTTTCATTACAATGTATCTCTCATGCAAAGTGACATTTTGTTGTTTTTGGATCACATACTTTAGTTTTTGAATAGCCAAAAAATGAGTTTTGTAGTTTTTTTGTAATTAAACTTTTGCGGAAAGACTATACTAAGCTATTGTCTAAAAAATACAAAGACCTTTGTACTTGTAAACAACTTCTGTTTTCATCCATATAGAATCGACTCAAGTTATCTGTCACTCGTGTATTTTTTCTGCTGTGTTGGTATCAATGAAACCTTTCTTTTATCAGTATTTACAACTATGCCATTCTTCTTACATCACATTTCAAGCGTGTTTAATACCATCTGAAATTTATTATCTAATTCAGCTTTACTGCTGTGTCAGTCAGAGAAGCTAGTAACACCGGCATATAGATTAGTCTATGATACCGTATTTCCAGTGTATTATTTTATTTACAGACACAAGTCTATTTTAAGTCACATTTTAAAATCTGCCAATTAGGCATGAAGCAAACCATTGTCATTTGAGAACTGCGTAATTAACAAGATCAACGTTTTTCACAAATCGACGATATCGCTACGGACTAACTTTCCTTCATCTAAAGCCTGCAGCTATGTATCAGCCATTGCTATTAATGATGTTTCACAGAAATGATTTTACCTTAACCAGATTGATTCTCGTGGAGAAATATTAGCTCATTGAAATAAGTAATACTGATTCATGCACATGCTATTCTATTCTTTTTTAAACAAATGGAGGAATAGAAATTTGCCGCAAATTGCTTAAGTCAAATTTTGCCGTTGCTTTGTGGAGTGGAGTTACTTTTGCAGTTCTCCATAAATAGGAAATGTAAGATTCTTCAGACTGTAATTAAATAGGAAAACAATTGTCTCCGCAATAGCAAATGATGATGTTTTCAAAAGTCTTATGCTTATCATATATAGTCATTTTGATATAGTAATATCAATGCTTTGCAAATAGTTTGAAAACAATTTAAACTTATTTTTGGAATTTCAAATCTGTCATCTGCTGATAACATCTAGCCTATAATCCTCTTTGCTGCGAGTGATCTGATACAGTTTATGTTCATTAAACTGTTATATATATATATATATATATATATATATATATATATATATATATATATATATATATATATATATATATATATATATATATATATAATTTTATTTTGTTTTTATTTTGCGTGCTTTACTCTTTTCCGTAATTTAGGGGAGAATTCTGGATCTGACTATGGTAACATTTTTAGGATGTTTACTTGAATTTGAGTTCAAGAACTAGCTTTAGTTATTACCTTAGAAGGTTCTAGAAGCGAACTTGTTTGCAGTTTTTAGTTTATCATTAAGGTGATTGAAAATGCCATTGCGATATAGATCAGGTGGGGATGTATATAAAGTTGTTTTGTCAACAAAGTATTCAGTCCTATTGTGATATCAGTCTGGAATCAATTACTGATGTGTACAAATTGAGAGGAATAGATTGTTTAAATTAGAATTACAATGTGCTCGTTGACGTTTTGGACTTAAACACTATTGTGGGATTATTGTGAATCCGGTTAAGGACACTTTGGATTATATCAATGTGACATATCAAAACTCTTGGTTCATTATCCTTTTCAAGACGTTGTACATCAGAACATGCAATATTGTAATTCATTCGGAACACTCTGCACTGTTGATCTTGTGATATAATTTTTAGGATTATCTGTTGTTTAATTGTTTATACTGTAAGTTCATTTGAAAGTTTCACTTTGAATTCTAGGGAAATAATTTGCTTGTTGAATTTTACAAAACTTATTGGTGTTGCTTTTTTTCTTTACGTTGTTTAAGGCCATAGGCCACATTCGACAAAAGTCATTGAAAATATATGCCAGTTAAAATGGGTCATATGTGTATACACCGGCAAGATCAGAGCTGAGATATCATTTTTGTTCTTGAATTTTACAGTCTTTAAGTCACTAAATAATCTTCAAATAGTTTATATTGCTTTATTTTCTTGAATAAACTTTTGTATCTATATTTTTGCCTTTATAATCGTTTTGCTACTTTATTCCTAAAAATCATATACCCTTTACCACCTGAAGCTTTAAGGTGTCATGTTATGTTAATACCATCCAAAGTTTTAGCGTAATTCAATCTTGTTGGTGATCTTGTTTTATTCTTGGCATTTTCAATGTTGACTGACTACATTAAAAACACAAATCAAGGTGTCATGGATAGACCAATGTCTTCAAAGATTGTTACAGTATCCCACAGAATCTGTTCCAAGTCCATTGGAAAACTGGTGCTTTGAAATTTCTAAAGACTATCAAGAAATTGATATTTATTAATTTTATTGTTTGTTTATCGTGTAAGAAGAATGGTATAACGATCACTCCATCCAATCTTAGGATTTTCTGGAGTGTTAGTATAGATCTGATTGACAAGGTCTCCTTTTCTGTTTACTGTTCTTTTTATGGGCTCCTTGTTCAACTGGGTCATTCTAAATGGTTCCTTGATTTAATCACCAAGAATGTAATATTATGTGTCATTATTTATGACTTGTTCAATTTATAATTCTCAATTTGTAATTCAGATATGTATTCCAGTTTTACGCGAAATGAAATTGGCTAACATATGAAGCGAATGAGCGAACAAGAAAAGGCATGAAATTTATGGTCAAATATATATCAAATATTAAAATTTTCACGTCGTTTTGCTACAGTATAACTTATTTACGGTTTTTCTGTGACACTGCGTAAAGGTATCTCATAGTTATTTATTAACATAACGATTTCTGAATGAGTATACTATAGCAATATTTCTGAATTTCTTAACAAGCATGCGTTGTTTTCTGGTAATGTGCCTTTTACTTGATCTGTTGTGCCCATTATCTTTGTATGTTAAATACGCCCAATGCTAACATATTTTGCATCGATCCCTAACTTCAAAATATTAGTTTATGACTGGGCTCACACAGAAATATCATTCCTAGACAATGCAAGAATATTGTCGGCATCTACATTATTTATGTTATCGTTCATATTGTGCTCAAATAATGCACACTGCAAGATATGTTCCCACTGCGGTTCTTATATTCATAAACATGAGTATTATTTCAATAGCACGGTTCTTTTCTTTATTCATTTATTCATGTCTAGGGATAACATTCGTATTATTTATTTCATCATTAGAATAAATATCAAAAGGGCTATCTCTATTGTTGGCAATCATGCCAGTGTTAGAATGTACAATACTTTATAATACGTGGCTCTATTATAGATAATATCGTTTCAATCAAATAATGGTAAAATGCTGCAGTAGTAAGTATTATTATTATAGCCAAACTAAATGTAAGATACGGCAATGTATCTGTTTTCATAGATGGTACAGCTGTTTTTCTCTTGGTCATATACATTCAGTACTTTGTATTTGCCTGGGAAGGCATCACTGCTTATAGGATGGTCAGTAATGTTCTTGTCGTAAGTCTACCCCTGTTGTGCATTTATATTGTACAGTTTTGGCTTATGACCCAAACCATGACAAACCCAACATTTAAAGTTCATGTCATGGTGCTGAAGTGCTTCTTATGAATAGGCTATAGATATTATATCTGATTAGTATGGCATGGATTTGTTCACTGATTATGGTGTTTTCCAGTGCCATGTCATTAAGACTATTTTCTCACGTACTGAAAAACCTTATGTAAATTTCCATACAGGTAATAAACATTACATTAATTATTTAGTTCCAAATGTATTGCTTACAAACACTACTTTGGTGTATCTCTCAAACTGACAAAAGTGAATAAACGTATCACGTGTAATAATTATATTTCAAAAGTAATATTCTTCCAATGTATATGTCTTTAGTAATTCCTTACAAATATGTACCCTCAGCCACATCTGTTCTGCACGATTAAATTCGTAGCGAACACGATTAACATGAATTCATATATGGCAACACGAATTTGTACTGGGCACGATTAACGTGACTGTATCCGGCATGAGTAGGATGGATATTTATCTGGCACGATCAACATAAATTTGTATCGGGGACGATTAACATAAATTCGTATCGAGCACGATTAACGTGAATTTGTGTCTGGTAAGATTAACATGGATTCGTATTTGGGACGATGAACGCATATTCTTATCGGGCACAATTGTCATGGATTCCTCTCTAGAACAAACTCTGACTCCTTCGTTAGAACTTCTGAACTGCTGTTATCTGAGACACTCGCCTGTTATATTTTACGCATGTTTCCCCGGCATGTTTCCTTCAAGACTTACCTTATTGTGCTCTGTTTTAAAACGTGACTCTACCATCATCAAGACATTTCCTTCATTTACAAATTGATTATTTAGCAATATTCGTGTGGAAGATGTTTTT
Source organism: Potamilus streckersoni (assembly GCA_016746295.1). Classification (NCBI taxonomy): domain Eukaryota; kingdom Metazoa; phylum Mollusca; class Bivalvia; order Unionida; family Unionidae; genus Potamilus; species Potamilus streckersoni. Next base: position 3,526,871 of record JAEAOA010001694.1, read on the forward strand.
GTAATTTTACAAAGAATTCTATGATCTCTCTCTCTCTCTCTCTCTCTCTCTCTCTCTCTCTCTCTCTCTCTCTCTCTCTCTCTCTCTCTCTCTCTCTCTCTCTCTCTCTCTCTCTCTCTTGTTTTGGCTGTTATGTTTTCAATGCTATAATGACTGCTACAATCCAAGAAATTCAAAGATTCAAAATAAAATCTTAATAGCTATATTTAAATAATTCCAAAATATGTTTTGCAACACCATGGACAACGACACACAAGACCATATCCATAGATGTAAACGTTTAAGTAGCGAGTGGCGTACGAACAAATCCCATGTGCCCTGAACCAAATCATCAGAGGTAAATAAATTTTGAATCTTTGAAGTTATGGATTATATAAATCATCATTTCATTGAAACTTGCAAGCCAACCAACGTAAATAACCCTATATTACTTATGGGATGCAATGTTTAGATAGTCCAGGGACGGGGCTGAGCCAACGATGTTTCGGTTGGTTATTTCAAAACAGGAAGACATCAGCGGGAAAGATCGTAGGCCTCATCAAAGTTTCAGTTCTTCCATACAATAATATCTTGACGTGGAAGATATAATATATCAAATATAAACTTCTTTACTACTAGGATTAAATGATGTCTACTAATCTTTTAATTGATCTTCCTCGCAATCATTCTAACAAAAACAAATCTGTTTTCCAGAACGGCACCATTAGCAATGCATGTAGGCTTCAAATATCAAAACCAATATCAATATTCGTACAATCTCACCACATCAACGCATAAAATATTGAGATTCGTAACCATGTACACTTAGTGTTAACATATTTCAGACTTCATGGGGTAAGAATCAAAATTCAACAATGTTCAATAAACATATCGCGCACATCACTTGTTAAATACCTAATCAATACTATTAAAGTTGAATGCACGTTTTAAAATATATCAATTACCTAAAAAGTGTTGTAAATATTAATATATTGTGTATTTTAGCCTTGTTTCTGCATGCTATACATGTTCAAAAGATGGTGTACAGAAGTAAGTTTTGTTTGTTTGTTTTATTTGGTTTGGTTTTAAATGAACTTTTACCACAATAATGGATATAACCGCGACCATACTGATCAAGAACGGTTTACGTGCAAAGTAAATGACATCATTTACAGTTATATTGACATTTAACAACACATATGTTTACTACAGAAGCTTGGAAGGGACAACAGTAAAAGGAAAATTTACCTCGTTTTGGCGACGAGCCAGTATCTCATGGCCATGGCGTGAAAACGAGATATTTGTACCGGTGTCCCTTTCATCCTTCCGTAGTTTACAGACGTTATATTTGAACTGAATAGTCTGCAAGACGAATCCATCAGCGTGTGCAATATTAAGACTTCTACACGGCATGAGAATAACATTATTTATATATCCCGTGCAAGCAAAAATATATGGTTCTTTATTTATACTTTATCTTTTCTATGTGATATAATATTAATAGTTCTCTAATTCCAAGCAAATAAAGTTAATTTGATTCTTCCTTCTGACACATGTAAGCTCGTATACAGTGTCATGTGAATTCAATTTGCATTGTTTGTTAGAGTTTTTAAATTTATTATATCTTATGGATAATTGTATTTTGGACTCGACCTTGTTCGTTTTCTAACCCACATGAATCATTGATTTTAGTTTTGTAAACAATATGTTTATATCAATCTAAGTCCAGAACATTGAAAAGTCTCCATGTGTTGTGGATCACATTTTATATCATAACTCTAGTAACGTACTTTCTATTTATAACTAAGATTTTATCTTGTAAACATTTGAAAACTTCTAATATGGAATGAAATATTCAATTAGGTAATAGTTTGGGAGTTTCTTGTTTTTTTTTTTTTTACAAAATGCTGATAGTGACTTGAGGTCAATTATAATCTTGTTTATTTAGAAATTATTCATTCATGCTGTAAGATCTGATTAGAATCTGTTGTATTTTATTGAACTGGAATTTATTTATTCAAATTATTTAATTCAACTTATTCTTCTCCGGAAATACAAAGTGCTCAAAACTAATAGAATTTATAGTCAAATACAAAAAAGGATATATTTTTGGGTTGTATTACTATGATTCAGCAACAGATTGTAGGCGCATTATTACCAAGCCTGCCATCACACATCAACACTTCCAGCGTTGGATTCAATGTGTATTTTGCATCTGCAAAATCTATTCAGAATTTTATTCAATAAGACTTGTGTTACCAAATTCTAGGAATAATTGGGATTTAATTCTCAATACCGTAACTTTCTTCACTTTGTATTTTTGAGAAATGAGTTATTTGTTGAATTTTACAGAACGTTTGGGGAATTTATTTTGGCTTTTCTTTTGCTTAGTCTAAGACAATATGGTCGTATTAATATTTTATTATACATAACCACAAAGTGACCCTTCTGTTTGAGATAGAATATGGTAAACTGAAAAGGAAACCTAAATAATGAAATATTATTCAACAAACTTTAACAAAGCTGATGCATTGTATAACTGTATCGTATATATTGAATTGTTGCTTTTGGAATCAATTAGAATTTATCTATGATTCTCAAAAACGGCTTAAGGGGACGACGATGTGCGTGTGTGTGTCTGTTTATGTGTGTGCAATTGCAATTTATGTCCTATTTAACTTTTGCATCTTCCCATTTTTAAATTTAATCCAATTTTCTTCTTCCTACCTCTCTTTCAATGAAGTTAAATTTAGATTTGGTAGGAATTTTGTTTCAGATGTTTGAATTGTTTCTTACAATTAAATAATTATTGTTCTTTCCAAACAGTTCTTACTTTATCACTGTGTCGTAGTAATTGTTTACATCTTCGTACCATCGGGAAGATATTAGTGTTATAAAGTGTAATTAGGCGAATTCCATTTGATGATTGGTTGATGTTTATCACGGCTATCTCCTGTGATGGATCCATTCGTTTCGTTCTTGGTATTCCGTGATTAATAATTTTCTTTGTATAAGATATCGCTGTGATTCTGAAAGTTTCTGTTCCATAATAATTTGTACTTAGCAATTGTTATCACGCTTGATACAAGATTAAAAGTAATGTTCACTTTTCTCCTGTCGTGATAATATTTAACGTTGGTAGAGTTATGTGTGCCAGCTGATTTGTATCAGTAAAAATATAGGTTCCAGATAATTTTTCACGAACATCTTCAGAAAAAGAATATATGTTTCACCATCGTTTTGTAAATGTTATAACTGGATGTAAGTCATTAAGTTCCTAGACGAATACTTCGATATAGGTTTATTCTAGTCGGCTGAAAGGTCTTTCAGTTCTTTCTCAAATAATCCCAAATTCTTTTCGATGTTTATCCGTAATTCTACAAAGTAACGTCTCTTCAAAGTGATAAGGACTTGCGTAGCAAAAGTTGGTGCCATATATATGGGGGTTTTTTTCCTGCATGTATTACTCTCAATTAAAGTAAAATACAATGTGTTCAATTATTAAGGGATTCAATTACTAATGATTGAATCGTGAATATGTTTCTACTTTTCTTGCTAAAGTAAAATTGTACTGTATTTGACAATGTGTTTAACTTTTCAATTGCATACGCACAAAAATAGAGAATGTTAACCTGAAGCTTTCGACCTTTCGCTCAGGACTTCATGAGCAGATTCATATGATCTCTTCTGACTGTCAACATCGCTAGATGGAATAGTGAGCAATAGGAACAAATTATCCCCTATATGCTGCGGGCTGTAACAACCCCAGTCCCTGTTCAGCGTCGGTTCGTGCGCACGGATGTATATCGAACGACACTTGTTTTGAATCTAGGATTTTTATGAAGTTCCAAATTATAGTATGGTCAGGCCAAACATTGTGGAAGTGTTGTGACATCTCAGACGAGCTCGAACTTGGTAATTTTGTGTATGAAAATGAAAAGTTTAATACATTGTCAAGTATGAATATTACTACGCAGTTATGCTTTCACCAAAGTAAAATTGTACTGCGGAATATTAGCGTATGTGTTTGTCAAAGGTAGCTACTGGTGATGCCTCTTTTACGATGTCTGATAATTGGTTGACAAAATCAATATCATAGCCTTTGAAACTAGTTATTCTTTGTAAAATGATCTTAATACAATATCAAGCAAATTAGGTATTATTTGTATGTGCCGGTATTTAAAGGTGCGCGGTAATACCTGTAGACCGGTTTACCGCTTTACTCATTTCCGGTGGTATATATAAAAGTATTTATCAGTATAGCTGTACTTTGGTAGCTTCCGTTAGTAAGAAATGTATAGAAATCACAGAGTTACCTTATTATAAATTTAATGATATTACGTTATGTTTTCATTTTTATGACAAAATAATTCCAAAACTTATTTTTATTTTCTTTACAAAATAGTTGCATTTGTCGCAAATTAATTTGGAACATTAGAAATATAATTATATTTATGAACCTTTAATCATGTTGGCACGTGTCAACTATGCCATCATGGCGGCCGAGTAGGATATTTTGGAAGATATTCTGTCCAAATCCAACTTTTGTAAACATTAAAAAAATATTTTTACTAGCGTATGTTAATGTGTTAAAACTTTGTAAGATTAAGAATCAACCTAGGAGCGGTGTATTTCTATTTGGAGTGTACATAATTTCTCTAGTCTACCAAATATTTTCTCGTTTGTTGTTTTATTTTTACTGGCTCACTCTGTTATAAATGGCTTGATCTGGGTGTGAGCAACCACCCTTAGATTTCCCTGTCTATTATATCAGTAGTGTACCTAGTACATTATAGGCTTCAATGTCAGCACGATGTTTATTTATAGGTTGCCAGCAATGGTATAAGCGTAATTATCTCACTATAGTTACAGTTTTTAGATGACAACTTCTACAACAGTTAACATACACATAACAAATTCAAATAAGTGCAATTTTCGGGGAGGGGCGTGGCTGCGATTTTCCTTATAACAGAGATAGTTTATTTTCCTTTACCTTAATATAATATTTTTTTCAAAAAATATAATGGATATAATGTGGTTTTATCTTGCTTTGAATGGGAGCAATATATTTTGGCAGTTAATTGAGAGTGGGTAATTGTTTTGTTTTTTTAAAACAAAATCCATACTCCAAACCTAGAAAATTAAATTATTGATCTCAATATAAATCCGGTATACCGTGTTACATCTCTAGATGTGTTTAAAACTATCGCTGTATGCCGCGGTACAAAAGTTTTTGTGGTACCCAAATATACATCAGGTCTATCATGCTAATTTGAAGAAGTCCTTTAAAAGAAAGAACTCAATTTTACATACACGATAATACCTTCAGTGAAAACTTTAGATTGATTCCTTTCAAATTCCTGTAATATTTCATTGAAAGACATATATCTAGCAAGTTATTGATTTTTCATTTCAAAGACTGCTTGCCATAGGCCATTTATAATAGGATGAAGATCAGTTGAAAACAACAACAAAAAAAATTAAAATCCTTGTCAGCAATATTCTCATTACACATTTTCTTTGACATTTACTGAAGACAATATTCTTTTTATTTTTGACAAATTGCTGGCTTAGAGATGTAATTTATACCTTTTAATTTTCACCTGACATTTACATTTCTCTTACTCAATGTATTCTAAGAAAAGAAAGAACTCGCTGTGAAAAACTGATGGCAACGTTCTGAAACTGAAAGTCTCTTGTCGAAAGTTTGAATTCCGTACCATTGAAGTGTTGACTACCTTTCTGTACAGGACTTGATCATTGGTGGTGTCATTACACATTTTAAAAATATAGACAACTTTTCACCTTTCTGAAGGTCTAGGTCAAGGGCATTCCAGTGTCGATTAAAGGGAAAGTTTCTCGGTATCTATGTCTAATTCTCCTGTAAAATAAGGATTCTGAATCATGTAAATTGCTTGTGTCTAAGGTGTTCTCGTATTTAAAACGTCTCAGCTATTTGGTGTCACTTATAAGAAGCTTTACAAAGCTGGTAAACTATGATAAATCAGCACCATTTATAGAACGCTTTATAATATATCGACTAGCTTATATCCCAAAATCAAATAGAATCCAGTACATACTGATTTCAATATCCCGGATATTGCACATTTTAAACTGTCAATGGTTAATTAGACATATTCAGGGGCGTATGGACAGCCATATTCTGTGGAGTTAGACATATTCTGCGGCGTATTCTCTTTCCAGTTTTCAAAAATTAACACATGATTCATGCAACTTGTTTTTGCTGTTACGTTTTCATTTCTTCCGAAACCGAAAATTTCATTATTCTCACCATAAACGTAAACATAATTTCCTTGCTCCGTCGTATTTTAAAAACTGACTTTAGAAATATTTTTCTTGCAAACCCACACAATCACATAGACAATACCCAAACAAGTATGTGTAAGTGTGTGATTTAGATTTTTAGCGTATCTTCAACAATTTTTCAGTAATATCGGTGCTATGTCTGCATTGTGACAGTTTAGAGTTTTGTCTAGCACGTGTAGCATTATGTTCCACCCAGTCACATTATCCTGGAACCTTCTTTGAAGTTGTATTTAAACTAGTTCTTGAACCAATATGTCTATTAAGTATTAAGAGTAACTAATAATAATAATAATAATAATAATAATAATAATAATAATAATAATAATAATAATAATAATAATAATAATAATAATAACAATAATAATAATAATAGTTACCTTATTATTATTATTATTATTATTATTATTATTATTATTATTAACACGAACATGTAGCAGTATGTAATCGAAATATATTATATTGAGCTTTGACGCTTATATTTCTGTGCATTTTACAGCTGAAGGAAATATGTTTGGTCCCTTGACAAATGAAGCCCACTCTAGCTTATTCATTACGCAATAAAATTCGAATATGGTCAAGGAGACAGACAAGAAACAGAGGCACACTTTTTTCGAGGCCCTTGACGACTCTCCTAATGTTGATGACGGTTATTTTAAAAAGCAATAAAAATATACATTTTCATATAATTTGTTATGGCAAAAACTAAAGCAATAAAAATATGTGTTCATATTTATACCATTGTCGAGATTCTAAAAAGAAAGATCTGCATGGTACCGATAATGCTGCCATTTGTTTGTCGTCATTCTCTTTATGACGTCATGAACTTAATGACTATTGCATTTACATAGTGTGAGGTGTAAACATAAAAGACTGTTGTAAACATTCCATAAGGAAACTAATTTTTTAAATTTGTATTCTCTTCAGATTGATTTTTTAAAAGGCAGATTGTGTGCAGGTTACGACGCTGTATTTCATTGCATCATTGTATTCAGTTGGCTTCATTTGAGCTGCATCAATCATGAGATAATCAAGTTGCATCCAGTAAATGCGAGTATTGAATTTCTGCTGAAAAATAATTGTGTGTATGTTTTTGTTTGGGGTTATTTGGTGGGTGTTGGTTTTGGGTTGTTGTTTTTTTGTTGTTTTTTTTGCTTTGTTCTTGTCTTTTTTTGGCAATGGCTGATTAGATAGCTGGTCGGCCTGCCAAAACAGTAAGTCCTTATACATATTTTTAGTACAAATTCAATACCTGTACTTATTTGATATTTAATTTAAACCAAATAAAAATATAGCGAAACTACAAAGAACGAAGTAACTAATTTTAAAAATATTTTTCCTAACACCCATTGCATTCCTGCTATGATGTTCTGTAATATCAACAGTAAATACGGAGCTGTTACGTTGATATGCGTTAACTTTTTTGTTGTTGACATAAACACTAGTAATTTGTCTGGTTTTCTTGACACAGCATAACAATTTCCGTTGGTAATTATTCTCTGCTGTTACTGAATCATACTCATTTTCTTATATGTAGCGGATATGTATTGGTAACAAAGTCAACTCTGAGTTGTAAATAATAATCTACTTCGAGTCTCTTTCAGTAGTATGGGGATTTATTTAAAAAAGCAATGGAGCTGCTTTTTTAGGAGAATAGTTATGATAAATGGAAACGTTGTGGGTAAGTTTTAGCTACATGTTCAAGTTTCATAACTGAAATTAGACTACTTTTTTGGAGACGACTGCGAATTTCTTATTTCAGTTACATGATTATGAAAATGGGTAGTATAGCTAGAAACAGCACCAATTTATAGTGATTCAAGAACTCGTTCAAATTTTGTTTAAACTCTGTCGTTAATAATGCTTTAGAAAAGAACTGTATTCCAAAGGGCCGATCAATAGCTATACACAGTGCTGCAAGACACTCTAGGGGATAAAAAATTATTGCAAACTGAGTACAACGTAGGCCAAAAAAAAATGGACATGAAGATGTGATAAGTGTTTTTGTACCTTCAGAGAACGCATATCGATTTAGAAAAGAGTAAAAAGTTATATCGGTCATCAAATAAACAATCAATCATCTATATAGTTTTGATTATGAAGGTTGCTATTGCTTAATTTTCTGGAGTTGGCATGGAGCCGATAAATAAACTTAAATTCACCTTCAATCATTGCATTTTGCTAGATGTTTTATTTGTAACTTCAGTCACAAATGTTTATTAATAAATCATCCAGTGTCATTGCAAGTAAAGTACGCATTAGTTCCTTTTCCTCTAGATCGGTAATTGGTAAATAAATTTTATTTTCAGTAGAAATGGTCATTTAAAGAATGTATTTCTTTCTTGTTCGTCTGCTGGCTTATTAGTATAATGTGTGCATCTCAGTATGATTGGATGTCTTTATAAAAAAGAAGGTTAACGCAGACGTTGATGTCTTCATAAAGATACACCGAAGCTTTTGTCGAACCTAACATTTAAATGACATGTCCTTTACAGGCCGTTCTACTCTTGTACTTTGTACTGACATTGCTTTGGTGTCGTCTTCCTTGAAATTTTAGCATTTTGAACCTCTATGTTTACCTAAGTAAAGGCTGAGGTTTTATCCAAGTTATGTTTTAAGTTATTTATCCAAAGTCCTTTCTGATATTTAATAGTTGCATAGACAAACTTTGAAATTAATTTGTTTCTTTCAGGTAAGTCTTTTCAGCCAATCGACGATCTTCATTCATTAAAATACGGTATTTCATAAACCGGCACGCATATGCTGGTTCGGTAGGTCGCGAAACAATTTGTTCTCTGTAAACATTTCTAGTCATGAAACTTGATGAGAATATTCATATTGAACGGTACGAATCACCGTGTGCAAACTAGGTTCACTCTGACCAAGTCATTAAACTCCGATGATTATGTCAAGTTCTGTTATTTACCTCAGATTATCTGACAGTTATGTGTGCTCTCACTTAATTTGATTGGAGATTTATATTCAATCAACCCATTGACCTATTATTGTTAAAGTCACGGAGACCTACTTTCTAGAAAATTCTACGTTTTCGATGGAGAGGTCATGCAAGGGCGGAACATGCGACATATCGTATTCTTTTGAATCTATTCATGTTTTCATTACGCCAGTCTCTTTCTTCTACTTTATAAACTATTTGCTGCAGTATAATTTTTGACAAGGCTTGAGACAATTATTAGTTCTGTACAACTCAGTTACTTCATTCTCTTATTCACTTTCAAAAGCTGAAATGTACATGTCCGCCAAGAATCGGGACGCAGTCAAGATGGCGTTGTCCAAAACTCCTTTGAATTGTTCATATTATCTCCTATATAATGTTATAATCCAAATAATGAGCACTTTCAAATTTTAACTGAATAGTCCAAGCAAATGTTTTTCATCTCGAATAATATCTAATACCTAAGTACAACATAAAACATGTCTGCAGAATTACAACAAGAACACAAGAAATGAGAATGACTTCAAAATAGGAATGAATCAGATTGCTCAGTTCTTTACTTATAACCACTTTCCATTACGACTATATTTCACAACACACCTCATGTGATAGATCTTCATCTTACTCTGTTTATCTCAAAATTTCATATTCATGTGACCTAGCTCAACCAACAGGAAGTTATTGAATTCTTCTAGAACTGTCTAAAGCTCATGCACCAATGAAAAATTAACCCAACGTTATCATTAAGTCTTGTAATTAATGTTATTATTAATAGTTATACAATTTTACTCTCACAACAGACCCCAGTCAAGTAGACAAAAAACGAAATAAAGATAATCTGCACAATTTACAACCATGATTTTTTTTAAAATAAATTAAAAAAGAATCATGTACTCGGTGTTGCAAACAAATATGGTTATTCATAACACACAATGAAATATATCTTGAAAAATTCATACATCTAATAATTTCAGTGTCATGTAGTAATTTTAGTATGGACAACACGTGGATTTTACATGAGAAAATAAATAACGTAGAATATGCAACTTTTACTACAACCAATAATTACACAAGCAAAATTTAGTATAAAGTGTTAAAAATAAACAAATGCAGGGTAGAATGTAAAGTAGTTAAACAAAACGTGGAATGGAAACAGTTCGATATGATATCAGAGTGAGTTGGTGATTTTTTTAATTTTGATCTTTGATATACAAGAAAAAACAGGTAATTCATATCCCCCAGTACGCATAAAGATTGCATGTAATGTAATGTTATTTATAATATTTTTAAACAAGAATAATAAAAACAGGTATGTAAAGGATTGAATTTCACAGTTGAATATCGTTACCATTTTATTCATTTCAATCTTTATAATACAGCGTTCAAATAAATGAATGCAACAAATTCTTTAACTTAATAAGTTTGATAAAATACTTGTACGAGAAGCTTACACAAAACTTTAATAAACAGAAGCAATTTCTATATCACTGTGTTAAAATGCCCAGTTTTCATCCAAGGACCTAATTATAATATAGACTCTATTGATATAAGCTCGTGCGTAGCAAACACACTCGCATGACGACCTAGTAAATTATTCTCATATATATATATATATATATATATATATATATATATATATATATATATATATATATATATATATAGTCGTTTCAGATTCCTATGAAAGAAATCAAGTTATATAAGAATTTTTTTATTACAAAGAATTATAAATATATCCTAGACAGAACAGACAGTGCTATTCCTGGATTCTGTAGTAAAATCTTGATAATAGTTGGCAGAAATAATAATTTAATACAAACAATATTATCATACAGGTTAGAGAAATATTCGTACTCTACGGAGTTTCGAACCCAGGTGCGCGAGTAAATGGCACCCATCGCCTTGCCTGCACGCACCAGCCAATATACCGTCACGACTAAGCACGCATCACCAAAAAATGATGGCACTGAATCGGTGTTATATAAGCTGGTGCTTCGCAGACACACTCGCATGACGACCTAGTAAATTATTCTCATATATATATATATATATATATATATATATATATATATATATATATATATATATATACATATATATATATATATATATATATATATATATATATATATATATATATATACTTATTTATACAGTCGTTCCAGATTCCTATGAAAGAAATCATATATATATATATATATATATATATATATATATATATATATATAAATATATATATATATATATATATATATATATATATATATATATATATATATCTTCCTTCGATGTCTGTATACGTATTGTTTGATCAGAAATATTCAACAAAGTGTGAAAGCGAATGAAATATGTTTGGATGTTCAGCCTCCGGCCCCTCCAAGGGTTCATGATTAACATAGCGAAATTGCTAGTGGACCTACTTCAGTCAGTTTGAACCTAGTTGTTTAGGAGTATAGAGAGTAACGCACGTATGAGAGTAAGAACAAACGGGGATTATCGCAATAGGATTGGTGCAAAAAGGATAATGGAAACAAATCTTTTGAAACGAATACACGAAAACGGTTTTCTACTTCCCTGTTGAACCTAGTTTCTTTGGTGGCAACTAATTGTTAGTAAATTTGTATAAATACCTGCATTTGCATGGAAAACTATAAACGAGTTTTTATTGAAATGATACTGCATAACCTTTGGAAGTGAAGTACTATTACGAGAAAACGAGCTTATACTTTCCCATATCAATGGTGTAACCCTTTTATTACATGCTCATTTTGTTATCCTACCGAAGGCTTAATTATAATAAAGAAAATACACTACATGAAAAAAGTGATTGAATTTATTATGTATTCAAAACAAATGCACAACCGTAATTCATCAATACATAATAGCAATATTAATGCCAACAAATCGTCGTTTTAGTCTACTTAGAATTGAATTTAGAGTCATTTTGTGAATAAATGCGCATTGCAACACATGTTCCATTTGGATGGATTTTGTTTTTATGTTGCTCCAAATCAATTATGCTTTTCTGATTATTCAATGTCTGGAATATTGGGTCAATACAGTGCATATTTCTGTTTAAAATGTACTCGAAATCCTAGTACGGTTTCGGTGTGTATCAGATTTTTAGGACATACCATTCTGATTTGCAGAACTAAGAAGTAAATTTGAGTAAATTTAAGATGCATAAATGTAAGTATACTTATACGATTCTTATTACCAGCTAAAGAAGACATATGTTTATGCCCTGTAAGGCTGCTGGAGGACCCCCAGCAATTACATGTATTGTACAGCATGTGTCTTCTATCGTAAGCCTAACACTGTAATGCTACACGGGGACAATTGAAAAGCAGCCGTTGGGTGACAGTGCATTTAGCCAGCGGTAAAAATACTTTTCGTCTTCTTGGCTTATTACCTCTGAGGCTCTTACTTTCCTACCAAAACCTTCAGCTGCATTGTTTTTTCTCAAACCTAGAATTTTTGACAGACTTGTAAACTGGTACGTCTCTGATAGAGATGCGAAAGTCCTTGACCTTAATATGCATTTAAGTGCAATGTGTTATAGACCCTAGAGAACACTGGTCATAATTTGAACCATTCTATATGCGAAAAGACACGAATATTTTCCTAAATAGCTGTTTCAATGATCAAAAAGGTATCCTCAAATACTGCGTCTCTCATTTTGCTTGTTGACCTTGCTAATATCAAGCTTATATATGCGCATGCTTGAAAGTTTAGTTTCTGACTCAGTGAACCTGACCACATTGTTAGCTTTATTATCTATACTTCCAAATAGATGAAACAGCCTGTTTAAGTTTATTCGCAAACAATACTGAATCAACCAAAACCTATCAACGTTTACTACCCAAGTGTGTATGGGTTGTTTGCAAAAGTATTTTTGAATACTGTTTTCAGGCACAAGTATTGTGAACGTGCGTTTATTATGAAGGTGTTCATTATCGTACAATACTGCATAATTATATAAATGTAAAGTTAACAGAGACAAAATTGAGCATATAATAAATTGGGAATTTTTATTTCAAGGCGAGCAGCGAAGATTTAATTCTCAAACAGCTCCTTATAATCAACACAAATTGTTTGTTAAGAAATGCGATCTTGTAAAATTATGAAGTAGACTTTTAGAGAAAAGAGGAATTAAACTGGGATTCCTAGCCAAAAGTAATAGAAATGGATTTTATCTCAACTGCATGTGTAATGCCATTTTCGTACAGCTAGTTGAGTGCCATTATTATTTTTATCTTCTTAATGGAGTAATTTGTTCTTATAATAAATCGCATATATTGCAGTCATACTCTTTAATGCCAGAAATATAAATTATATAACTATCACAGCGACAGTCATATATTTTTGTATCTTCAATATAAATATACAGTTATCTACATACAAATGATGAAGCAATAAATGATCCTTCTATGAAAGTCAGGTAGTGAATGGTCCTTCTAAGAAAGTCAAGCAATGAAATAGCCCTCAAAGAAAATCTAGTAACGTATAGTCTCTCGAAGAAAATCAAGTAACGAATTTTCCCTCTAAGAAAGTCAAGCAATGAAATGGCCTCCTAAGAAAATCTAGTAACGTATAGTCTCTCGAAGAAAGTCAAGTAACGAACGGTCCCTCTAATACAATCAAGCAAGGAATGGGTCCGAAAGAACTCTTTAAGTCAAATTTTGTCATTTCACCATCATCAGTTTTTCTCAAATGTTAATTACCCTATACAAAGGTATAGTTTTGCGCATGAACATAGCATACAAAATGCATTCTCATTATAGATTTTACATAAAACAGACCTTAATGATATTAAATGTTTCTCAAATCGGCAGCAGTCAAGAATAGAGTTCCAATTAAACATACTTTATGGCTATTTTGCATTGGCTAACATTGTTATAGAGCCATAATGATCCAAAAACTGTTCATGCACCAGCTGATATGCATCAAATGTCTCTCGTAGACCATATTAAGATTTCGATATTTGACGTTGAATGCATGGATTTGAAGGTGGGACTATGACAACGGACATTGTTTTTCTCTGACATAATGTTCTATTAAGATTTAGTAGAGACTGGATATTGCTTCTGATTCAGGAGACTTCCTGTCCAATTACTGTATTTGCATGCGTTATCCGCACTTAGATGTGAACGGCGTAGACACGGATCTTCCTTCGCATAATTAGGTGGCAAAATAGGGTCCACTTTGTTCATTGTATATACGATTTACGTGGAAGAGTGGTGAACTTGGTTTGAAGGCACTGTATGAAACGGCCTACATGGGTATACGCTCCTTGAAGCTTCGTGCGTGCCATGCACGCTGTACTGACTATATTGATCGAAAGACTGGAAAACGTAACTTATAAAGTGATCTGCAATAACTATCGAAAGAGCCATATAAACCGCTTAATCTGGACTTTCTAAAGCAAAGACAATTTCCGCCTTTGAGTGGTGAGGGATTATCAGTTAACTGCCTTCGAAAAGGCTGCATTAGACAGAGGTGACATGTTTCCGTAAGTAAATTTCGTTGTTAAACAATACGCCAATACCTGTTCAAAGAGAATGCGAAATTAACGTAGAATTATGATTTTTGTTAAATTGTTAAATTGTTCATCTTCAGTACATTAATGGTGATATTTAAGCTTAGATATATATATATAGATATATATATATATATATATATATATATATATATATATAGATATATATATATATATATATATATATATATATATATATATATATATATATATATTTGGGATGATGTATATATCGTATCTTTTAATCAACCCTAAATTAACATGTCGGTGGAAATGTTGTCGTATGTTTAAAACTTTCCTGGCCAAGACGTAACTCAGAATTATTTATATGCTTCACACTGTCAGTGAACTTATTTTCTTGTTCTAGGTGGAAATGCAGTTTTATTAATTGCTAACGATTTTTACAATGCTACTTTCAATTGTCCAATTAATTCGTGCAGATGCTTTGTTGCAAGAGGAGGGCTAATTTTGTATTCACCTGATTTGTATGTTATGGATTGCTCTTTGATTAATTGTTCGAAACTTAAAAAGCCGCTATAAAAGAGGATAAATTATCATACTCGATCATTTCTCCTTCCAGTATGTATGCATGCATGTCTATGTATGTATGTATGTATGTATGTATGTATGTATGTATGTATGTATGTATGTATGTATGTATGTATGTATGTATGTATGTATGTATGTATGTATGTATGTATGTATGTATGTATGTATGTATGTATGTATGTATGTATGTATGTATGTATGTATGTACTTACCTCTGAATCAACTCTGCCCAAAAATGTATGGAGTTTGTTGGGAGAAGGAGTGTCTTCATTTTTATCTCTTTTTTAGTTTTATTTTTTTCTGTTTTTAAATTGTATTGCTTCGTCAAATCGACTCTCAAATTTCGTTCACCATTTCAATATTTTGCATAAATGATTGGATTGTTTTGAAATAAGCTCCAGTGAGATTGACAAAACTCATCAAACCAATCAAAGCAATTGTATTCTTTTAAAAGAAGAGCTCATAGTGCAGTCAATTTACATGGAAGTTTACATCTATTGTCTGATGTAATATTAGTGCGTTTCAATGTTTTTATTTTAGAATCTACTTAAAGCTTGTATATGGTTCGATTTCGTCGGTATAGAAAGGGAGTAGATTGGAGATGGATTTTTGTTTCGTTGTTTTCTGTATACCTTTTAAGCGTGTAAAACTTGACGTGAAGCGATGAAATATGCATTTGTTGTTTGATAAATTGAATATCACTATTGTTCTTGTTTAAATATTACTTAGTTAAAGATGGTCCTTCTTTTAATATTCAAAATGTAAATTTCTTTCTAGCAATTCTAAATTGTTAAATCAGTTCAACACTAGCAACAACAGATTCACTCCGAAGTTTACGCATTTTGTGTCGTAATGGTTTATTTTAACTATGGCGTATAGAAATGAGGTCATACATAGGTATTAGTGGATCAAAAGACATACTTGTGGACGATTATCTAGGCCGTCCAAAGGGCGTAGCTAGTGGTCCATGCATTGGCTAACCAAGCGGCATACCTGGTGGTCCCTTTATTGGTTGACCAAGCGGCATACCTGGTGGTCCATGTATTAGGTGACCAAGCGGAAAGCCTAGTGGACCTTGTATTGGGTGACCAAGCGGCATACCTAGTGGTCCATGTTTTGGGTGTCCAAGCGACATACCTAGTGGTCCATGTATTGGGTGACCAAGCGGCATACCTAGTGGTCCATGTATTGGTTGACCAAGCGGCATACCTAGTCGTCCATGTTTTGGGTGTCCAAGCGACATACCTAGTGGTCCATGTATTGAGTGACCAAGCGGCATACCTAGTGGTCCATGTATTGGTTGACCAAGCGGCATACATAGTCGTCCATGTATTGGGTGACCAAGCGGCAAACCTAGTGGTCTGTGTACTGGGTGACCAAGCGGCATACATAGAGGCTTATGAATTTCAAATATCCATGCATCAAGATTCACTAGACGCTTGTTATCAGACTAATGATGCGTGATTAGAGATTTAAAACGATTGTCTAATCATGTCAATCACTGATTAATATGGAAAGTTCCGATCTAATGGCTCAACTGATATATGTGACTAGATCGAGAGGGAAATATTCGTTTTGTGATAACGTATTTCATCGTTTGTGTCCTTCTTGGATCTATCGATCTCATGGAATAGCAGCTGAGCTGTAGATGGATACTGATAGCCGTAGAGACAGTACAAGATAGCCAACATATTTGCTTTCCTACTAGTTTGTCAAAATTGTATTTATCGCCAAAGACAAGAAGCTAGTTAAGTGGCTGTTTGTTGTATTTGTTTTTTAGTTTCTAGATTATTATTATTTCGTCACAGTCTGGTTTGGTGAAATGTTTAAAATGGTAATATAGCGGTTTCCCTCTATTAAGCAAAATAAATCAGTATAATCTTCAATTAGAAACACAAATACTTCAAGCTATTCGCAGAGGTTCTTGAATTTGTCACTAGATTGTGTTTAGGTACTTTGAATAATAAAAAATGCATGATTCTTTCTAAACATATCGATGACTACAGGTTAATTTTTTCCGAGTAAGAGTGCTACATAAACACTTGGACAGTTTTGTTGTAAAGACTAGGGGCTACATAAACACTTGGACAGTTTTGTTGTAAAGAAAAGGGGATACATAAACACTTGGAGTTTTGTTGTAAAAATTAGGGGCTACATAAACACTTGAATAGTTTTACTGCAAGAACAAAGGCTGCATACAAACTTGGACAGTGTTGCTGCAAGACTAGGGGCTACATAGACACTTGGACAGCGTTGATGTAAGAATAGGGGCTACATTTAAACTTGGACAGTGTTGATGCAAGACTACTGGCTACATAAACACTTGGACAATGTGTGTGCAACCTAGGGACTACATACAGACTTGGACGGTTTTGTTGTAAAGATTTGTTTTCTGTGGTAAAGACTAGATGCTACATAAAAACTTGGATAGTGTTGCCGTAAGACTAGGGCTACATAAACACTTGGACAATTTCGTTGTAAAACCTAGGGGCTACATAAACAGTCTCTAGTCTTTACAACAAAACTGTCAAAGGTCTCTGTAGCCTCTAATCTTACATCAGAACTGTTCAAGTGTTTATGTAGCCCCTAGTCTTTACAACAAAACTGTCCAAGTGTTTATCTAAGCCCTATTCTTTACAACAAAACTTTCTAAGTGTTTCTGTAACCCTAGCCTTTACAACAAAACAGTCAAAGCATTTATGTTGACCCTCGTCTTTGCAACACAACTGTCCAAGTGTTTATTTAGCTTCTAGTCTTACAGCAAAACTTGGACAGTTTTATTGTAAGACTAGGGACTACATAAACACTTTGACAGTGTTGCTGTTAGACAGGGTCTACATAAACACTTGGACAGTGTTGCTTTAATATATATATATATATATATATATATATATATATATATATATATATATATATATATATATATATATATATAATCGTGGACAGTTTTGCTGTCAAGACTAGGGACTATGTAGCCTTTTTGTCCTTTAGATATAGAATAACAACACGCTTGTCTTTTGTCGCAGCAGGCAATTAGTATTTCGATGAGTGTATCCAAAGCAGACAATTAGAGTGTCTCGACTTATCACTGGCAGAAAAGCACGCACATCCAGACATAGATCGGATTCTATTGACATACTATTAAGAGAGATTTGGTACTTGCTTCGGATAAAATTTCATACAGTGTTGCCATGTTTATAAAGTAACTAATTGCAGAATGTTTAAGAACACATTTCTCCTTATTCTTTACAATCAAATGGCCATTTGCGTTATGCCCGCTTTTGTCTATTTCTATAACATTTATTCTTCTTTTCTCCAAATCATAATGACTCTGTTCAATACCAGTGAGAATAATGGGTCTAAAGACCTAACATCAAATATCATACTTAGTTGTGCTTTACTTAATCCTGATGACGATGTCCGTAAAGAAACAACTGGCATAGGCAAAACAACACAAAGCATAATCGTTTTGTTGTAAATTGTATTCGAATATGATGTTAGCAACCTCTGCCAGATGAAGCCTAAACAAATCGACTTAAAGGTCTTCTTGTTTCAAGTTCAGAATAGTTTTCCAAAGACATTGTCCGCTGAAGTTCAATACTCTGGATATTTCTAACAAGATGGTATCTGTTTTACCCTCATTACATAAAAAAACTCGACATCTGCGATGAATATAGCTTTGCAAGTGAGTAACGATTAGTTTCTTGATTTCCACCCCACTCACCCTACTGCAGAACAAATACACCCTGGGTTTCGCTTCTAGGGAATAAAACGTAACTTCATAGGTCTTCTGAAAATTTACAGTTATATTGAATCTTAAAACATTTAAAATTATTCATTTACAAAATGTGAGAAAAAATACCACATTATAGATGAACAGGTGTACCTATAAAATACGCATTCAGTAACAGAAGCATACTGTAGCCGCCATTTTTTTCTTCAAAATTTAAGGATGCCAATTTCAGTTACGTGTCATGTGTAACAACATTCACTGCAGTTGCCTTGCAATGTCCTTTCATAAAATTTTGATTTTCTTATAACATATACACAATCTAATTAGAAAGGGTCTATGCTCTGAAGCCACAAGTGCATCATATTCCAAACGACAGCACCGATTTCTTTATTGTCATGTTAAACTAAGGGGATAGTATGATAATTTCATCTGCGAATGTACTGCAAGAAGGAAGATTGAAATTGTAAAGCCTTGTGATTAGACCTCGATTGAAGTCACTG
This sequence comes from Potamilus streckersoni, assembly GCA_016746295.1. Lineage (NCBI taxonomy): Eukaryota > Metazoa > Mollusca > Bivalvia > Unionida > Unionidae > Potamilus > Potamilus streckersoni. Next base: position 3,546,451 of record JAEAOA010001694.1, read on the forward strand.
CATCTACAAGCATTGTAAGAATCGAAAGTTTCAGCGATTATAATGGAAGTAATAATGTGTCCGATATGAAATTAAATATGTAGATATGATTTGTATTTCAAAAGTGAAATGTCAAACTAGCTTTGATTGGTTTATTATCTAACAGTAGAAACTCGTTTTAATCGTAGAAAAAGATCCTTTGCAAACTGTAAATCATATAGTTTTTCAATTGTTTGTATTTAAGGGAAATTCTACAATACTTAATATCTTCTACAGAACATTTCCACTCCTAATGCCAGTTGTTAACATCCGTGTTAGAAACATAAGCTTCAGATTCAGTGAAGGAACATGGTTTTGGCGGTTCAGTTTGTGAGTGAAGAACGGATCTCTCTTATGGCATGTAACAAGCAAAAAGTTTTCCAACTTAGCCAAACGTTTTCATTAAAGTCAATGAGTGAAATGATCCACGATAAGCTTTTAGAAGTGATTTTCGTTTTAATCTCGTCATGGCTTTTGAGCTTCCCATCTTTAATTTGCAGGAGTACCCTGGGATCGCTGTTAAAGTATCAATTTTATCTGTCATTATTATTTTAATGTCTGCAAATAAATGCAGATTCCTGGGTTAACACACACACACACACACACACACACACACACACAAATGTTCTCAAATATTTTGGTATGCTGTAAATCTTAAATGAATGATTCAATCTTTTAATTATCGTTATTAAGATGTTATTCAAGAAATCTAACGCCGAGTTTATATATTAATTACTAATAAATTATGAAACGAAATACCGATTTTATGAAATCTGTTGTGGGGATTGCTACATTAAATTCTTCAGAAAATTGATTGCGATTGATTGTTTTATTAACTTTTGTGAACCGCATGCAAATAGATTCTTCAAGAGAGATCACTGAAAATATGCGTATGAAAAATTTGTATCTATCTAAACATGCCAAGTAAGAACTTTAAAAAATGTTTGTCGTGAAAGGTGTTTTAGCTGAGATTTTCTCAGCTGTACCCAAAACAGCAATATAAATGACATATGACTAAATAAGAAAATATAGTAATTAACTCTCCTTCTGTACAAGATTAAACATTAGTATTGTGAAGTCCATTTCACGGCAAATGAAACGATCTTCCTAGAATGCCGAGTCCGCCTGCTATTTACTTTTTCAACAGTATAGTTGCATATTTGTTATTTTTATGCATCCAAAATGCACTATTATTTCCCTCTAGGCACGGCTGTATCGACGAAATTTTAGTTAAATTGTGTCACATGAGCTTTTGGCGTGTAGGAAATAACGGCAATCAATTTACTCACTCCAACAAATAAAAAGTATACGTCATTCAGCACATAGGTGTCCTATGTCTATTAAATGCATCAGTTAGGTCGCATTTAATTTACTCCAGTTTTGAATCAGAAAAATGAACCTTTAATTGTTAATTTCCAATAGACTAGAGCAGAGGAATCCAACTATAGGAATGATGCTCAATTTTGCTGTGGCCTGCGCTCAGTTCCATAAATTGTTGTATAATTACTATAAAATGTATGGCCCACGAATTTAACGTTTTTGGTGCATGTGGTCCACGATGTTAAAGATGTTGGACCAACCTGGACTAGAAGTTTTCATGCGAAATCGTGCAGTCATGTCAGGCATTGGAATGAATTCCGTATATAACTGTATGATAAAATGTAACACTCATAATGGTTTGAACATTATAGAAATAATGTACAGGCATGTAAAGTATTCCCAGTGAATCCCATGTACAATGGTATGGTAAAGGTAATAATCATTGAACATTATAGAAACGTAGTCAAGTAAGGCATTTCCAGTGTAAAAGGTAATACTTATAATGGTTTGAACATTATAGATATGTACAAAATTGAACATAAATTGATGTCATCTATATGGAACGTACCCCGGTAATTTATTCACCTTTCAATTACAAAATCAGAATATATTTGACAATATGATTAAAATATCAAGAGTACAAGAAAAGCGACACAAATCTAGGCTTGTCGCAGGTAAAAAATAAAAAGAAAAGCTCGATGGGTATTTAATACATTGGCGATGTCTGCAATATACTTTTATCAGGTTTTTTTTCAATAAAATGCTAGATGTGTATCAAGATTTTAGGCGTCATAAAATTAGAAATGCGCCTGTATATGGGGAAAATATAGTAATGCAGTGCAACATTCACCTTAAACGTGTAAAATAAAATGCAATTATTGATATGAAATATGATGTTATTAAAGAAGGTTGTGATTGTGAGCAGTTGCACTGAAATGTCGAGGAATTTTATCTAAAACATTTAGCAAAAGATAAGTAAGTTTTTTGGTTGATGTTTAACGGCCTAGCAGTCACGTCTATGATTGTTTAGTACAAACAAAGGTACCGCGGTCAAATCAATGACTATTTAGTGCCGATGCAGCAGTCACGTCAACGATAATTAGTGTTACATGGTCTAGCAGTTACATCAATGACTATTATTGCCTGCACGGCACAGCGGTTACATCAATGACTCTTTAGTGCCTACATGGCAAAGGAGTCACAACAATGACTCTTTAGGAACAGATAGGCCAGTTATTTGGTTGATGTTTAATGGACTGTCAGTGACCTCAATGACTGTTTAGTGCACACACGGCACAGCGGTCACATCAATTACTATTTAGTGCCGATACAGCCGTCACGTCAACGGTAATTAGTGCCTATATGGTATAGCAGTTACTTCAATGACTATTTAGTGCTTGCACGGCATAGCAGTTACACCAATGACTCTTTGGTACCTACACAGCACAGTGGTCACATCAATGACTATTAGAGCTTACACGGCACAGCAGTCACATCAATGACTATTAGAGCCTACACGGCGCAGCGGTCACATCAATGACTATTAGTGCTTACACAGCACATCGGTCACCTCAGTGACTATTTAGTGTCTACACGGCACAGCGGTCACATCAATGACTATTTAGTGCCGACAAGGCATACAAGTCAGATCAGTGCGCAGTGCCAACACGGGATAGAGGTTATATTAATGACCATTTGATGCCAGCTCTATGGTATTATTGTTCCTTAACAAAGGATACGCAACTGCAGTTGATCTGGCCTGGTCTGGGTGAGATTCCAACCCGCGATATTTAGGCTACGAGCCAGCTGCTCCACTACTGATTAATCGCGGCTCACTCCAGTGTTAGTACATACGCCTCTATTGTTAAAGTTTTAAAAAGCTTCTAAAACCATGTTTTTGAAGAAATATATTACATGTGGGCACCACCTACTCTATATAACACTAAATTTGATTTCAAATTAAACTTACAGATGAAAAACTAAATTGTATATCTTTCACAACCATAAGCTGGAATCATTCGGTCGTATCATTTGAAAGTAATGTTGATAACCGTATCATTTGAAATTAATTTTAATAAATAAAATTAAATTGTCAAATCAATAAGTGATACTTTTAAAAATGCATATGAATGCAGTTGATGTATTTCCTAATAATCGTTAAACCATACTTCTCTTACAAAGTCGTTATTCGGTTCTCCATGTTTAATAAATAAGTCCATCCTCTCACCGACCATCCCATCTGTATTGTCTTCAGGTGCTGGATAACTTTTAAAGCAATTGTGTACGTAGTTTTACAATTTTTAATCTGTCACACATTGTGAATTGTGTATAATTAGAAAAGAAAAAAGTAAACGATGAACGGACGTTCACATACATATGCATTTATAATTAGGTTTAGTTGGTACGCGCCCCTTTTTTTCCTTAAAAACAGCTGGGCCACTGTTTGCTTAATATTGGATGACATTATTGATTGTTAATTTTAGATGAGAGTATTGATTGTTATTTTATATCTAAAGCTCTTTCATAAGTTATATATTAATTGAATGAATTTTTGCTGATTCCCACGAGTGACATTTATATGCAGCAATCATGACGGATAAACAACAGGAATGATTTTAGGGACAAAACAAATACATGATTTAATATTCCGTTTCTATATACGACATTTTCTTAATTGCTATACCAAAATATATAGAAGGTTATTACAGTTTCATTTGTTAATATATTTTATGGTGGAAGGATAACTAATTAGTGCCCCTATCGCTTCACATCATCACCTATGAGCAATTCTCCTGATGAGTAATAAAATATGAGATAAAGCAGCCAAAGCTGTCCTTTTCTGATTGGAAAATTTGATATAGTCAGTTAAAAAATTACAGAAATCAGCATGCTCTATGTACGTGATAAAAATTGTGGAATGAAAACTCTACAAATAAGCACAGCATAATGGCATTCTTCAAATACAACAAAATTACAACGATGAGGTGGTATTGTAGGGATCGCGTATTCAAGTCCTATACTAGTGAATGTCTAGTTATCTCTGCCATGTTTTATTGTAGCTAATGTGACCATAAAACATAAATAAACGCCAAAAACACAAATTTCCAGCTGGTTGACACAAAACGGTAAAACAATTTCCACTCTATTCCTTAACATGATCAAGGCAGGTAAAGTAGAAATCAATGATGTTTCTGAGTATATGACATCGAGTCTTGTCATTTAATAATTATTTAAGGAAATATAAAACCAGATGGATGTCTCCCGTCCTTGTTCTTTCAGGATATATTTTCGTGATCAAACGTGTAAGAATTTGATGATGTGGTAGTTTGATAATAGGAGATTTAGATTTTCTTGTTACTGGTCTAAGTCAAAACCTTCTAATCCCTCCCATGACTTTGTTCTCACATCATACACGCGCTCGTGGGAGTGAGTGCTTGAGCCAGCAAAAGAATGTTACCAAGAGGTATCCATTTCAGAGAATAGTTATGTTAGGTAGACAGCTTCAATCTAACTCAGTAACCAAACAAAATCGATATTATACTACTTGCAAGTGATTATTATCGTTCCAAATCCCAAAACCATATGTGTGTATCCTCATAAACGAAGTTCTCAGCACAATGGCAAACATTTATTTGATTTTCACTGCCTGTAAATCAGCGTTGATAATGTTCCGTTTCCGTATCTATGCTTGCTTGGAGGCACCAGTGGTTTTTCATATTCACCATTGAATTTAGCGGTTCTAATCGTTTTATTTTTAATAACTCTCCAGTACACCTTGGTAATTTTATACTGCTTTGTGCCGACGTGAGAAGATCTTAAAAGGCAAGTATTCGCGAATTCAGCAGTAACTAGATTATTACATCAGCACCGCTTTAACAAAAGCTGCTATTGATATGGCTTCATCAACAATTTCTATTGGTTTGTTCATAACAGTTGCTGCATTTGCGATTCCTACCAACCCAGACCAAGGTTCATTGCTGCGGAGATTCCACAAAAGGCATGTTCAACAACACCAACGAGTTTCTATTTCATGATACACAAGGTTTTGCTGTTGATTTTATCTGATAGTTGTTGTTCAGCTTCGATTATTTTTCCATGTCGCTAAATCATAGCACTTCCTGAAATAATATGATTGCCAAGTATAACTGCACGACAGGCTGGTCATGTTCAGATGCAGCACACTTACGCACTCCAACCAATCGCTCATTTTTACTTGTATAACTGCCATGCAATCACAGAAAATATGTCCTTTAGGATTATTAAGTCTCCGGCAAGTGTTCGTTCTTAGGGCCTTGTATCACTTTCACTTAGAACCATATTTCACTGCAGGATAAAGTTGTTATCAGAAACTATCATTTTGGAATTCGCCCTAAAACTGTTACGCAGACAAGTGAGTTATTGTAAAATAAAAGCCGAGTAGATATATATTTTCGCGACTGAGACAATGTTTGTTCAATATACTTAACGGGGAATGCGACCGGGGTGGATTTGTCGGTTAATTCCATTTTATCACTGTAAAAATAATCCCTGATGTTCATGGCTGTGTAGTCTGAGACCGGGTCATTCCATTTATGTTATAATGCCAGTCTAGCCTCGACTTTGTATTGATACAACAGGGTTGAACCTACTTTTAATTTCTATTTGACCGGTACGAAGATTATATTTTACGGTATGCGATCGTCGATAAATGGAAGAAAATTAACATCAATGTTAGCATCCGCTGTCTGTTGGTCCAACATTACGTCGACAGATTCAGCAACCTCATTACCGTAGTCGGGTCAATCACTTATATGTAAGGATAAATGAATCTTAAATACAAACACTAAAAACGATTAAGGATGAGTCCGGATAAATGTATATTCCTTCGAATTTGAATTTCGTCTCCTGGTCGTCATAGTAATGATCTGAATATGTGAAACGTACTGAAACATTAGGTTCATTGAAGTCATGCGTTAGTGCTATTAGTGAAGATATACGCTGGTAAGCTTTCATGAAGATTTTAATGAAGCCCGGTTAATATGATTCAGACTCAAACACTTTTGAGATATGAGGTTTAAGTTCATTATAACAATATCCAATAGCGGTGAAAACAAGTCAGCTATTTCCCAATGTATCAGTTTGTTCCTTTGTTTCGTTGTTTATTAGTATTTTTAAATCCTTCCCAATGAGGCTACTACGGATATTGAGGGCAACATTGCGTTTTTGCATCCATGTATTGGTTCACTGCAGATTCGGCTATGTCAATGTAATTTTTGATAAATTTCACTGACACGCCAGAGTTCTTGATTTCCAAGATTTCGTTGATTTCATCAAGGTTTGTTGCAAAGCCTTTTAACTTTAAAAAGAGATCTTAAAATTCTATATTTAGTGTTTTACGTGTTCTTGCCTTTTAACTTTAAAAAGAGATCTTAAAATTCTATATTTAGTGTTTTACGTGTTCTTGTTTGAGTTTGGAAAATATAGGTTCACCCATGTCGACGTCAACCCTGCTGATAAATTCAGTCTCAATTTGGTTGGCAAATATGATCAGATCCACATCGGCGTGTCATCGAAAGGTTGAGCGTCCGTAAAAGCCAATAAACATTTCGAATCACATTATTATAAAGCGTATTTTATAAGTGATAGTGTAAAACCAGTAAGTATTGGTGAGGCTGGTAAACGCTACATACAGTGTTTTAGCAGAAAGATGTCCACATATGCGACCGTCAAACCAGGTTTTCAACCGCAGAGTTTAATAAAACTTTAGTTGTCGTCCAGCGTACTGGGCTCAATAATCAACAACTTCAATTGGCATCTCAAGCCCATAGGAGGCAAGCTAAAAAAAATGTGTTTATTTGTTACCTTGTATGCAACTCGATGTGTCCCAGATCCTGTTAAACCTAGGCTGATTTTGCAAGTTTCTCACCTGCAGATAGAATTTCATAAAGCATGGCCGCAATAAATGGAAATATTGCACAGGTCGTTTGCATTTGTGCCAGCTCTGACTTTGACAACTTTAATGTGAACGATGTTTTCTTTTGTTTGGCAGTTTCAAACTGATTAAGTTGTGGATGGGTGGGGACAATTCCAGTTAACTTTGCTGGAGAAAGTACTAATGTGACCCCGCAATCGTTTTGTATTGCATTCCTTATTTTGGCATGCTGTTTTGGGCTAAGGCCAACCTTAACTTCGTGATAGGACCTTATTATTTCAAAACATAATAGGCTGAAATACTAAGATAGGATATTTCTATATAATCGAGTCAAGGACCTTCATTCGACCACCTGTACCCTCAAACAAGAGAAACATATCGGAGAGGATCACATCAAATCATCCGTAATTATGAATAACGAATGAACCAAGCCAAATCAATAACACGTGCATGAAAATAAGTGTCCACCACAGACTGCCTGAAATGTTCCAGGGAATCATAGTAAATCGTGTAAATCGTAAGGACGTCGTACCGGAAAATCTGCAAACTTGGGTCAATATTTTGATGCGGTGCAGGTACGACCACCGCTAGTGATATACACGTGTGAACTTGCTTATCTGCGAAGTAAAGTAAAACTTCTTCGATGAGTTTCCAATGACTGTTTAACTGCAGAAAATCTTCACCCACTCCTAACCGGTAAACTATCAATGCACAAAGGAATAGATTGCATGCCAGAATTGGATATTGAAATTCCATAATGGCAGTGTTAGGTATTTATTTGCAATGTAAACATTTCCTGATTAGTAATATATAACTTAAAGTATGTGATGGGTACAAGAAACAACAGCGATAAAGCAGCTTCAGACCTTATAAAGAACAACAAACGTAATTCTATGATCAGTGAAGGAATTAACGCCGACATCCACAATATTATTTTCGATAACCCCAATTTTATCATCAGTGGCACCTACATCACGCCAAACGGCATTGTTGATGGTACCGTTACGGGTTAACTTGACTGTATGCTTAGCGCCGAAAATAACCTCGTGAATATCCCTGCAAAACCCAAATATATGACCGAGGAATCTCACACGGCAACATCAACTAGCTTCTATGAAGTTTTTAATTGACGCTTTAAAATCCAAGTTTGAAACTGTTATTGGAGTCAAGGACTAGAGCTTGGTTATCTGCTGAAGCGATGTTTGCATGATACTTTGGCGAAAACGTAACTGTGTAGTATTATTATATTTATTTTATAATGTTTCAAACTCTTCAATCAAATACACAAATAGCATAAAAAGTTAACCCGTAGCTTTCGTCCTCGTACTAAGGACTTCATCAGCAGAATGATTTAATCTCTACTTACTGTTAATATCACCAGAGGGAATGATGAACCATGTTGACGAATTATCCCAGACATGTGTCAGGTTGTAACGGCCCCAGTCCCTATTCTGCGTCGGTTTCTGCGTACGGATGCATATAGATTCTCTAAGCCCCCACTCAAACAAGCTTTGTTCTCGATCAAGATTTTTCTGACTCCCAAGATACAGTATGGCCAGGGCAACGTTGTAGATATGCCTTGATACTTCAGATGATCTTGAACTTGGTCTTCTATATTCAATAAATCACACATTCAATGTCTTTTCCGTTTCCCCAACATAGTCGTGATGGCACTAACTTTCACCTTGTCTTTCACACTTAATGTAACAGATAGGTCCACGGATTCCTTTCTTATCAGACTTATCCTTTGGGTGAACTAGCATCTTTCTTAGGGTCCGGTATGGTTTAAAACATTCTTTTTTTCGTTGAAAAATGTGATTCAAGCATTCGGAAACCCATTTTAGACATGGTAGGTTGATGCTACCTTTCTAGCTTATTTTCCCAGTTATTGTGCCGCTCTTCTTAGTATTGTCATTAGGACTAGCGTTGAGCCTGTTCCAAGCATTATTAATCCCCCATTTCTGATAATGACGCCTGATAATGAAAGCGAGATTCTAGGTTGTTCATGAGTCCGACAAAAACGTAATAGGGTTATTAGCGTTGAAACTCTAAATAAATACAATGGAAAAATTAGGCCAAACGCGATAAACACGTAAAGACGCTTGTGCAATCTCTAGTGTGCGGGATTGCTCCGCTATGTGGAAATCTTAATTATAAGGATGATGCTCGGGGTAGTGCTGGCAACGACACTCTATATCACAGCATTGATATCGAGAAGAATATTCTCAGAATTCATAATCAGTTTCCGCCCATTCGTTTGTGCAATATCAATGTATTCAAAAAGTTCATGGATCCATGATATCGTTGTTGAGCTACCTCTGAGAAATCTATACTGAATCACAAATGACCTGATGTGCGTTTATGACCACACGAACCGATTTTATAAGAGCTTCCAACCAATCCACAAGGTCATGAGGATCACATAGTCCACCAAGGCATTGTCCTTTCTTTTCGTTATTGTTCCGGTTCTTGCATAGATTGGGACACATTTCGCAGGTAATATATGTCAAGTTCTCGTTCTGTCCGTATGGTTGTAAATGTGGTTATTGGTCCGGTATAGGTCTTTTTTGGCATGATACACGGCTTTTTGGTGCATAGATGTACGCCTTTCTTCTTGTTGTTGCTATGTTAGTGCAGGTATTTGCGGTATGACATCATGTCATATTTAAATTTTGGTTTTTGTTGTTCCGGTGTGGATGCTGGTGGTCTTTGTTGCTGTTGCTCATATGCACGTCTTTGATCCTCTAGCTACCTTTTAGTTTCTTCTTCTCTTAGCAATTTGGAAAAATATTTTTATTAGTGCACCATTCTACGCTCTTCTTGTTTTTTTTCATGCTGGTGCAAAGCAATGGGTTTTAGAAAGTTTTTACTGATGCTGGTATGGGTGCAAATGTTTGTTGTTCTTGGGTTGTTTAAGTGTCTTGGTGGAGATTCGCAAGATGGTCCAGAAACGTATAATGGCCCGAGGTGAACGTGAGATTAACATGCGCTATGTTTTTTTTTTAGTCTTTTAATGTTAATTTCTTACATAAATTATAAAAACTATTCATTGTCTCTGTTAACGTCTCCATCTGATACTGTTTTAAGTGTCCTGTTTTAAAATGAAACGTCGGGTCGATGTTTTGTTCAAACCTAATAATATCCATATTATTTGCGACTGTGTCGAGATCGTCAAAGACAAGGTCTTGGTCTATGGTGAAAATAAATAGATGGTAGAGAACCTTGACGTGGACGACTGAACCGCTTCCGTTAACTCCTTCAATTCATTATTACACGGTTCGATTGATCATCCGCTGACTGTAAACACATACTTACAACCTGTGTAAGCAAATACTGGAGATCCACGTTAACTATCTCATGATTAGTTCCAACAACAAATTTTCCCAGATCTAGCCAAGCTTGGAAATATGTCAACGTGCTTGAGTGGCAATGGCTTTGACTACGCAGAGACGTTAGAGACATTGAATTTCCTATTCCGTGATGCTTGATAAATTTCAGTTGTGGTATAGCACAATCACGCCTTCATACTGTGTGCGATTCCGCATGGGAATTCGTACTGCAAATCTAACGCAGTTCAAACACGATCACTGAAACTTGTGTTCGGTGTGTAGCAAGAAGCTCGTTTATATTGGGACCTCTGGCCGTGGGCGCAACGCGGGACTAACACAAAGTTGTCGCAGATATCGCTACCTCGTTTGAGAAGCTATCGAAAACGCCTTGATGTAAATACTCTGGTGAGAAAAAAAATATTCTTTGACACAATTACTGTATATCTGGAACATGAATGGATATACTACTTGATTCTAACAACCACCCAAAGCCTGGAGAAGTACCTATAAATTATGTCGATGCTGCATGTGACGGACATGATCTTAAATATAAGATATCAAAGGATATTAGTGTGAGTTAAAATGTTGATATAGATCTTTTTCCTGACGTAAGTGCAGTTAAGAAAGAATTGCCAGATGAATCATCAAAGACGGTATGACTGTCAAGATTGTACTTGATGGACAAAGTCTACTCACTGATGGTAAAGCCACAATATAACACACAAGAAAATAATGGCGGTCTACTACAGTCTTCTAAGTTATTAGAAAGGTGATGCTGACGCTGAAACATGGCAAGTGTCAATAACGCTTTTACTCGAACATGGTTAGCCAAATAAGTGCAGATGTTGCCAGAAAACACAAGGAAGCAGAGCCGTTGACTTCCAAAGCAAGTATCGGAGATGCGCTTAAATGTATTTACAAGTGGATCTGGGCAAACAATGTCTCAGAGCCGTTGGGTGCGGCTTTGTGTTAGACATGTTAAAATAGATAGCGACCAGGCTATTGTGGGGCGCTTTAATCGTACAGATGCATAGCAATTATTCTTACATCAGTAAACGCAGGAATTGTTAATGAGATCTCGGAACCAGATTTCACGGTCTCGCAAGTGGGTAACACGACTTTAACACATTGCTAAATATTAAAACCACAATTGAACAGAAGATTCCCAACCTAATATATAAAAAGATTTCACAATTACAGCCGTTATCCCACTCTGAATAAAATTTCATTCAGTATGTAAATGCGCAGGGAAAGCTTGTTACTGACCCAGTATAATCGATTGATGTATTACCAATTTCAGACCTTATTTAAACTACGAGGCAAACTACGCGCTACCATTTGGCGTGAAAACTTTCACCGAGTAGGGCTTTTGCGGGATGAATTTTAAGTCTGTGGCGGACACTGAATTACCGCCAAGGTTCATTTTGCGATATGCGCTTGCCAGTACGCTTAAGTAGTGATTCCGTAAGGAAAGATCCACCCTTGCTGTATTGCGGAGATAAACAATGGTACACACTCATCCGATGTTTCTTTCTCCTCATCATATTTGCTCATGCCAAATACTCTTTTACACAGTCATGCTTGGAAATTCCATCTGCTATTTTTACCTTTTAGGGTATATTAACTACAATCGACCAAGTTCGCATCTTTTAATTTTACCACCACTTACTTATTGGTGTTAGTAACCAAACGATGATCTTTCAGATACTCACTGGTGTCAGATTCCTTTTCCAGGCGACGTCAAACCGATGTCTGCGTATATATAATTGGTAGAAATATATATATCACCATCTGGTCTGTATTCGTGTACAACATCATGCTGTTGTCAATGTACCGCGGTTTCATTTCATCATAAAAAAATCGTATATAGTAGTAGTGGCGCCAACGTAAACAAGCTTCTTTAGCTTCAGTTTCGATGTTTCTACTGGTTACTGTAATTAGTCCATCGTCAGATATCTTCCTCAGCTAGAACGTTAAGTAAGCAATAACCCTGCAAAGTTAATCTTGCTCACCGTCACAAAGATAACACGAATACATTTGCATATGTTCCCCATATGCTTTCCTTAACGCAGTGTTGTTTATGAGTTTAAGGAAGTCATTTTCAGCGGTTTTCCTTTGCTTTCTTTTACGCAACACTTTGGTTGGCACGATCATATATATATATATATATATATATATATATATATATATATATATATATATATATATATATATATATATATATATATATATATATATATATATAGTTACGACACTATGATCACAAACTAAGTAACAGATAAAGCAAAGTCATCAAATTTTTGAAAAACGTAACAAGCAATTTAATTATCAAAGGTTAACATGAAAGTGTAAAAGTGACTGACAGAATTATTATTATTATTATTATTATTATTATTATTATTATTATTATTATTATTATTATTATTATTATTATTATTATTATTATTATTATTATTATCATTATTATTCCAGAATAATATTATAGTCCAAATAATGAGCATTTTCTATTTCCACTTAACAGTCCAAACAAACGTTTTTAATCTCGAATAATATCTAAGTACAACATAAAACACGTTTGCAGACTTACAATAGGAACATTAGAAATGTGAATGACTTCAAAATCGGAATTAAATTTATTGCCTAATTCTTTCCTGATATACACTATATTGCGAATGTATTTCGCAATGGGTTCTAAGTGAGAGATTACAGTACTTAGTTTTCGTCGATTTGGCCTGTTCATGTGACCTAGTCCAACCAACGGGAAGTTACAGAATTATTCTAGAAACGTTAAAATTCCATCGGCCACTGAGAAATTAAATCCAAGGCGCCATTTACGTCTTATTATTAAGATTATAATTAATAATTTGTCAACACATACGTAAACATTTGTTTTTAGATTATATTCAACCACTACGCTCTTAAGATAATCTGGTCACGTAGACAAAACGAACTAGATATATTCTGAATACATTACAGCCATGAATAAAAATTATGGAATAAGATTAAATCACGTATAAGCAGCCACAATAATATAGATATGTATAACAATGCACGGAGCTAATCAAGTATGTTGGCGAAAGTGTAACGCTCGGTGAACATTGCATATACGCATACCCAACCGCAGATATAGCTGCAAATTATGTACATATATTATGTAGTTCCTCTTCATTCTCAAGTTTGGCACCATTTTTGATGTATTTGCAGCTGGTATCATTTATAATCGCGCACTGATACTAGGACAACCGGTTTTGTCGGATAATCGTTATCTACTTTGTAAAATTCGTTTAGGTACTCTCTATCTACTTGAGTAAAATCAACCTATTTAAGTCCACCAACGGACATGGTCTGCATCATTGCCCACCCATACAAGATTTTGTTCAAAGATATATGATACAACTGTTTAGTACAGCATGGTGGCATCCAATGTGCACTAAAGTACTCATAATGATATGTTTTGTAACAGAGTTCGTATTTTCCAAGCTATACACCTTTGCATTGATTGCTTCCTAATGCGATTGAACTTTAAATATAAGTTTTCCTCATTCCCAAAAAGTAATAAATAAGACACGGGTTTTAAAGATGCTGTTTTAAAGATTTAAAACCTGATTGGGATTACTGCCACGCAACTGAATTTCCAGTATCACTACTATTTTACCATTAGAAAAGCTTTCAGCCGTTTTCATACTCGTAAATTATCTGAGCTGAATAATGTTATTATTCCCATGAAGTGCAAATGCAGCAAATTATTTCAAAATGGCATTGAGTTGCCATATAATAGTCATTGTAACACGGAAGAGTTGCCATATAATAGTCATTGTAACACGGAAGAGTTGCCATATAATAGTCATTGTAACACGGAAGAGTTGCCATGTAATAGTCATTGTAACATGTCGTCAAAGAGGGTTGGACCGTGTTTAACGAAAGAATAATTGCTCTACAAGCATCTTAGCAAATTACATTGTTTCTTGTTTAGAGTAGGGCGAAGAAGCATTATAAAATTGGGAATGCTTAAATTGTACGTACATGTGCTAACACTTATAGTTAAATATCACATCGGAAATAAGTACTTTACACAATTGTCCATGTAAGCATTTGCGTCAGATTCACGGAATAGCACTGGTAATTTGAGAAATAATACCATATAATTTAGGAATACTGTAATACACATTTTGTTTAACAGATAAGACAAAACCTGTACAATAACCTAGGTTATTACCTTCAAATAAATTATGTTTAAGCTTCTTAATTAGTGAAAAAGGAGCTTCCTATAAGTGGTATTTATATTTCCTTTTCATTGTTGACTGACTTTTCTCCATGATTATGTGTTATGTATATGCATGCTGTGTGATTGACCTTGGTCATTACTAAAATTATTGGCCTATTTACGATATAAATTTAATATTCAGCCCATTGTTAATGGAAGCAGCATGTTTTTTTTTGTAACTGAGTTTAGAACATTTGTTTTTCACTTAAAAATTCATCATCATGTTGACAACAGAAAGTTATAGAAAGGAAGTTGATCTTTATCCTGGTTCTTAAATTGGGTCGTATTTTTATTTTAATATTGTTTACATCAAAACTTACACTTTCCGACCTCAAATCTGAAATGAAATCACTATTATTGTTGCTTTAATTGTTATTATTGGAGGATGTATTTATTAAAATTTTCAATGGAAGGATAAACTCCTCAATGATTTTCGGACTATCACTATTTGGAATTATTGTTTATTCATTCAAGTGCATTTCGGATAATATATCATTGTGTTACATCAAGACTGTTGGAACGTTAGGACATTTGGTGATATTGCCACATGAGTATGTTCAGCACTGGAATATATTAGCATACCACTGTAATTCATTTGGAACTCTATACATTGGGATTTGTAATGGTTCCTTTGGATTATATGCTGTTTAATTTAACCTTGCTTTTTTTCACTTTGTATTCAACGAAAATTAAATATTTGTTTATTTGTTGGTTTTTTTTATATAAAAAAACATTTTTTTCCTTTTCGCTGTTTTCTGTTACTTAGCTTAAGACCATATAGTCTAATACTAGCCAAATTATTCAGCTACAGGAATGCCAAAAAATGCACAAATCCTTAAAACAATAATGGAGAAAACCCCGCAGAAAACAATGAGCATATTAAATTAATAAAGGAAATAATTTAGGCCATTTGTTTAAAATTAAGATCTAGTTATGATTTCCAATATCTTATGAATGTGTATGTGTGTGTGTGTTTGTGTGTGATTTTTATTAACAATTACCAATCTCAATACAGAATAATCGCAACAAACAATATCAGCAACTCTAAACAAAAATTAATCAACTAGAAAACAAATGGACTAGAAAGTTTGCAGTCGAAACTAGGTCTTCCAGGGCAGTAAATATGGTCTTAGTCAACCACTTTCTTCTCAAACTTTGTGGTTCATTTCCCTTCTGCGGATTGTACACGAGACCACACGTGTGATTCCTTTAAACGCTTTGTCTTTCAATGTGTTTCAAAAATACTTTACTAAAATCCCTGCATGTTAAACAGAGTATAAACTCAAGAAAGGAACAAAACCTTTACTTATAAATTTTATTACCCAAACTTGAACTTTAAACGCCTCGCCTTGTGCTTCTTTAGTTCAAATAATTATCTCAATTAATTAGGTATATTTTTGTCCGTCATGGAACCATCTGAAACATAATCTGTCATATTTGTGTGGCATAATTATTTTGCATAGTTGCTAAATTGTTATTATCTTAGATTCAAAGCTAAATATGTCTGTCCTGCTGATATATTTTGGGAGTAGGAGATTGTTACTCCCAATTGTCATATAGTGCTAGTATAAACCATGAGCACGGAGTTGCCTTGATCTGGCTAATATAATCCATGAACACGGAACTACCTTGATCTGGACAATATAATCCATGAACATGGTACTGCCTTTATCTGGCTAATATAATCCATGAACACAGAACTACCTTGATCTGGACAATATAATCCATGAACACGGAGCTGCCGTTATCTGGATAATATAATATATGACTACGGAGCTGCCTTAATCTAGCTAATATAATCCATATACACGGAACTGCCTTGATCTGGCTAATATATTTCATGAACACGGAGCTGCCTTAATCTGGCTAATATAATCCATAAACACGGAGCTGCCTTGATATGGCTAATATATTTCATGAACACGGAGCTGCCTTAATCTGGCTAATATAATCCATAAACACGGAACTGCCTTGATCTGGCTAATATATTTCATGAACACGGAGCTGCCTTAATATGGCTAATATAATCCATAAACACGGAACTGCCTTGATCTGGCTAATATAATTCATGAACACGGAGCTGCCTTGATCTGGACAATATAATCCATGAACACGGGACTGCATTGATCTGGCTAATATAATCCGTGAACACGAATCTGCCTTACTTTTTTCTAAGATAATCCGTGAACACGGAGTTGCCTTGATCTGGAGAATATAATCCATGAACAAGGTACTGCCTTTATCTGGATAATATAATCCATGAACACGGAACTGCATTGATCTGGACAATATATCCATGAACATGGACTGCCTTGATCTGGACAATATAATCCATAAACAGGGTACTGCCTTTATCTGAATAATATAATATATGACTACGGTGCTGCCTGGATCTGGCTAGCATAATCCATGGTCACGGAACTGCCTTGATCAGGCTAATATAATTCATGAACACGGAGCTGCCTTAATCTGGCTAATATAATCCATGAACACGAAGCTGCCTTAATCTGGCTAATATAATATATGACTACGGAGCTGCCTGGATCTGGCTAGCATAATCCATAAACACGGAACTGCCTTGATCTGGCTAATATATTTCATGAACACGGAGCTGCCTTGATCTGGCTAATATAATCCATGGTCACGGAACTGCCTTGATCTGGCTAATATATTTCATGAACACGGAGCTGCCTTAATCTGGCTAATATAATCCATAAACACGGAACTGCCTTGATCTGGATAATATAATTCATGAACACGGAGCTGCCTTGATCTGGCTAATATAATCCATAAACACGGAGCTGCCTTGATATGACTAATATAATCCATGAACATGGAGCAGCCTTGATCCATAAAAGCAGAACTGCCTTGATCTGGACAATATAATCCATGAACACAGAACTACCTTGATCTGGCTAATATAATCCATGAACACGAAGCTGCCTTAATCTGGCTAATATAATCCGTGCACACGGAGCTGCCTTGATCTGGACAATATAATCCATGAATACAGAACTACCTTGATCTGGCTAATATAATCCATGAACACGAAGCTGCCTTAATCTGGCTAATATAATCCATGAACACAGAACTACCTTGATCTGGCTAATATAATCCATGAACACGGAGCTGCCTTAATCTGGCTAATATAATCCATGAACACGGAGCTGCCTTGATTTGGCCTTGTTTTTAAATAGCATCTCCTAACATGTCCAAAACTGACATGTTCCTTTGCGTTTTCATCTTTGTCTTAATACTATTTTTTTCTTTTTATGTTTCTTTACATTTTTATTTTGCGGGGAAGCGGTACAGAATTAATAATCATCAGAGTCTAATTCTAACTAATTCGTATGCAATCTTCCCGGATACAGATATCAGTTATTAGCCACACTTTTTCGCTTTTTCGTCTGAAGTTTTCATTAAAACATCCTGTATGTCGTCGCAGTAACAATTTTATTATTCCATGTCACTATCCCAAGCCTCATGCATTGTTCGTGTGCTAAGACTTGTATACAGGTAGTCTAGAGGCTATAAAGTTGATGGTGGGGGGAATTTCGGTTGTTTGGTTTGTTTTTGTTGTTTTTATTTGTTTGTTTGTTTGTTTCTAAAATATAAATTTTTATCACTATGCATGTATTAGGTAAAGACCTCTCGACATCACCATGAAAAATATTTCTTAAAACTCCCTTTCTGAGTCTTTTTTTAGTTTGTTTTATTCATGAAGGATGGCCAGAAAAAGTCCGCGAAATTTCGACCTACTTTTTCAGCCAGAAATAAAGTCAGTGCACCAGTTATCGTGATTCAAACTAACTTCGATATTTATATTTTGTAAGTACCTATAATTTACTTATTTTAGTTTTATAAATTACTTTCATTTAACTCGACAGCATGTAAATGGCTACATCATACGCATATTAGGGCATAACCGATTAGCATATTTCTACTGATTTCCGATTCCGGATCTCGGGCAAGAAATTTTTCCGATTCCGGATACGATTGAATTAATCAAAAATGCCTACTACCAGGAGTTATTTGCCTCTAGCACATCCGACCAAAATCTCGCCTCTGCATCCATGTCTTCTGAATTCACGTGCCAGCGCGAATCGAATTCGTATCTAGCTGATGTTGTTGTTGTTGTTGTTGTGCTTAACGCCATTTTTCAGCACAATATAGGCTATTCATGGCGGCCAGTATTAATGGTGGAGGAAGAAACCGGGAAATCACCGGAAAGAACCACCGACCCACGAGAAGCTACCGGCAAGCTTTCTCACATATCCACATTCGCCGAATCCTAGACTCGAACCCACGCAGACAGAGGTGAGATGGCAGTGATCCGTAACGGACAGCGCTTTAGACCACTCGGCCACTCGGGGCCCCGTATCTAGCTGAAAAACACACACAACACACACACACATACACACACACATATATATATATATATATATATATATATATATATATATATATATATATATATATATATATATATATATATATATATAAACGTTCCAGCTAATGACAGCTGTCGCTAAACGTTTTTGTTCAATACGGCCCTCTAGCGTCGATAGTGAAAGAAGTTTTCGCACCATGGGTGCTATTTGCCGCGACAAACGATCGACATGTCCGCTGTAAAAACGGAGATGCTACTATTTCTTGCAAAGAACTTGGAAGTTACAAATTTTGATTATTAAATTTCTTTATTATATATTAAACTGCGTGCGTAATGCCCATGCGCATTAAAATAATTTAATAAATTTAAACCTTTCGGTCTAACTCAAGTATTATCGTTTCACCCCGTTGTGTTGACCATATTGGACTTTTCTGACTTCTTATTTAACTTTATTAAAGCACTATCAAATATCACGCACAGTTAGACACTGTGCTATAGAAATTAAAATTTATTATTTTTTTATCTGTATCGGTCGTTCCTGCCTTGTCTGACTCAAATAAATCGGAAGTTAATACTATCCGGTGGAATCCGATTTCCGGATCACAAGTCGTTTATGCCCTAACGTATACATTACATATTTATTATGTACAAGACCCGAATCAACATTAACCGAAGATCCAATAGTATTATGTCGATAAACATGGTGAAGCTTGATGAAGGGGAGACAAAATCATATGACTGACTGGTGGATTATTTGTTGGCTTTAGTTCCCTTGATGACAGCAATTCCATATCGAAGTCAGAAATGACCTCGTATCCGTTGCCGAAAAACGGGATTTGTACGTGCGGCATAAAGTTATTGTATAATTGAGAGTGCAGAACGTCCCCATTAAAAAGCAAAATGAATGTGAACCATTTTCCAAAACAATAAAAATAAATTGTAGACTGATTTGTTACTGGAATATCTACAACAAAAGACTCAGAAGTGGGGTGGAGAAGGACAAACAGACATAAAATCCTTCATAACATTCGTCACAAAGTGGAAAACCATGACTTGGTAGATTATTATAACTATAGATCTGAGGGGTATCCACAAATAAAGATAGTGCAACGTTTTTTCAGGGTACGTCCCAATCCATTGCACGATGTTATAATCAGATTTAAGTTAACATTTTAAATGTGAGTTGAAGATTTAATATTACATACATTTACGTAATACCCACCATAATGGTACAAAAACTGACAGTCTTGTGGTAACAAACAAATTCGCGTGTAAAGTTGATTTTCAAATAAAACATTTCTTTTGAAACAATCAAGCCTGTCATAAAATATGACTATTGTTTTAAATCTTGTATTCTTTATACGACCTACAATAGGTTTGTATATTGCATGAGTTTCATTTCCATCCCACCATAATATAAAATAATTAATAATGTTACATTCAACCATAATATAACATAATTACCAATATAACATTCCACCATAATATAACATAATTAATAATGTTACATTCCACCATAATATAAGATAATTAATAATGTTACATCCCACCATAATATAACATAATTAAAAATGTTACATTCCACCATAATATAACATAATTAATAATTTTTCATTCAAAAATAATATAACACAATTAATAATGTTACATCCCACCATAATATAACATAATTAATAATGTTACATCCCACCATAATATAACATAATTACCAATGCTGCATTCCACCATAATATAACATAATTAATAATTTTACATTCAACCATAATATAACACAATTAATAATGTTACATCCCACCATAATATAACATAATTAATAATGTTACATTCAACCATAATATAACATAATTACCAATGTTACATTCCACCATAATATAAATATAACATAATTAATAATGTTACATCTCACCATAATATAACATAATTAATAATGTTACATCCCACCATAATAAAACATAATTAATAATGTTACATCCCACCATAATATAACATAATTAAAAATGTTACATTCCACTATAATATAACATAATTACAATGTTACATCCCACCATAATATAGCATAATTAATAATGTTACATTCAACCATAATATAACATAATTACCAATATAACATTCCACCATAATATAACATAATTAATAATGTTACATCCCACCATAATATAACATAATTAATAATGTTACATCCCACCATAATATAACACAATTAATAATGTTAACAGCTGCTTTACTTCCATAAGTTATAAGTTCCATCCCAATGTAAATATTTTTTCGACTTTTTTCCTTCAGATTTATTTATTTATTTATTTATTTATTTATTTATTTGAGGCGTTTGAAACTGATGGTTGTTTGAGACGTTTGAAACGGTTAATCGTTTGAGATGTTTGAAGAAAGTGCACGACATGCAATACCCAAGCAAAGACGTCTGATCAGCCGATAATATATTGGGTTTGGTACATACCATCATTTACCGGAAAAGTTTTATTAATTCAGAAATTAAAGCGAAACGTACCTTGAAGCAGAAATTCAACCGGGTGTCCTAAAATTTCCGGAATGTATCACTTCCGATGAAGAATGTTGTATGGGCAGGTGGGGGGGGTGATTTAAATTTTTAACGTAGCTTTAAAAAAAATTCTGTCATATCGCTACGATGTATGCAGTGTGACAGTTTATAGTGATGTCTAACAGAGGCATCATGCCGCACACATGTAGTATGATGTCCCACCCAGTCACATTATCCTGACACCAGGCCGACCAGTCCTAACACTAACCTCTTTATGTTAAGCGCCAAGCGATGCAGCTATAAGTACCATGTAACCGCTTAATTCTGAGCGCCAAGCGAGACAGTTGTTAGTACCGTTGGTATGAATCTGCGGACACTTTAACCACTAGGCCACCGGAGCGGTTGTGGGGGATAGTGATAACAGCCCATTCAGCCTGTAACTCATCAGGAAATTGAGCTGTAAACGGCATTAAAATTTCAACTAAAGAGATATGGTCTGGATTTCACCAGAATAACCTACATCTAAACATCAACTTAAGTCTTGAACCCAGTGATCTGTTTGGCCTAAATTTAAGTCTCACTTAACATTGACCATAAAATTTATTAAATCCATAATTAATCTTAAGATTTATGTTGGTAAAAGTGGGGCATGTTTGCTAAATTTGATCATCACGTCTTCCGTCTGCATCTATCGCCCATGATGTATATTATTTTTATTTCTATTTTATTTGACTATTGTGTGAGATCGCGCAGTTAACTTTGTTCTCTTTATTGTATTGTCTAGATAAAGTCAATACTAACACTCTATCAACACGCACTTGCTTCAATAAAAATGAAAGTTGTATCATTAAAAATGATTCATGTGCTGTGGAGTTCATATACACTGAAGAAAGTATATGTTGAGATATCATTTCTAACACCTGAAATTCAATGAAAATTATATTTAGACTGATTTAGAATTTCACTGTTGAATCTTTTGTCTATAACATGTGATGAGCACAAATACAACTAGTAGTCTAGTATGTCACGAATAGTACAAAAATGTCAATATGAGCACAAAGGAAATTAACATTACGCCTCCATTTTGAAAATATGTCACAATGGGTACAAGGAGAAATTATTATTAGTGCATAGGTGAAAACTGTCTATCTAGGAACAAAAGGAGCTGTATTGTTTAAAACGTATAAAGGTTTATCACACACTTTTACTCTTAACATTCACTTCTATTGATCAATATCCACACCTGTTAACCATGACATACATTTACTTACCATCTCTCCTACTGACCAATACATAAATCTGCTGACAATTACCCACCTTTACAAACAAATACAGTGTTATTGACTACCGTCCAAATCTGCTGTCCAGCAGTCATAATGAGCAGTACCAACATGTACTATAACACCCAAATATACAAACCAATAGTGTTACCGATAGACACCCACATTGTACTGACAAGCACATACACCTAATGAAAAACACAGTCTTACTGTTGACCAGAACACTTCTACTAACACTCACACCTACTAACTAATACCCATTTATACTGACCAACACCCACGCCAACTAAACGTCATGCCAAACCTGCACTTGGACGTTTAAGGGTACGAAGTAAAGCTAGAAAGTAAAGTAATTAGAATTAAGATCATTATTTTAGACAGACATCCACTCACTCTAACCATCCAACATTTAACCTATTACAGAAAAAAGAGGGAGGTACGTCACGTGGACAGAATGATAGCTAATGGCTACATGCATATATCTGAGTGTTATGAATAAAGCATCACTTATATATATATATATATATATATATATATATATATATATATATATATATATATATATATATATATATATATATATATATATATATATATATATATATATATATATATAAATATATATATATATATATATATATATATATATATATATATATATATATATATATATATATATATATATATATATATATATATACTTCAGATAGTTTTGGCAGTATAAATAAATTACATATTTTGTTACTTATATTATAAGGGTACCGAGTGGCCTAAAGCGCTCTCTGTTACAGATCACTGCTATCTCACCTCTGTCTGCGTAGATTCGAGTCTAAGTTTCGGCGAATGTGGACATGTCAGAAAGCTTGCTAGTAGCTTCTCCTGGGACGGTGGTTCTTTTCGCGAATTTCCCGGTATCTTCCTCCATTAATACTGGCTGCCATGTATAGCCTATCAACGACTTATGTTATATAGACGTGACTAAACAATATGTCCCAATTACGAAACAGAAACAAAATTTATACAAGTCTACAAGCAAATTGGGACAAAAGATTGAAATGGTTCAGACTTAAAGTAATACTAAAATTCTTAAACTAATACGGACTTGTTGTTCTTATAGGGTTTAACGCCATTTTTCAGCACAAGATAGGCTATACATGGCGGCCAGTATTAATGATGGAGGAAGAACCCTGGAAAATCCCGGGATGAATCACCGACCCACGAGAAGCTACTGGCAAGCTTTCTCACTTTACCCACGTTAGCCGAACCTGGACACAGAACTCACGCAGACAGAGGTGAGATGGAAGTGATCCGTAATGGTAAGCGCTTTAGACCACTATGCCACTCGGGGCTCCGCAAATAAGGACTTCATATGAAACTAAAAAAAATCTGGAATGATATCACACATATGCCTTTTTACTACGAAAAATGTTAAAATACCGAAAATATTACAGACTTCGGGAGAAACAAAAAGAAAATCTGCGAAATTGTTTTAAAATACGGCTCAGACTAAAACTAGAACTTAGATTCCGAAACTGCGACGAACAATGAAAAACTCCAGACAAAAGTAAAATTATAACTTTTTTAAATTATCAAATTGTTATACAGAGTGTTGTTTTTTATTCAGGTCTCTAATTTGATGATATTTTAATATTTGGATAGTTGGGTGGTTTTTACGCGTTCATGTTACATTTTCGTAAATGGATTTATTTTAAGAGTCAAATAGTTTAGGCTATTGGACTTTATAATATTTTTTCTATGGGAGAAAACTGAGTTTGTTTTGTGTCTTTACATCATTGCAACACAAAGAAATCGTATAGTGCTCTTGTACCATACCCAAAGACATTAAAAGCTAGCGAGTCCGGCACACTAACCGCTATTGAACCATCTCGGCTGCTGCTTTCATTATTCTCCTTTTTGCGATACTCTGTTCGACACATCGTGCCTGTTTTATATCTTCAAGCCTTCAGGTTTTCAAACATAAGACTTATTTTCTCCATTGTCCTATGGTGTCGTAATTTAAACCATAAAAATACTATTCAGATATTTTGTATTTGCAGTGTGCCATTTTTCAAATAAGCAATACATAATTTTTGTGGTCTTGTCATTGGAGATGCCAATCTCTATCCATATCAAAATTTATGCTCAACAACGTTAGTTCACAGAGCAGATATAAAACTGACCTGTTACACAGAAGAAAAAAACCTGTTTACAAAAGAATGTGAAAGACTAACTCTAAGGCAGATTGCCTGTCTTAGGGCTATGTTCACACATTTCGCACTAATTGGACAAGGACTACTGCTAATTAAGGTTGCTAGTACAAAATAGTAAAGACTCCGTCGACGGGTTTTTTTTTTCATTATTAAATTCAGAAAAATGTGTATTGGCAGGGTAAATTATGGCGACCTTTGAGCGACACTTTTGTTGATCTAACCACAATATATATAATGTTTTGTAAATTGGAAAACAAATTTGTAATTGTTCGATGTAGAAGAAAACTAAGCAACGAGGTACAAATATTAACATAGGTCCAGAGAGTGTAAGCACTTCAAGAAAAATCAGAATATTTTCAAACTGAAATCTACAGGAACAATTACATTGGTTTTTTTATTTGTTTGTGTGTTTGAGAGAGAGAGAGAGAGAGAGAGAGAGAGAGAGAGAGAGAGAGAGAGAGAGAGAGAGAGAGAGAGTACATTTTTGTCAAACTCCAACACCGTTAGCATTCGTTTGTTTTTATTCCAATTTGTTTTCGCGGAAATCGTGAGTTCACTATATCATCGAAATTCTTGTAATTATAGCTAAAGTTAAAATTTTAAGTAGTTCATCTAAATTCGATGGCCTACAAATATGCTTCAAATGATTGCTTAATTTAGTAACCCAGAAAAAAAAATAATTTGACCGAATCCTGGAAGTGCTGCCAGTGAAAGAGTCGAAGTTTAAACACTAATTAATGGACAGCTAAAATGTTTCAACGTTTCGAATTTACCTAACAGTCACCTCCGATACTTTCACAGGATCATTGTTCTTAATCGATAATGATAAAATACAAGACTAATAGGAAAATAATATGTTGAGTTGTATACGATATGATTTAGGTTGTTTTGTATAATCATTTTACCTAGCGTGCTAAACAAATTAACTATTAATGTTTACAACAAATTGAATTTCAGTAATAGAAGTTCCATATCATTTAGTTCGTATAAGATTTTCATTTCTGTATCTGAGACATGGTTTTGGAGGAGTATCGGGTGGATTTTAATATCATAAAATGTCTTAAATTGTATTGACAGTTTACGTTCAATATTTGTTTGTATTGAATTTGTTTTTGTAACATGTGTATTGTCATAGTCGTGATACATTTTTTCCTTGCGCATTACAAATCGAATGACGTTTGGTGTTAAAAATAATATGCTTTGATACGCTTGCCATCAGCGTTTGTATAATTTCTTTTCCATATTGGGTGGTGGGGGCAAAACGTGCATGATTACTGACATACAAGCAGTATAAAATTAAGGCTTTTCAGGACCATAAGCAAGACACCATATAATGGTGTCTTCTTAACTTCCTACAAAATGTCAAACTCAAAATAAAAACAATATTAAAAGATAACAATTTGGGAAAACACCAGCTTTGCAATCACTCCTTGACAAAATGCTCTTATTTGCAGATCGAAGTGATCATATATGATTCGTTTAATTCTATCATCAACAATTAACTTGAATTTATTTATGGTGCCCCTGTTGGGCTGGTGCCTTAAGCACGTAATTAGTGCGCTTTGTGGGTAATCCGGCACTGCGTACAAGTAATCATGCCTATACATTTCTGCTGATTGGCCATTTTTAAGTAAAAAAAGAAAAAAAACGATACGTAACCGTCTAATTAAAATAGAAGAAAATTTAACATTTAAGATACGCCGTTGCTTAAGGTGTAGCGCCAGATTGTCACATAGCAAACATATTTCCGTACCACCTAGCAAGTATAACATTGGTCGGATCATTGGCAATTTATATACGTCGTGATTCACCCTCCCATTAATGTTTTTTGTATGTAGACAAGTAGGGCTACAGTGCACAATAAAATGATAGGCTCTTGTCTTAAATTTAAAACATATTTTCTTCATTTGGAACAGTTCTGACTTTTTGATTTAAAAGTTTAATATGAGATGTTTGCTGGATTTGAGACCCACTTTTTAAACACCTAAATTGATTTATTCTGCAAACAATTCAACTAGACCTACAAATTTTGACATTAAAACAGAGAAGTTCAACTAGCGAATGTTTTTGGAATAGAATATGCATTTTATAAATCGTATAGCCCGCTTTAACACCACTTTCCACATCAGACCTTGCTGTATGAATTAATGTTGCTGTAATTATTTGAGTAAATATAATAAGGATTCCTTTAATAAAAACAAATCCGAATACAAGGTAAAACACTAGCATAATCCAATACGTAATCTGAGAATAAAATTATAAAGTTTCTTTAATCTTGAAGAGAGAGGATATGATTTATGCCTTCCTCATAGGCTTGAAACCGCATTAATTTGGAAGTGTAGTATTTGTGGACTTAAAGGCACGTCTCTACTATAAACAGTGATCTAACCTAAAATGGCAACTCCGAATTATCAACCGACATCATTAAAATATTAGGATGCTAATATTAAAGAATAATAAGAAATAATAGGTGCGAATTTTTTTTAAAGTATTAAATGTATGAATATATGAAAACCACTAATATAAATGTTTGAGTTTTCTAAAACTAAAAAATATCGAAAAGAATTTTTGGATATGATGAACAATATGAACAAAAAATGTCTAAAGAATAAACAGTCATGAATTATTCGTCTTGAAGCAGTTTAAATGCACTTTGTTACATATATAAATTGTATTGCTCTACTCCCCGAATATATCCCTAAAACAATTGTGCGCTACGAAAGTTTAAACCTGCTTCTTAATAATCGTTTAATGTGGTCTGAAATCCAGCTCTTTGAACAGTGGAATAATCTCCAAAGGTCTTCATGTGCTTCAAATATTTAGTTTATCAGGGTTAAACTCTTTTAGTATGCTCTTTTTTCAAGATTATAATATTTTCCTACAGTAACACGTAACTTCGTTTTAATATTAAAACATCAATTATAATAGAACATGAAAAAATTATAAGTATCTAAAAAAAAATTGTCTGCACCATTTGAAAACCCGAAACTTTTACTTGAGAAATTGGTTATTTACATTTAATAACAATGTCATCTTTGCATTCCTATGAACATCTGACTTGGGTCTCTTGGTTTAACCCGCTTGCAGCAGCAGAACATAACTTTGGCAAAATATTGCGTTCCAGTTAAATACTTTATGTTAGCATAATATATCAGATGTTGTAATCTATGTGCAAAAGCTGGACAAATTAACGTTCAGATTAGAATGAGGCTTGAGGAGCTCTTTTGCATCTTTCCATTGAGAGATAAGGGTCTTCAAAACTCATTTGTCGCAAACACAAAGTCCTAATAATGTGCAATGTCTACCAAGTCCCTGTACCGTTAATTTTATTTATGAAAATGTGAAGTTTAGAACTCGGGTGTTTTTTTATAGGTTGACTTTGAAACTTTAATTTTTAACCTATGAACTAAATTTATATTAAGCTAATTACGTATTTTTCAGTCCACACATTTGGCAGCAGTACTGATGGCCCATATTTTAACTGAAAGTATGATCAAAGAGATGCTTAGGAAAACAATTCGATCGACGCCATTTTCAGACAAGATATGTTTTAGAGTTAACTCCGCACAGCGTGTACATTATCTAAAGACATCAACTATCTTGAAGAGAAATACAAAATTTTGTTTTCTTGCATTGAATCCGTGGTCTTCACTTAAGCTTGTAACATGGAACGATACAGTGGGAATAATGAAATATAATCGAAATCAGATTAAATGGATGAGTCAGTTTAGCGAGAAATAACATATCGAAAATGCTTTAATGATTGTAGAAAATTGTGAGTGTTTGCGAAAAAGTTGGTCTGTAAATCTTACGCCTCGAAATTTCTCGTACCCTATATATTAGAGATTAAATATCGTAACATCTTGGCGAATATTCCAGGTAATATGTGACAGACATGCATATAACATTTATAAATCATGAACAACGGTTGTTTCACTTAATGTCTGACTTGCAATAATTTAACAATGAATGAACCAAGATGCCAAACATCATTTTGATTTATGGCTGAAAGTATGGAGAAATCTTCAATCTAGATCCACATAATCACATCTTAATTGTATGTGCTAGCTGAGAGCTTATTAATGAGATTTGTTGGATTTGTAATCTAGAACGGTACTAAAAGGTCTTGTGAATTGAGGATTTAAAGAAACTAGCTTTCTTCGTCATACCACGGTTCGTTCGTTTTTGGATGAACAGTTGATACCGCATAAATAGTGGTAGTTTTTATTTCACAAGGACTGGTTTATATAGAAAGAGTGCAAAGGTTATCATTATTTTTGAGTCTTCGTCGAAATTGTTGTACTTAAATACCGTGTGTACTCGTTGATAGGTCAAGTCAAACTGCAAACAACATCGATTCAGATCTGCCGTAGCATAATGCTCCTGCAGATTAAAATCTATGTTGTTTGTTTTACTGTTTACTCATAACCAAATGCATAGACCCAGATATGCAGGCTGCGGGCGCATTATTATTATTTTATTATTATTATTATTATTATTATTATTATTATTATTATTATTATTATTATTATTATTATTATTATTATTATTATTATTATTAACATATATAGAGAGAGACAGACAGACAGACAGACAGAGACGGAGAGAGATAGAAAGAGAGAGAGAGAGAAAGGAAGCAGGCCTGAAAATATGAACCAAGTCTAGAAAGTAGTTAAATAGTTTGACCGTGGAAAATAAACATATAACGCTTATCAGCATAAACATTCATATCTCATCTGCAGTGGCAGTCAATATAATTTTCTTAATGGGAAAGATTCACTTCAATAAATACGCGGGTCTGTATTCTTGATAAAATCGTTACGCTTGAAAAAAAAAAGATTCATAGGAGAATAAAATGATTATATTTGATTCAAGGCAGTAAGAAATAATGTAAAAGGAAAATCATGTTTGGTGTCACGCTTGCTTGATTTCTTTGAATTCCATCATTAGGGAGAGATAAATGAGAATACATGCATCCTGTTGGAGGAACGTAGGTCGAGCAGGAAGCCATATGAATTGGGGGGAGTAGAGAGAATTACACAGTTTCCAATTATCCAATCAAATGCATGTACACAAAAGATAACGGTTTGTCATTTTTGCAGAAAGGTTAGATCAGTATTACAATGTTATCAGCATTTTGCAACAAAGTCAATGTGAAACATGCATTGCCAAGATTTATACACTTTGCTAACTATCATCAACATTTGATGTCTACAGCGAGCGATGAGAGGTTATTTTAGCAACATATACTGATATCTAATTTTTAGAAATATTGAGATTGTTCGATAATTAGCAATATCAAAAGGCACTGCTATTAGAAGAGATAATATAGCCTCACTGAGACTTATGTTTTAAATTTCGGGGGTTGCACTACAGCCTCAAAATAGAAAATGGAACAGGGTGGGACTGTTTAGCCTCAAGGGAAGTTGAACAGGGGTGACGTCACGGTACTGGACACGGGCAACATTGTTGCAAGTGGCTGACCTCAATCGGATGGAACAGGAGAGTAGAATGTTCTATTTATAAAATAACTTTTGACGAAACAAAAAATAATATCAAGCGTGGCGGAGCGGAACATGAAATTTTATATAAATTATAGCATATGTTCCGACGAGAGCGGAATAAGATTTAAAATAAAGGGGAACAAAACGGAACGGTCAACCGGTACTGTTTGTCAGTATCGGGTATTGGAGATTCTAGGGACAATATAAACATTATAAAGACATAGGCATAAACAAAAAATACAACAATATGGCAAGAGATAATAAATATCTTTTCGAAAAATGAAGTGGCCCTGAAAAGAGATTTTGGTTTTTGTTAACACCATTCAGTAAACATACAGGGCATCATATGGATCTTCTTCTCTTCCTGTAACTTTGTCTGACCTCTGGACCGTAGAAAGTCTATTCAGACAGCCTTGCCTTTCCATATAGTCTTCGTTTCCAAAAGGCTGTATCATTCATCTGGCTGATAACCCATGATGATTTAACATACATGAGATAGTCCGGGTTGAACAGCATCAACTATAGCAGGGTAGACGATTCTACATTAGTCAACATCTTGTGACGAAAACATATGAAGGGAATAAATATAGCAAGCATCTTGATTTGTATCTCGAAAGGAGAGGAGTAGTCCGTCTGCTTCTCTGAAGAAAACCTTCGAATGACACCTCGGAAAGCTCTGATCAGAAGTTTGATCTGTGTTGGCTCTTCTATCTTTCTGGTCGGATTGAGAGTGAAATGAATACTTGGGGGGGGGGGGGAATTGACCCTCTATATAGGGAAGACACTGCCTTTATATTGATATATAGGGGACCATGACGTTTAAAATGTAGTAAATTGACTTTTTTCAATCAAGATAAAACGATTACATCATTTCGTGAAGAAAGGAGAATAAACTTATAGGTAGAAATGTGGCATATTGCCTCAATCAGTAGCTGAAGTCTAAGTCTTGGTTCAAATCCATGGCAGCGATTTTGAAGATCGCATGAGTTAGCCAGAATTCAGACCCAGGGTCTTCGTCAAACCACAGTTCACCATCAGTAACCCCTGAAAAGTATTTGCACATTCGAGAGACGGATAAACTATCCTCTAGAAAATTTTGAACCTCAACCTACACGTACACGGTGAAGTTTAAAGATTTCAAGACCAACGTAACGCTGAAGAAAGCAAAAGGGTTTATCACCAGTGTGGGGGATTCTTTGTTAACCACACTAAAACAACAATGTCCAGCTAAAGAAGATGATCGCTTCCATTTATCACAACAGTCTGAAGGCCCGTGATTGTATCTAGTTTAGCAGGCCTACATAATTGACACCTTAAAAAGTAATCGTCAAGATTCAATATGTACAGCAGTATAACGCCAAGTTTCAGATCACCGATGTAAAAGCGACTCTGTACATGGCCACGTTTCTCTTCCGAAAAAGGCCGGACACAAAAAGGGATTATTAATGGACGATCTTCGCTGCACAATAAAAAGCCTCGTCTGAATTAACAACCCTCAGATGTGTTTAGCGAAGGGCAACGTGGTGGGATGAAAGTATGCCAACAAGAACTACACGGCAGAATGCATGGAAAAGAGGCTTGGAAACTATTTGACAATCTGACCGAGCAAAACAACGAAGAGAAGCAGAATGCCTGTTACAGCAAGCAGTGATGTCTAAAGACACACTCTGCGGCTTTCCTGAAATGCAAAACATGCAAGACGTCTCGGCTCCACGCTACACCTTCAGAAAGGGCGAGGACCTTCAATGCCTTCACTTGCATAACCAGATTCATGGGATACGATTATTATTGTGAGAAATGTTACTATGGGTTCAACAACCGAGAGCAAAACAAGCATTTGTGGCTCGAAATGTGAGGGATGTTTAGCCCCTAAACCCTGCCTTGACGAAGGACAACAACGAGTGCATTTCCATGCTTCTCAGCGCACATTTGTCAGCCCTACCTGTTACCAATAACATCTCAAGATGCAAGGTTCATAGCAGAAAGGTGCTTGACAACTCATGAAATTGAGTCCTACTTGTGAAAAAAAATATACGTAGCATCAGCGCCAAGGCACACCTATGTCCAGGAAAGTAACGACGCCACATTTGTAACTAAATCTTGGACTTGGAAAACGAATGCTACGTTCAAAAATGCCAACCCCAAGAGGAGGGATATGAAGATGACCATAAGAAAAAGAAAAATTTAATTTTTTTGATTTCGTATGTATGCAAGAAACTGGTTTTTACATTCCTAATTTCTGCGTGGCTCATCTACCATGCCAGAAGTTCATCCAAGTTTCAAAATGATGTGCTTTTTGGCTTGATTGTCGATGAAGAGATGACAGCGTTTGGTTTAATGTGGAATGTTAATGATGCCATTCAGTAATTGACATGCTGTCACCATAAACCATCGTATGACTTCTCTGTGACTGGCTTCAAAAACACGAGCACTTATTTGTGGATTTTTTTTCGCGACCGATGGAGTACAAGGCACGAATCAATTTGACTGGAAGATGAGGTTGAAATTACGTCATATTGATGATATGGGAGACAGATAAAAAGTGTTTGAGGTTTTAATATAATTTTTAGAGCCGATGAGGACGTATATACGACAAGCTTTCTGTCTTGGCACCAGTGGTGTAACATATGGGTACGAAATCGCAAATAATCGGGGGCCGTGGATTTTAAATCCAAGATTAAGTAGGGGTGAGGGGCTTGAATGGCATCGTAGTACGCATGTGTCAGCCAAGGAGTTCCCATATGTTTGGCTAACACTTGAACTTGAGATTGAGATTTATCTTTAGGGTTTTTAGACAAGACCACATAATGAATATTGAGACTGATGGTGAAGTGGCCTTTACTTTGTTGAAACGAATTTTAGGTGAGTAAATGCCACTGCCACTACAATGATGCAAATTGCATGTAAATCAGTTTAATTTGTTCTTCGTCTTTTCATAAAAAATATCGTCAAAGATGATCTGATGAGGTTGACTTGGTAAGACACGATCCCGCCAAAAATGCCTTCAACAAACATGATTGAATCACTTTGACTTTCTTGCAGGTGGCTGTAAGCTAATTGCCAATCTTTGTAACAATACACGGTACGTTGAGGTGGACGATCGATCAAATGATGGTAGTGTTCGACCACACGCTTGACAAATTCTGTTTTGCCTGAACCGCATGGTCCAGCAATTAACATGTAACAGGGATGGCGAATATACAAGGCCTTCCAACTGGCACGATCTAACTTTTAGTAGACGTGGTGGACGAGGTAACAGAAATATAAGAGGTAGTCACAGTTACGTACATCTGGCCAGTTAGGGTTGAAGTCACAAGCTACACGCACATCTTCGTAAACATCATCAGTGATTAAAAGTTGACGAATCGTTTCTTTTTTTTTTCACGTAGAGGTCGAAAACGCAAGGTTTTTAACAGAATGAGTCTCACGTGCACAATTCAAGATAAAACACTCATGGTTTTGGTGTTATCTAAAGTATAGAACGTTAAGAGCCCATAAGGAATCGGCTGGTAAACGAAATCTCTGAAAGAACGCTTTCAAATGAATCAGTCATTTATAGCATTCAGGTACAAGTGATTAAACCATCGGTGACGTAACCATACAAAAAAAACAAAAACATCACTGAAATTAAAACACTTTTGAGGTCGAAGTTCTGGATGACCAAGTGCACCAATACTTAGATAACGACGAAACTATAGATGCGTACAAGAAACGACAACTATCCCCCAATTCTTCACGGTATATTTGTGTCTTGGCGATTCCTCCAGTCTATTATTGTAGTGGTTAACATCTGGTTGACACGCTTGCTGTCCGGTTCAATACGCTGTTTGACAAAACCTTGAACAAAACTAATGAAGTGTTACGATCGAGTCATTAAGTAACTCGTCGCCTGCGGATGAAACTTTCGGATAACAAAACGTTGTTCATTGCATTTTATCTTGAATTGCTTGAGAGTATGGGTGGGGACCTCAAGATGACCCTAAAAAAAATACTATCCATTACAAGCAACTTGGATTTTGCGAAATATTTTCGATTTCTTATAAAATAGAATCAATGACTAAATTTGATCTTTGTGTTTTCTGATGTAGTGGAGTACAGCGTGGTGGTACATACATCCTTACCGTTACTGCGAATCATTCCTTTCAAAGTGGATTCTGCCACGACCAATGGCCATAAAGGTAGAAGAATTTATCCCGTTCACCATGAATTAGCACATCCTCTCTATTTACCTGTCCGCAAATCGTATTTCGACACTGAACATTGGAGATCTGAGACAATATATTCCATTCTCAAAACGGAAAGCTACAGTGAAATTCCATTTTCGAAATCGATTCTCTAACAAAGTGTAGGTCATGTATTCAGTGTACAGAGGAGTCGCTCGACAGTATGAACATTGTTTAGGAGATATGTTAAAATCGGCCTTTCGTTTGGTGGCCCACGTTTTGAAACCGATGGTGACACGAGGATTGCACACCTTGAAAGATTCCGCTTTGACGTAAGGCAAAGAATTTCTCAAAAATGTCATCATTGACAAATAGAATCCCAAAGAATCTTTCTTGAGAGCTTCAAACTGGCAAAGACATTTTTGTCCGACAAGAAACTTCTAAATAAAAAAATGCCCCGGACTCTGCAGAGTCACCCACTCCTGTTTCCCTGACACCACAGCAAGGACAAGGCAAAAAGAGACGACTACGAAAACAACACTCCAGATGACTTCACACCACCAGAGCTAGAAAGACCAAGAAGAAAAGAAACGTCTGATAATTCGACGTTTTTCGTTATTAAATCAGAGAGAGAGAGAGAGAGAGAGAGAGAGAGAGAGAGAGAGAGAGAGAGAGAGAGAGAGAGTTAATATATATAATAACAATATATTAACAGAACCAAGTCGCAAATTTGGTCATATTCTCCCCATTCAGATCTCTGCAGATTATGTGTGTAGATGAAGTCGACAGACTAGATTACGATCTCATCTTGAATATGAATAGAAGGTACCGTTTCCCTCATTATGATTGTCAATCAAATTCGGTTTTAAAGATGGAATTAAAGTCTCGTGCGCTTATTTGGCTATGAATGTCCATGCTGAATCTGGAGATCAGAGGTATCTGAGCTAACAATTAAATGGAATAGTAAGGATACTCTCGCATGGAAAACTATGTTACTTTAGATCGGAAGACGTCTCAAAAATCAAGGTTAAGACAGAGATATCGCAAAATTTAAAACCATGTTATTCAGTTGCAAGTATTGTCTTTGTGAAAAGCCTTTCATGATGTGCATACTATACAGTCAATGATAAATATGAACAACTTTGTCGAATTTTTATAACTGCAGTTTCCAAATACATAAACTCTCACACATACACACAAGCGTGCGTGTGTGCGTGTGTGTCTGAACTGTTGTGATGTGTCGAATTTTGAAACTTGTTCAAATTACAAGGTTAAATAAATTGTGCTTTCAAGTTAACATAATCGAAGCAGAAAAGTCTGGTGAAAGTTCAATGTTTATTTCTCTATTTCATCTCTAAACTACGTTAAGCCTCAGTTGAAACTGACCCCGTCATTTCTTATGTTACAGTCAATTATAGTCTGTCCCAGCACATTTCAAAAGAATTATACGCCAAATTATCGACTTTTCAAAGAAAGCTAATCGTGGTATGTTTTGGTCAGTGAAGTCGACGACAGACACTGATTTGGAGGGAACTTCCCTTCCTAATCAGTACTGGACAAATTCTACATGGAGACCTCTCACTATTTGTATATTTGAAAATGTGTTAAGCATATGAGCAATACCATCAGTGTACGAAGTATTCAAATGTTGACAATTATGAAGTGGTAATGTATGGAGTGACCAGTAACATGGCCACAGTATCATACTATATGGAGTGACCAGAAACCTAGATAGAGATCATACTGTGTGGAGTGACCGGAAACCTGTGAAAAGTGTTGTACTGTATGAAGTAACCAGAAACCAAGTTAAAGTATCGTACTGTGTAGAGTGACCATAAAACTAGATAAAGTATTGTACTAAGTTGGAGTGACCAAAAACCTAAATAAAAGTGTTACCAGTTTAAACTCATTATATGACTATATTTACCACAAAACTGCTGGTTTAATGCAAATATATATATATATATATATATATATATATATATATATATATATATATATATATATATATATATATATATATATATATATATATATACGACATCTATTTTTACTTTGTGTACATATGTAACGCAGATTATATCCCGGATATTTGGTTCTATACCGGTTATTCTTATAGTAAAAATTGAAGGATAAGAAGATTTAGAAAATGTTAAATTCTACTAGTGCATAGTTTTCATTTTCTAGTCTTCTTGGTTTAGACCGCTTGGTTTCAATGTTCTAAGGCGGCGTATCCAGTATGATTCCTTTTCCTTCCTGGTTTCGGAACTCCAGCTGTGGTTGTTGGCAATAGCGATAAGTATTATATTACTGAAAGTGTGGCCAGGGGAGGAGAAGTGTTCTGCGACCGGGCTTCTGTACAGCTTTTTTGTCATCCAATCAGATCTATGAAGGTTTATCCTTATGTGTAGCTTTTCAGTTTCTCCCACGTACTGAAGGCCACAGATCTCACATGTGATGAGATAAATCACATTCTCTGTTTTGCACGTTTTGTTTGGACCATGTTTTCCATGTTTTCCATGTTTTCCATGTTTTCCATGTTTTCCATGTTTTCCTGGACACAACAACCAAACTGGTGGAAAACAAATTACACACAGACATCTACTCGAAACCAACCGACAAACACCAGTATCTTCTCCCAACCAGCTGTCATCCAAAACACTGCATTAAGAACATTCCATATAGCCAGGCACTGAGGATACGCAGAATTTGCTCCGACGATGAAAGATTCCTAGAAAGGTCTGAAGAGCTGGCTAAACATTTAATTTACCGAGGCTATGACAAAGACCTGATTGCGGAGGCAATCCAAAGGGCCAAACAAACAAACCGTGATGACCTACTCAGATATGGACAGAAAGAAAAGGTTGATAGGATACCATTTATTCTGACCTATCACCCAGACAATCCCAAAGTAGGTAAAATCATCGCAAACCACTGGCCAACCGTGCAATCGTCAGACATACTAAACCTAATACTTCCGAACAAACCTGTAGTAGCTTACCGGAGACCAAAAAACCTAAAGGACATCCTAGTCAGGGCCAAGCTAACAACAATCGCTTGTCAAAACCAACCTAGTCAATCTGGACCCTGTGGCGATAAAAGATGCAAAACCTGTCAACATATGATAGAGACCAAGACATTCACTAGCACCGTGACTAAAGAAAAACTAAACATACATGGTCCAAACAAAACGTGCAAAACAGAGAATGTGATTTATCTCATCACATGTGAGATCTGTGGCCTTCAGTACGTGGGAGAAACTGAAAAGCTACACATAAGGATAAACCTTCATAGATCTGATTGGATGACAAAAAAGCTGTACAGAAGCCCGGTCGCAGAACACTTCTCCTCCCCTGGCCACACTTTCAGTAATATAATACTTATCGCTATTGCCAACAACCACAGCTGGAGTTCCGAAACCAGGAAGGAAAAGGAATCATACTGGATACGCCGCCTTAGAACATTGAAACCAAGCGGTCTAAACCAAGAAGACTAGAAAATGAAAACTATGCACTAGTAGAATTTAACATTTTCTAAATCTTCTTATCCTTCAAATTTTACTATAAGAATAACCGGTATAGAACCAAATATCCGGGATATAATCTGCGTTACATATGTACACAAAGTAAAAATAGATGTCGCTTTGGCTTGTAGACTTTTAGGGAATTATACAACGTTTTCAGTTTCCGCAACTAGTCTATACAAGCTGGTTGTATTTATAGTTTTAGCACATGTGAAGATAGAAATGTAGAGGTTTACAAACGCAACGTTTTTGTGTTTATTTGTTTATCGTAACTATGTTTTGTATTTGCCTTTGAAAAAGACTCATTAAGAGTCGAAAGCGCTTAGGCTAGTTAGTTACTAGTTTCGTACTGTTCGTCGTCAGTTTATTGCATCTATATATATATATATATATATATATATATATATATATATATATATATATATATATATATACATCTTTGAAAGGATATATCGTTAAAGCATATATGCTTCAAGTAATTATTTTCAGATTCATTTTTAGTGTTCCATGCAATTTGCTTCCTTCTTTCTTAGCTGGAAATTTATTTTTTACACAAAAGTATAAAATCTTTGAAAGTTATGTTTGCGAAGAATTCCTAATATTTCGGGGAATAAATCCCATTTGTTTCAAATGGTATCCCTGCAAAGAAATGTGTACAATCTCAATCAAAATATTCTTTATAGACAACTTTTTTTCATACTTTTAGACAACTTATTTTTATACTTCTAGACAACTTTTTTATACTTTTAGACAACTTAATTTTATACTTTTAGACAACTTAATTTTATACTTTTAGACAACTTAATTTTATACTTTTAGACAACTTAATTTTATACTTTTAGACAACTTAATTTTATACTTTTAGACAACTTAATTTTATACTTTCAGACAACCTATTTTCATACTTTTAGACAACTTAATTTTATACTTTTAGACAACCTATTTTCATACTTTTAGACAACTTAATTTTATACTTTTAGACAACCTATCTTCATACTTTTAGACAACTTAATTTTATACTTCTAGACAACTTATTTTCATGCTTTTAGACAACTTAATTTTATACTTTTAGACAACTTAATTTTATACTTTTAGACAACTTAATTTTATACTTTTAAACAACTTAATTTTATTCTTTTAGACAACTTAATTTTATACTTTTAGACAACTTAATTTTATATTTTTAGACAACTTAATTTTATACTTTTAGACAACTTAATTTTATACTTTTAGACAACTTAATTTTATACTTTTAGACAACCTATTTTCATGCTTTTAGACAACTTAATTTTATACTTTTAGACAACTTAATTTTATACTTTTAGACAACTTAATTTTATACTTTTTGACAACTTAATTTTATACTTTTAGACAACTTAATTTTATACTTTTAGACAACTTAATTTTATACTTTTAGACAACTTATTTTCATGCTTTTAGACAACTTAATTTTATACTTTTAGACAACTTAATTTTATACTTTCAGACAACTTATTTTCATGCTTTTAGACAACTTAATTTTATACTTTTAGACAACTTATTTTTATGCTTTTAGACAACTTAATTTTATATTTTTAGACAACTTATTTTCATGCTTTTAGACAACTTAATTTTATACTTTTAGACAACTTATTTTCATGCTTTTAGACAACTTATTTTTATACTTTTAGACAACTTATTTTCATGCTTTTAGACAACTTATTTTCATGCTTTTAGACAACTTATTTTCATGCTTTTAGACAACTTAATTTTATACTTTTAGACAACTGAATTTTATACTTTTAGACAACTTATTAGTATACTTATGGCATAGTGAGCTTTCCTTTGTCAGTTTCAGCGACAATTATGTTTAGTCCAAGCATGCATTCGCTCAATGTAGAACTGGTCTTGCGTGAAAATTCTTGAATGTGCTTCACACATTGACGATATATATCTAATCTGTTTAATATATTTGGATCCCAGTGCCGGATTACTCAATAGCCGGAGTAAGCAAAGGGTTTAATCCGGCACTGTTCTATCCAATCTTTGACCACATCTCTCTCTCTCTCTCTCTCTCTCTCTCTCTCTCTCTCTCTCTCTCTCTCTCTCTCTCTCTCTCTCTCTCTCTCTCTCTCTCTCTCTCTCTCTCTCTCTCTCTCTCTCTCTCTCTCTCTCTCTCTCTCATGATTGTTCCACTTGAAGATGACGATGCGGTTTTCATTTTAGTTGATTTTAAAATTCCAGCTTACCGAATACAAATGAACGATGCGAGTCATTGCTTGTTGTTATAAGGGTTGTTGTTATAAGGGTTGTTGTTATAAGGGTGATATCAGCTGACTCGGGTGTTTCCATAAGAAATCGATCCCCCCGTGATTCCTAATTTGGAATCCTTTAACGCTACAACTAATATATATCAAGTAGAGAAGCGTAGATAGCATTCCACTTTAGCGAACACCTTACCTGATTGCTAAAGGTTAAGATTTAGTGTCATTTATAATTGCAATGGTTTGATTCCTTAATTACAGTGAAAAATATGCCAATAATATCCAGGAACATGCAATTTGGCAAGCTTTATTAAAATGTTGTGTCAACGCCTTTATTATGCATTGAAATGCGACACAGACGTTTGATTCTAGTTCAAGGTTAGCGAAGATGGCTTCATGTAATTTAAACGATGTCGTTCTGCATCTTCATCCCTTTCCGAATTCCTGATTCTGACCATTCGGAACATTTTGCTTTTTTGTTTTGTACATTGTATTAAATTTATTATATATACATTTTTTTACTATTTTGTTGAATACAGGCAGCAAAGGTACAACCCTGTAGCTGTTAGGTATATTCTTGCTTCCTCTGCTTTTGTAGATTGGTATAATTATGCCAACATTCCAGCTAAATGTTCTATAAGAGTATTTCAGTATTGCATTGTATAGGTTTACAATAATGTTTGTAAGCTTCCTCCAACCATATCTTATATGCTCGTTCTGTACGCCATCTATTCCCGGCACTTTACATAACTAACTTTGTTTTATGGATGCTTCTATAGTAGCAAATGTAACGTAAACCGGGATCTTTAAGATCGATTTCTCTATTCACAGTAGAGCTGGAGAATGAATTAGCCTGAGGGGTGTATTTGTTTTTGGCAAATAAGTTAGCAATCCTTAGTGGATTGCATGTTGTTTCTCCATCAAAGTTTACTTTGAAACAAACTATCAGAGTTTCTGC
Source organism: Potamilus streckersoni (assembly GCA_016746295.1). Classification (NCBI taxonomy): domain Eukaryota; kingdom Metazoa; phylum Mollusca; class Bivalvia; order Unionida; family Unionidae; genus Potamilus; species Potamilus streckersoni. The sequence continues at coordinate 3,588,061 of JAEAOA010001694.1, forward strand.
CCTAGATACGTTATTTACCATAAAAGTTCCTGGAGTGTCTACTAGGTAATTTGTTGCTTCGACTAAATCATTAAACACGCTCTACTCTACTTTGAAACGAACTATCAGAGTTTCTGCCCTAGATACGTTATTTACCATAAAAGTTCCTGGAGTGTCTAATAGGTAATTTTGTTGCTTCGACTAAATCATTAAACACGCTCTACTCGCATGCATTGATTGCTTGCTTGAGTTTTTCAACTTCTCTCTTGGCATCATCATACTGTTTGCAGGTGACGTACATTAGGTCACAGGATCTCCCATTTACAACCCATATTCTTCTAAACTTTCTAGTCCTTAATATCACAGACACATGGTAGCCAACACTGCTTTTTATATAGATTTGTATGTTTTGTGGGGAATAGTCTTTGTGGCTTCTTTTATAAGAAATACGCATTTATTCTTTCAACTCCTACATTTTTGGGAGCTAACGGAATGGAATAAAATAATTCATTTAATCTTTTGTCAGCCTCCAGATCGTAAGATATAAGCCTTCCTGTGTCATTTTTGTGTCGTGAATGGATATATATATATATATATATATATATATATATATATATATATATATATATATATATATATATATAGAGAGAGAGAGAGAGAGAGAGAGAGAGAGAGAGAGAGAGACAGAGAGACCCCAAACATGTATGCTAATTTGCAGAGACCTCATTATGTACTGAAGCAAACTTTTGCCAACAAGAGTATAGTTAAGGGATATTCTAAGAGGCTCACTCTCTTGCTCATGTTTGTTCATTGTAGAGCCACTAAGTTGTTTTTTTTTTCATTAGAGTTGTCAGTAATTGGCTTTTTGTTGCGTGAACATCAGGAATGGGAAAATTCATCATATCTTACAGTAAAGTCTCCCATGTGTATTATCTCGTCAACGGAAGCATAATATTCAAACAAGAATCACAGAATATCAATACTTTCTTGGTAGAAATGTAGATTGTCATCGGCAGGAAGATAAGCGCCAAACGTAACAAATGGAATTTTGAGGTTTGGCTTGATTCCTACGATTCGGTTGCTTCTACAGTCTAGTTGCTTGACCGATTGGGACAACGGGTTTTCAGTTTTTAACATTAAAGTTATACTCTCTACTATCTGCTTTAGTGTAATTTATATACCATACCTATCGTCTAGATATTCAAGATTGTGTCTGAATGGCTTGTGAACCTGTCTTTACAGATGACCGCAATATCGGTATATCACAGATCAGGTATATTATATACACAGAGTTCAGGCAACGTTTTGGCCAATGAATAATTAATCATCTCTTTCATCACGGTTATTTTGATCCACATTTTCCCCATTTCTTTCAAATCTTGCATTTATTTTCCTTGTTTTTATTCTCATGCGTTTGTATTTCATTCGTGTAATGTTTCTGTCTTATGTTTGGGAATATCTATGTGTTCTTGTTCGTTCAGTCACTACTTTCGTTTTGAAAATACTGACTAATCAAGTTTTTTCTGCTGTTATTCGTTTGCTTAAATGGACTGCGTATGTTAGGATACATCTGTTCCCACACAAGGTACAAGAGTTCTATCTGTGTCAAACAGTATCTTTGCTTATTTAAATTATCTCGCTTATGCAGAGATGTTAAATCACCCGTGTCATTCTGTGCATACGCAGGAAATTATATTTGATTTAACTGATTGGGACAGGCGAGCTGAGTCGCTTTAACTGTTTGCTTCAGACCCCTCCCATCTGCTTGAGAAACAGTATTGGGGGGAGGGCAGTTTTGGTTTTGCCCTTTTGTGGAGAATGTTTTATTTGTATGACATATATAGCCACTTTACGCGACAGTTTGAAACAGATGCACAACAACTGTGGGTAGGGTGGACGGGATGATTGCCCCCCCCGGCACCGGAGGTCTTGGGGCAGAAATCACCGGCGTGGCTATCATCGTGGCCCTGGGAGCCATTTACCCTTAGTACGCTACTGGTTTCAAAATAGTTGTTTCCATCCTTTCTAAACACGTATTGCTGCTCGCTTCGATTGATTCACCGAAATCATGAAGTCTGCTTGATGTCAAATTTCTGGAAAGTATCAAGCACTATAGTTTGGCGTCGACGTCAGCTTTGAAATTTTCAGTTAGTTTGGACAAATGCTTTTCCCGTTTATAATTTAGTAATCTCTTCGTCACATACTTGGATAAGTTTGATTGTGTTAAATATGATATTTTTAAGTCATTCACTCATGCAGAAAGAGAGAGTAATTCCGTTTAGCACTCGTCTATCAATTTGTTAGCGGTGGATTCGCTGGTGCAAATGCAAAATGGAGTTATATGAACTCTTGATGATGTTTGTCTTACAAAATATTTATTCTGTCTCTGAACGGTCACCGTTAAAAAACAAATACAGTAGCAATCTCTAGCATATTTGTTCATCACTGGTGCCTTGTTTGGTTGTTTTTCATGAACTAAACTTTTTATTAGGAAATGATTGCAGGCTTTAACCGGTCAATGATTTGTGAGCATTGTGATTCAGAACATCGATCAGGATTCGTGTATGGTGCTATGGAAGCTTGAGTTGGCTCTTTCGGATTGGGAGCAGGAATTTGTGGTCTTAGCTTGTGGTATGTATAGTCTGAGGACCGATCATGTTGCGATTCATATAAGATATCCTGCTGAGAAAATTAAGGGCATAGTGCATACGATATTGGTGATCCCAAAATTTACAGTCTTGTCTGTGAAAAGCAAAACATAAGAGGCGTTGCTTCTTTGTTACTATGATACCATTTTAAAGATTTTATATATTTTCTATATCAGTCACTGTATTCATTTAAAATGATGAATCATATTACAGCATGCCCAACGGCTTCTGGTCACTGGACTCTAATTTATATATTTGTTGAATTACGTCACTTGTTGTCATGGGTCCCCGAGTAACCGAGTGGTCTAAAGCGCTCACCGTTTCGGATCACTGTCATCTCACCTCTGTTTGCATGGGTTACAGTCTCAGGCTCAGCCCATGTTGGTATGTGAGAAAGCTTATCAGTAGCTTCTCGTTGGTCGGTGGTTCTGCCCGGGGTTTTCCAGGGTTCTATTTCCACCAGTTATACAGGCCGCCATGTATACCCTATCTTGTACTGAAAAAAAGCGTTAAATCCTACAAAAATCGTGTCGTTATTTACAACATTGCGTGACTTTAATTAATAGTTTCTTCCCTTTGTAATATTTTAAGTGACTATTGGACATCTAATATTATGGGCATGTAGGTTTCGAGATTTGATAAGTTTTGTTGTTTGGCTGGTTTTGGTTAAAAGCCTTTTCTCCGCGCAAAACGGACTATATATGACAACTAGTATAGCTTGTGGATGCATAGACCGCGAAATCCTAATTACGAACAACTGACCTACGGTAAACTACTGGCAAGCGTTCTCACATGCCATATGCCCGAACCGAGATTCGAACCCACTCGGACAAAGGTGAGATGAGCATGATTGGTAAAAGCGATAGGTAAATTTTGCGATGTTGAACTTCGTCAATAAGCGCACGCTGATGATATCATACGATATCCCAGTGACATGTGGGCATACAAATTCCTTGTCCATATTAGGAATCTACATTGTTCGGCGCATTATCTCTTCCAGTCATACTGAATAACAGCCTAAGGCATATTCGATTTTTAGACTGATTTAACCAATAAAAACACTAAAGTGGAACTAGACATAAGGCATGCTTTCAGGGCCTGGGGTAAGAAGCATTTCTCCTTGTTCTTGTTCAAACAAATAATTTCTTTTATAAAATTAATATGTGCTCTTACGGCCATGGCCCTGGTAATATATCACAGTTTGCTTCACTGCGTTGTCTGCAATTCATCATTAGCACTTGGTATGTTCCAAGAAAAAAATATTTTGTTATAAGTGGTTTTCGAAGCTTACTTCCCACGAAGAGTTAGTTTGATAACGCATATGTGTTGGCAAGTTTTGACCGAAAAGAGAGTTGTACGCTAATTAAAACATTTGGAGACATTAAGATGAATACGGTTTCATGGAAACAACAGAAGTTAGATTTTATATGCACTAATCGTGACAGATTATTGACTTTAATGAATACGGTCAAAAGCATGGGATGATGGACGGGATGAGAGACCGATTCCAGTTTTTAAGGAAGTCTTTTTCTTCTGCATTTATTCTGCAATCTGTTGATACAAAAGCTAATTATTCTTAAGGCCAATTTATTATTTGCAAAATAATTTGGCTATATATATATATATATATATATATATATATATATATATATATATATATATATATATATATTGTTACATATCGGCTCGTTTGAAGAAACACAAAGAAAGAGTGAAAGCAACAAGCTTCATAAATTTTATCAAAAATAATTTGTTTTCCTAGAACACACGGAGAAAAGTCAAATAAATGAAACAAGACTTACGATTTACGAATAATGTCCAAAAGTTTGCTCTAAAGTTGTGAAAACAGCTAAGTCCTGTGAATAAACAGTTTTAAATTGATATAGTCTGAATCTTAGTTCCGGTCCAAGATGGCGGATGTTAACGTCAGACGAAGGCTAACACAAAAAATCCAGAATTTTCAACTGTGAAGCACAATTTGTATTGTTCTGTTCCAATTTAGAATTTGGGGCCCCGAGTGGCCGAGTGGTCTAAAGCGCTGTCCGTTACAGATCACTGCCATCTCACCTCTGTCTGCGTGGGTTCGAGTCTAGGATTCGGCGAATGTGGATATGTGAGAAAGCTTGCCAGTAGCTTCTCGTGGGTCGGTGGTTCTTTCCGGTGATTTTCCGGTTTCTTCCTCCACCATTAATACTGGCCGCCATGAATAGCCTATCGTGTGCTGAAAAATGGCGTTAAGCCCAACAACAACAACAACAACAACAACCAATTAAGAAATAATTTCAGCAAATGTCTTTATCCAAAGCTAGTAGTTTTGTTCTCCATTGAAAATATATATTTAGAAAATAGATGAAGTACAGCTACTAACAATACACATGTTGTTCATCATACGCATGAAGGAACAATTCTTTCCAGCACAGAAATACCTTTTAATGTATTAAAAGTCTATTAGATGTTAGTGGCTCTCAACTATGAACACGACTCTCACTGCGACGACAATTGAACATTTAAAACAAGTTAATATGTCATTTCATATTCACATGTACAAAGGACACGTATGATTTCGAAATCACACTCGGGTATTGAAAAAGCGTAAACAAGTAATGACGTGGTCACAGCCAATCATTTACGTAATTTTAATAGCTATTCCAGACTGTTTACTTGCAACGAAAAACTGTCACACAAAAGTCATGCTTACAGGAGTCACATTTACGTTTTAAGTAAACAAAATGTTTCTAACAAAATATCATACACATAAAAACATACTTGTGACCATAACAATAATTATATTTAATGAAATAAAAATGAAATAAAATTAAAATAGAAATAAAATAGAAAAATTCAAATCTTAACACACATGCAATTTAACAATATATATATATATATATATATATATATATATATATATATATATATATATATATATATATATATATATATATATATATATATATATATATATATATATATGAAATGACGTAAAGTATCGGTAAAGTCAGAATTATATGGTACTAAAAGTATTGTTTTAATTGCCGGAAAAGCATAATTGTGTAATTTTTTTAATTATTGTAAATGCTATTGGCTTCCTGCATACGCTAATCCCCTAGAAGGATTACATCAAAGGAGCTATTGATTCCTTTCTCACGGAATCTTGAGATAAGTGGGTTAGTCGTGATGTCTTCATTTCAGAAAGGAAAGGACGTAATAATGTTCGAAGGCTTATCGAAAACTTCATGAAAAGTTAGTCAAAGTAATTTATGTGATATGCAAAATTTTCAGTTATCTCAAATACCCTAAAATACATTTAAATTCGTTCCATAGAAAAAATAAAAACACTTTCAAATCTCAAAACTATTCGCTCTGACTCCCTAAACGATATATTGCCCAAAACGAAACACTCCTTGACAGAATTTGACTCAGAACATCTTTGCAGTTTTCAAACAAAACACCTGACTTGAATCAATCATATACAAAATTATATCGTCACTGCAGACATTGATTTCATGAGCAATAATTTCATCATGTGATATCCTTGTGTTAAATATATTTTTTTATAAACACATTACATTGGCAACCCTAGACTGTAGTGTAGAAAATGACAGACCCATGAGTTTACATTCTATTTAAGCTTTCTTGATAATTGTTCCTAACTACTCTCCCATAATACTTGTTTATGTAAATTGGTGGTATTTCCATAGATACAGTTTGCATCGTTATCTAGCATAAGGAGATATGAATATTAGTTAATTAAAAACCTTTTGGTAATTTTCTGCTGCAGTTAGCCATGAACAAAATTAAAGTATTGAATAATATGCATTCGCGCAAATGAGAGCAACTCGTCAATAGCATCGCATGATTCAAGAAACCTTAGAATGACTCGTACGAACTCACACAATGAATATCGACTAAAATTCTGAAAAAAAATAAATTTAAAACTCAGATCAATAATAAATGTGTGCTAAATCAGTTGTTCATTTGTTCTTTCTTGTACTTTCTTTATTTAAATCTTTGTTGATACTTATGATTTTCTGAAGGCTTTTTTTATGGCTCATACGCACTTTTCCCATTTTCTGCTTGTTCTAATCAATAGTTTAATAATGCCCCTCCCTTCTCCATCCCTCACACATACCAGGATTATATACCGCGAACTTTTGGAATATTTATTCGTTAAATTACTGCGTTGTAACATTTAAGATTTCATAGACACGTTAAAACAAAGCAGATTAAACTCTAATTTAAAAAAAGTTTCAGGTATGGTGTGTATCAAACTTTTGCTCTCATAGTAAAGTTATAATTTTCTAGTCAACATTATGATTAATCCGTAGTTTGTGCGAATAGGGCACCTGTAGCTACTAGTTACTATTTTAAGATTAAATGTTAAATAACGACAATTTTGACCAATGCAAGCGAAGAAAACAACGTGTTAAAAGAAAATATTTTTATTCCGTTTACGGCAACACGAATTGATTGAACTGTCTAAGAAAATTTTTATATTAATAAATTAATGTTCTTTTCTCTTACACATCTGTTGAGATCATATTTTAAAGCTTGCCAAGATTTTCTTTCCTTCGTTATTGTCAATGTCTTACAGATTTCTGCTGCGGCCTCCCAAAAGATGCCCTACCTGAATTTCTACTTGTTAGATGCACATTTTATTTCTTTTGTTATTCCTTGCTAATTTCAGTTGAATGAATGCTGCTTGTTTCTCTATTAAAAAGGGAGAAATTTGTTTTATTTATTTGTTTGCATTTTGGGTTTGATTAAGAAACCAGATAAATAATAAAAGAAAATTATGCGTCTCCATTGTCAATAAAATGACAAAATAGTTCTTGCATTATTTCTGAAGCATATCTTGTTCATTTCATCAACTGTTTTGTTGGTGGTCTGTTGTTGTTTTATATTTTAAAAAAAGGCTTGTGAATATGATGCTGAGGAACTGTACAAGCTAAGAGAAACAAGATACAAATAATATGTAATAGATTCGTTTACTATCGAAAGGATACAAGCTTATCTAAATTAATTCGAATCCGTATATCTGTAATAAACTGATACTCAACTTGCTATTATTTTGTTTCTTTATTTTATGTATTAGTTCTCAAGGCGCATGTGTTTTTAGTGAGGTAAAATCTTCAAAATGAAACAAAATTGCAAAACACCCTGCTCTGATAACGTGAACGTTGGGAAAATCATATTCATTTATCAATGGTCTATTTTGGAAATAACTTTATTTGATATCAATAAACAAAAAGCAGTTTATTTTATGCAGAGATCAAAACTCTTAATTGTAAGTTTATGTGACGCTTTCGCCCTTCATTATTGCTCACATGTGGTCATTATATATATATATATATATATATATATATATATATATATATATATATATATATATATATATATATATATATGTGTGTGTGTGTGTGTGTGTGTGTGTTATGTTGCGTAATTCTGCAAATTAATGAACTGCTCATACTTTACTCAGCGTTCTTTTGAGAACAACAACGCAAAAGTATTCGAATGTATCTTTTCTCTAAAGATGCTTGTTTGTATTTTATTTCCGTACGATTTCTCTGGTCGATGAGATGAAACTACGCAGTTTTTATAACTCATATAGAATGTAATATTTCATTGATGATAATAAATGGTATGAAATCGAAGTATTTTGGGGGTTGGAGGTTGGGGGTTGGCGTCATTACCAGATAACTACTTGAGGGTAAGAGATTAGATACTGGCAGAACGTAATCATGATGTAATATAAAATAAGTGTGATATATTATGATGTATTTTAAATAAATACGATACATTTTCTTTCCGTATCTGAAAAAGGAGTGTATTGATTTATAAATAGCGTGCCAAGAATTTCGATCCAACTTGATTTATCGCACACTATTTTGGGAATACTAAATCTCGTTTGTGTCATGCCGCTCGAATTGTAAGTTTACGTGACGCTTTCGCCCTTCAATATTGCTCACATGTGGTCGTTAGTTCCGTTGGTTTGTAGGCGTTCCATATTTCAGGGATTAATTTTGTAAAGATATATTTAGTGAGAAGATCGGTTTCATTTTTCGTCTTTAAGCCTCGAGATTAAAATATTATGTTGCCGTTATGTTATCCATTTTTGAAACAGAGTGCGTCTTCTGTGGCTTACAAATAATTACGCATCATTTTTAGCTGCCTATACTTTGTTCTCTCAGTCGCATGTATTATTAGGGAGGCAGAAAATAAAATCTTCGACGTTAAACATCAAATGTAAAACATACCTCACTGATTGGTCAATTATGAAAGTTGGAAAAGCCATTTTCATTATTCATTTGTCTATTTTGAAAAGAACTGAATTTAATTTTACTGAACAAAATGCAGATTACATTATGTAGTGATCAATACTCTTAAATAATATGTAATAACGTTAGGTCATGTATACTGCGTCGTTGTGTACTGCATATACTTATCGTCCTCTTCTGCACAAGAAAGTAAAATTATTCGAATGAATCTTTCTCTAATTACAGTACTAAACAACAAACAATTACTTCTTCCTGATTAGTTTAAAAAGTAGATATTGTCCAGTATTTAATTATTTAGTATTTGTCTAATATATACTAAACATCAGGCTGCAACGTTAAAAGAAAGATCTTTGATTGGTCAAGCAGATTGAGTTTTTTCCCACCGACTGGCTGTATGATAACTAGTAACCAAAACGACCAGTTAAAATTAAGATATAACCACCTATACAGCCACGCATTATTTTTCAATTACTGTGCCATTTGGTAACATTGTCATTTTAGTTATTTAGCGGCAATAGACAGTATTCCTGGATGTATAGCCATTTTTTACTTGGTATGACCAGTAGACTTCTTACAAAATAACATCTCTGCTTTCTTTAAAAACAGCTTCTCATAACGGGTGCTCAGCGAGAATGGTCTGGATTTCTTAATTTTAGGTTTAACAAAAGTAAGTTAATTTGAATAATAATTACCGTGCTTAACACATAGTAACATGACAAATGATAATTACCGTGCTTAACACTAGTAATTTGACACCTTAATCGAGAACGCTGGTACGTTAAAAATCTATTTATGTAAAATATTGACCTTGCCTTGTAATCTACTCCTACCAGATCCAGTGAAATTTACATAACGGTAGAACCATATGTATTGATATGGAGAGGGTATATGATGCATTAATCAAGGTATACAGTTAGTTGCCTTAATGATGTAGATCCTCTTTAACATATTTAGATTATTGACCCTGAATACGTCGAAAGCACTTATACAACAATACGCTTGAATTGGATAATTGGGTCATTTAGCAACCAAATGACTGATACGATCAATTATTCTACATTGCCAAACGAATCAGCAGAACAAGTATGCTATATTTTCAGGACATCCCAGGCAAAATGTTTTTAATGACATGCAGATGCAGTCAAGCAGATTGAAATAATTTGGTGACCTTGATTGAACTTTATCAAATATAATTTATCTCCATGAACAAAGCAACACGTGTGCGTGCTTTTAATATATGTACATGTTCAAGTATGTTTACCTATCAATTATAACTAGTTATAACAACAGCGTGATTTGCAGACTTTGCTTTTAGTACTTTTAATACAATCATAGATCATATGAAACAAATTTGAAAATATCAAAAGCAAAAGAAGAGAGGAAGTCTGACTTAATGTGATGTATAAAATAATGGTTTGTCTTGTCTTATATATATATATATATATATATATATATATATATATATATATATATATATATATATATATATATATATATATTTATATTTATATTTATATATATATATATATATATATATATATATATATATATATATATATATATATATATATATATATATATATAATCCAGTGCGCTTGAAAGGGTTGTCATTCGCTATATGATTTGTATTACATACATACATACATACATACATACATACATACATACATACATACATACATACATACATACATACATACATACATACATACATACATACATACATACATACATACATACATACATACATACATACATACATACATACATACATACATACATACAATACATACTTTAACTGAAGACTATGAGAGTATGTCCATCATTGGACAATAGATCTAGCTTGATATGAGTTCTTAACTGCTGATTTTAACACATTGTTTCAATTTTCAAACGGCTAACATTAACCAGTGTGTCCCTTTTCAAACTGCTGATTGTAACCAATTGTGGCCTCTTTCAAACTGCTTAACGTTCAACCTAGCTTCCAAGGTACTAGCCCTTACAAATGTTGACCTATATGTGCAAATATACTGGGAAAGTGAATGGGAAGACATGTTTAAGTAAGCAAAAGACATAATGAACAGTCATATCCTTGCCTTGCCTACGATCATAAAGTCATTCAGATAGTTGAAAGAACAAATGTTAAACTGATGTGCTTGTAATTAATTTTCATTCTGTTATATTCTGAAAGCCATCATGTGTGTATCAAATATGATATTAATAAAAACTTTATTGAAAATTACTTTTTTAATTAGCAGTGACATTTTTATACTATGAACAATGTTTTCAACATTTCAAGAACGTAATTCGGGTCAGCAAATATATGGGTGTTCGTGATTTTTGGCTTTAAATTACTTTTAGTAATTAGCCATTAAAGTCTCGTACCTTTTATCATAGAAAGACAAAATTTTCTCAGTCTTTAAACCTACACAGACAGACAGACAGAGAGAACCACAATCACACACACAGATATATATATATATATATATATATATATATATATATATATATATATATATATATATATATATATATATATATATATATATATATAGAACAATTTAGAAAGGCAAGAAAAAGAAAACCCAAATACCAATCAATATATTGCTCTAAATGATCGTCCATCGTCCTTACATATTTTTCTTTCCTTTTTCTACGACCACCTTACATCTCGCTTTACAAAAGGCACGTTTGACAAAACTTTGTTTTTATATTTAATTGATAAATTATTTAAAATTTGTTTATAATTTCGAAATAAGTAAGCAAATCATTTTTAAAAATTCTGCTGTTTAGTAATAGTTCTATTCATCAAACTAGGGAATAGTCTCTATTTTATGTGTCAGAAACAGAATCAATCGTCCAGATATTACTTGTCCCTATATCAGAACATGTTTAAATAACTACTTGATGCGGAAGCTATTTCTCCAAACATAGTTAATAGCATCATAATTGTTAAGGTACATCATTGCCACTATAAGATTTACTATTTGTAGCGTGTACAAGCAACTCCGCTTTCTGTTCCAGTATGTTTACATACATACATACATACATACATACATACATACATACATACATACATACATACATACATACATACATACATACATACATACATACATACGGGACCCAGTGTGGTCGAGTGGTCTAAAGCACTCACCGTTCTGGATCACTGCCATCTCACCTCTGTCTGTTCGGGTTAGAGTCTCAGGCTCAGCTGAGTTGGTTACGTGAGAAAGCATGCTGTACTTCTCGAGTGTCGGTGGTTCTTGCCGGGGTTTTCCAGGGTTCTTGCTCCATTAGTTATACTGGCCGCCATGTATAGCATATTTTGTGTTGAGAAATTGCGTTAAACCCTACAACAGAAACTACATACATACGTGTATGTACGCGCGCGCGAACGTGCGTGCATACATTTTTCTTTTTTTTTTTTTCATTTCGAAGCATGCTGCGGTGATGGCTCACTATTTCTCAGAATAAAATGGGCAATTGCTTCTGAAATCCTATAGGGACCAAAGCACTGAACGTCCTGAAGTAACTTTGAACGAAGACAAAATTATTTCCATGCAAGTAGGACAAGGGCTGTTTAAAGATTCGATGAGTAACTTGGCCATGCCGTTGAGTTGAATGCCTTAAACGTTTGGCATGACAGAAATGGCCAAAGGCTATTTTCCTCCTTTGACTCCTTCGACTTTCAGGGTCAAATGTTAAGTATTGTCGATCCAACGTGGACTTTTTACGATGTTTTGTGAAAAATGTCGAGGACTGTCCTTGGAGCACTGAGGGATCTATCCTTTGAAAAAGAAAGCCAACATCATTGTAAAGGAGTGCTCCTGATCGTACCTCAAACGATTCATGCCCGAAAACACAATGGCTGTCATCCGCCCTCAAAAGAACAATTTTGTCAAACGTCAATATTTGGATAAAGCTCTACGCTGGCTAAATTACTTGTGCGACAAGGAAGACAAATGAATCCAATACTCTCGAAACGGAGAAGGCGAAACGACCATCAGAACCTCTTTGCTGGATGGTTAGATAGTTGGATGGTTGGAACTTATAAACCCCAAAATCGTGTACTCCATTAGTTATACTGGCCGCCATGTATAGCATATCTTGTGTTGAGAAATTGCGTTAAACCCTACAACAACAGCAACTACATACATACGTGTACGTACGCGCGCGCGACCGTGCGTGCATACATGTTCATTTTTTTTTTTTCATTTCGAAGCATGCAGCATTTAAGTGCTTGTAGGAATTCTCAACAACTAAGTATTACGCGAAATTAGCCTCCCCACAGCAAGTTTACAATAACAGTAGGAATAGTTTTCTTAAAGCTTTTGACCCATTGAGACAAAAGTAAAATCAGCAGAATTAAAATGGAAAACAATAAGTATAATAATTTCAAGTATGTAATACAAGCCACAATAATATGTTTCCAATAACGATGCAATAACTGTTCTAAAAAACTAATATATCTGAAACGGACATATGAAGTGTAACGTGAGCCAACCGCAAACAGGTGAAGAGAGCTTAGTATCTGACAGGCATGTTAAATGTATGAATATCTAAACAAGTCTGAAGCAAACAATGAGAAAATGATTTCGCTTTCGTTTTAGAAGTAATTGCCACTAAATAAATTTTGAGCGGAATGAATTCACGTAACTATGATTGTATTACCACTGTGCTATCCAGCCTCCAGTTTGTGTGCTCGAAATCATTGCGAGTATTTGACAGATAACGTGAATTTGATGGTCAATGGAATCAGCTTCGTGTGATGCATGTGACATTTTAAGTTGTATATTTGACATGCACTGCCTGCACGTTGATTTATATTGTAATTTTGCAAATATAGCAACACACTTTCTCATTCTCTCTTGAAAGACATACGGCATCTTCGACTTATCCTAAGCCGTAGTACTTGAAGTCAATTTAAATCGCATGATAACAATTTCAAAGTGATTAAGGCTTCTAATGATTTTGGAGTCTTTAAACATAACCCACATTATTTAAAGATTAAAAGTTTTGATTCTCCAATAGCAGAGAAGCTTTAATGGAATATGTCTAGTTCCTTTCATTTGATCTTTTTAAAAACAAGCCGAGACGTGGAACCTAATCCTCTTGTCTAAATGATTAATCATTGTCTCTCTAACGTATTTAAGGTATCATACTCTCTCGTAATCTCAGCTTAGTTGTATCAATTAGTTCGACTTGTATGCCTTGATAGAGTCTGATCAATGTTTTTCTAAATATATGCGAAGTTACTGACTACGTGTTGTATATATTCAGCAAGTATTAGATTTCTTTGCAAATGATTACCAAACCCTTTTATTATTAAAGATATATAGTCCAGCTGTCGCATAATTGTAGCAGACGACATACCAGAAGACCGTATTATTCTCCCCATTGTCTACAGCAGAAAGAGCATAATACCTTTTAAAGATGATTGAAAGTCAATAAAAAGTAAATTATTTTATATGGGTCAGTTAAACTTAAACCAGACAATTTATCGTAGGATTGTAGTTTTGTAAGTTTTGCTGAGACGAGTTATATTTTTGTGCCGATAATTGGAAACAATCACAGAGTGTATTCTGTGGATCGTAAATAAAATAAAATCCGTGCAACTATATCCCAAGGCTTATAAACCAATGAAAATTGATCAGGCAAATGCGGGAGGTCGTCGGGTTCGAACCCCGGCCAAGTCGTACCAAAGAATTATAAAAATGGAACTAACATCTGCCTCGCTAGGCGCTCAGCATTGAGAGGTTAGTGTTAGGACTAGTCTGCCTGGTGTCAGTATAAATGTGACTGGGTGGGACATCATGCTACATGTCTTTGGCATGATGCCCTAATGATAGACATAACTATAAACTGCCACACTACAGATATCGTAGTGATATGACTGAACTAATTTTAAAGCTACGTTTTAAAATCCAAATCACACACATAAACACACACACACACAATGTTACGTAATATATGACATGCGCTCAAGCTAGACGACGTCAGGTTACTCAGAGGCTTATAATTCTTAGATCTAGAAATTGCATGAGCATATTATTCGTGGCATTTTAATGACAACAAAGGACTGGATGAAAATCGAACATCTGAAATCCTGCTAAAGTTGATATTTGGTGTTTATGTATGTCTTCTGCCCATGCATAAACTTATAAAACACATACTTTATAATGTCGTGCACATATACATTCACGAGCTAGCAGTCATGTTTTGTGTGCTAATACGATGGTCCCATTAAGGTAGCTAATATTGATAATAACAGATATTTATGGAATTGACCCACCTTGAGGATATTTTTTAAATATTGTCAAGCCGCAAAATAGACATAAATTTGATTCTTTTATACTGAACTTGGATTAATACATTTAATAAAGTTATTTAGCTGATGGATATTGTACTATCAGTTTTCTGAAGACTTAATCTCTTTGTTGTGCAAGAGAAGTTATTCACAAATGGAATGAATTTACAGTTCTTTTTGCACACACTAAATATTAAAGGAGATATAAAAGGAGAGTAAAATTGCGATGAAAAATTATTCCGTGCTTTTAGAGGAAATGTTTCTGATATAAACAGCTGAGACAAGAAACGTTTGCTGAAAGGAAGAATCAGAAGCAGCCTTATTGCTGAACATTATTAGCATTTCAAAGAATCCCTATCTTTTTGTCTGAGTATTATTATAAAGACGGGCATATTTCCAGACGACTTAAATTTCACTGAATATATTTGATGTATCACAACCTTCTATCAGGACTTTTCCTCTGTGTATCAATGATTTTTTGCGATCATGAAGTTGAGACTGCCTTCCGTGACACGTACTCGAGTCATTTCCGCGCAAAAATGATGCACAAACCGATATTTATTGACAATAGCGATTTTATGTTAAATTTACATTTAGAACACTGATGCAGCATACATATAGGAAAATCGCTTTTCAGTTCAGTTAATGGTCACTATACATTTACACGTTGCTTAAAAGACATTTCGGATAACAAACGGTTGTGCAGTTTAATTTGGTCGGATAACATTTAATATTTGTTGTTAGAGAAACTCCTAAAATGAATATTTTACCTTTGTTCCTCGAGAAAAGCAGAAAAAGGCGCCAAGCAGCTTTACTTTGACATACTTATATATGCTATTTTGTGTTAGTTTTTCGTGACAAAACATATTTCTGCATTGTTCATGTAAATTTGAGTGTAATGGCAAAGAAAATCTAAGATAAGTCTTTATCGCTATGTTGTTTCTTGGAAACAGTGATAAAATCTGGATAATGTATTTAACTTATCAAGATATTATAAGCACCTTTAATCCAGTCAGAAATAAATGGCAATAGGTTTGTTCACTCAGGTAAGCCGCGTGATCAATGTTTTCATTGATAACTTTCATGCGGACAGATTTAGATCGCATTAATTTATAGGATTATATAAAATCATGGCATACGGGATTTTGACGGGATAATTATCTGTACTTTTAAAAAAAAAAACCTTTGATGATTATTGCCTCACAGAGAACACATGTCAGATACTGTCAAGACTCGCTTTTATTGAACATACAAGTAATAAGGCATTCACAGATAGGATTGTGTGTTACTAAGCCTACAAGTTATATTTCTCAATCTACACAAAAGCTGCAAATTATCTCACTTTACTTCTTGCTTGACAATAAATCTTTAAAACTTGAGCTTTTATAACCACGTGCTTAATTTCAATTTTAGCAATAATTTCCTGCACACAATCATTAACTTCGAGTGCAGAAAGCTGACAGAATAATAGGTACACTACAATCTCAGCTGTTACTGGTCTGAAAAAGTCGATGAAGAACAAAAACACATCTTAAGCATTTTCCAAGGTGGAATAATTATTTATCAATAAAAACCCTTGTTCTTACGTATGGAAAAGATAGTTATCTCTTCCCAGGATTCATCAGCATTTACTTTTTCATATTGAAGAGTAATGAAGCGCTAAAAAAAAACATGTGAACTTTAATTCATAGATCAGTGTGAGATCAATATTTGGCTGATACTGATTCTTCTTTGACTTAGTTCTGTTGGAACTACTGGACGTGTGCCATTTTAGAGACAACCATTATTTCTGGGAATTCTTCATCTATATTGTGAAAGAAACTTATTCATGGCATCCCTATTGCACAGAGGTATTACTTTGGACAACTTAGTTGGTGGGAGTCCGCGTGTTGGGAATAAGGTAGACGCTGGAATGTTGAAACGATATCACTCTCTCATTGTCCTTCCCTACAGCTTGAAGCCAATCCCTTTCACGGTGCCTCAACATGTAACGCCATCTATTGGGCGGAGGGAGGGTTCCGAAGATCAACTATGTGGGGGACTATCTGAACCATCAACAGCGGGTGGCAAGCGACCCTCCGTTGAAGTACCAGGTATGTAAATTTCTGTATTTCTTTGTTTTTTTTAAATGAATGAATATTTTCAATTCAACATTTCTACGTGATAAAAAGCTATAATATTTGGCATTTTGAGATGAAAAATATCATGATATTCAATGTTTGAAGAAAAGAAAAACACTAATAAATTCGAAAAACTACTTCTATTAAAGGATGTATACGAGGAATCCAATCTTTACGCTAAATATCTAATAATAGTATGTTTTCTACATTTTAGTCATCGTGCTTTTATTATAACACCGATCGCTGATGCGAATTTTGGGTCCTCTGAATCAAACAGAAAAAGCATATACATAAATTGTAGTGCATCAATCATCGCTGTAATCAGTACTATAAAGCAATTAGTGTAAACCAATTGTACATGGACACCTCGTTGAAATTAATTGCTGATGCCTTGACAGCAATGTATATACCTGATACAGCAATTATATAAAGGCAACAACATATATACCAATACCTGTTATAGCTATTATTTAACGACAACAACGTATATACAGATACCTGATATAGCTGTTATTTAACGACAACAACATATATACAGATATCTGTTATAGCTATTATTTAACGACAACAACGTATATACAGATACCTGATATAGCTATTATTTAACGACAACAACGTATATACAGATACATGTTATAGCTATTATTTAACGACAACAACGTATATACAGATACCTGATATAGCTATTATTTAACGACAACAACATATATACAGATACCTTTTATAGCTATTATTTAACGACAACAACCTATATACAGATACTTGATATAGCTATTATTTAACGACAACAACATATATACAGATACCTGATATAGCTATTATTTAACGACAACAACGTATATACAGATACCTGATATAGCTATTATTTAACGACAACAACATATATACCGATACCTGTTATAGCTATTATTTAACGACAACAACGTATATACAGATACCTGATATAGCTATTATTTAACGACAACAACGTATATACAGATACCTGATATAGCTATTATTTAACGACAACATATATACAGATACCTGATATAGCTATTATTTAACGACAACAACAGATATACAGATACCTGATATGGCTATTATTTAACGACAACAACAGATATACAGAAACGGGATATAGCTATTATTTAACCGCAACAACGTATAGACAGATACCTGATATAGCTATTATTTAACGACAACAACATATATACAGATACTTGATATAGCTATTATTTAACGACAACAACGTATATACAGATACCTGTTATAGCTATTATTTAACGACAACAACATATATACCGATACCTGTTATAGCTATTATTTAACGACAACAACGTATATACAGATACCTGATATAGCTATTATTTAACGACAACAACCTATATACAGATACCTGTTATAGCTATTATTTAACGACAACAACATATATACAGATACCTGTTATAGCTATTAGTTAACGACAACAACGTATATACAGATACCTGATATAGCTATTATTTAACGACAACAACGTATATACAGATACCTGATATAGCTATTATTTAACGACAACAACGTATATACAGATACCTGATATAGCTATTATTTAACGACAACATATATACAGATACCTGGCATAGCTATTATTTAACGACAACATATATACAGATACCTGATATAGCTATTATTTAACGACAACAACAGATATACAGATACCTGATATGGCTATTATTTAACGACAACAACAGATATACAGATACGGGATATAGCTATTATTTAACCGCAACAACGTATAGACAGATACCTGATATAGCTATTATTTAACGACAACAACATATATACAGATACTTGATATAGCTATTATTTAACGACAACAACAGATATACAGATACCTGATATGGCTATTATTTAACGACAACAACAGATATACAGATACGGGATATAGCTATTATTTAACCGCAACAACGTATAGACAGATACCTGATATAGCTATTATTTAACGACAACTGAACTAAACAAAAGACCGTAACCCTGAAACATCTTTTATGATAGAACACATATAAAACATATTGGCACTCTATGATTTTTGAAATGTTAATAATGTATTTGTTTCTTCCATACTGAACTAAGTATTTCACAGAGCTGTCACATAAAATGATCGGACTAAAGTCTCTTTACTCGCCTTTTCTTTGCCTCTCCCTATGGTTTTAAAGTATTCTTAATGCATCTCTTGTTAGCACCAAGTAGTATTGACTCGATAGTAAGCTTTAACATTTAACTTGAACGCATTGTTCATAACTGACAGTATTCATATTCGTGTACAGTCATGCGAGTAACACAAGGAATATTTAATTAAAGAAATACACAGATTGTTCGCCGTATACCTTTTTATGTCATCTTTCTTTATGCTATCAATAATTTTTCCCAGATAATTTATGATTCCGGGACAAATTAAGTCTTGCTCTGATTCTGTTTTCCGCTGAACACAACACATATCTTTTTGCCTTTTTTAAGAAAGGAATAAATGATTATTCTCAAAATGTTTTGTATATCTACCATGGATATTATTAAATGTTTCAAGTTTATTTAAAACCCCGTTGTTTCGCTTTCTTCAGTGTCACTTCGATGAGAACTTATATCATATATCATGCATATAACGAGACTGGACGGTACAAAGGTCATTATACTTACTTTACCGTGTCCAAATGGTGGTATCAGTTTTAAATACTTTATATATGGGTGGGTAGCAATCATCTTCATCACGGTAGCTCCGTGAGAGAAACAAAAATGAGTAAATCTGATTAAAGTCAAAATCTCTTATTCAACGGAGATCTGACAAGCATCGATTCAAGTTCGTGCTCAGGAGTCTATTGACAAGATCCACTTATAATAGTGGAATTTAGTAAAGAGAGCTGCGTTTCGTGCTTGAGATGATTTTCCTTGTCTCCGCCATATGCCGAATGACATTTGTCGTATTCATAAATAAGACATATGTAACCTGAATGGGTAAGCAAACGTTGAACAGAAAATGGCCTGGTATCTGTGATCTGCAGATCAATCTATTAAAAGTGGATTTCAATTAAAGCAGACGAAAAATGAATATATTATTTTTAGAGGTGTTTCCAATGATGAACTGCTTTTGGACAATACAGCATGCTTTACTCTTAAGTATATAAAAGATAGACGTACAAGAATCATTTCGTAATTTTCTCCGCCCTGTGGCAGTACTTCATTTTGCCATTTTTTTTTTATCTCTTGAGCTCCTGCGCATTAAACGTGAAGAAAATTGGTGTCTCCAAAGTCTTAAATTTAATATTTATATCGCAGCCAAACGCTTTATTTTACTTTATTATAAAAATAAGATAAAAGAAGTCTTCATCAAAGATTTCAGTAAGGAATGTTTTCTGCAACTGTTCTGATTGTATTTAAATGTCATATGTTAGCTAATAAGATACTTTTTAATCCAGTGCGTATGTATCTTTGTTATGTTACGTTGCTTTTGTAATCGCACGCATAAGTGCTATTTCATTTTCTTTAATAATTTAAAACTCTCGGTCGGAATTGTGTGATAATGAAATAAATCCGATATACATACCTCAATTTTGAGACAGGAACCTTATCTCTTTTGATTTATCTCTTTTCATCCATTTTTATTTTCTTTTTACGTATTTCCTATGACGTTTGCTAGCTAGCAAACCAATGATTTGACAGCATCGAATGACTATTTTTGCATCTTGGCAATGAGTATAATGCAACGTCTTTTCCCAAAACTATAATTTTGACATGTTTAAGGATGCAATCTTTATGTAAAGTTCTTATATTCTACATAACTAAAATATGAATATCTGGTTCTGATATCACATAATATAATAATTCCAAAGATTTTCAATTAAATTTAAATTATAGTAGATATAACGCTAATTTTTAGGTTTCATTTTTTTTATATTTTATCTGACTCGTATAAGATACAAATTGTAATAAATTCAGACATAATAATGGTTTCTTGTAAGTCTTGTACTGTAAATATTATTCTTTTTGTTAAAATGTTTTTCACTGTTTCGCCTTAATATTATTCAAAATGATATATGTACATACTGAGACATCCCTTAAGACGAGACATTCAAGATGAAAGCTGAAAAGCAAACATTCATCTAGCTTTTTCTGTGCTCATATCTTTCCAGTTTTCCTTATGTCACAAAAAGGTTTTACTTACAAATGAGCCGTTTCTTGTATCCGTGCATTTAGAACATAGTCTTTGAAACTTATGCACGCTCTTGAATGGAATCCTACTTTGCAGATTATTTATTGAAATGTTGAAATGTCAGCAACAATTAATAAATTAAATTGTGTCCAGTTTTACCAAAATAACAGCAAAAGATCACAATCATTGCAAAACAAATCCTTCCTAAAAAAAAAAAAAACAGGATTTTTTTTTTAAATGCAGTGATACAGTGCGGTCTTTTAATACGGGAAAAGCCATCATGAAAGTAGTTTTCCTATGAAAAGCTAATTCATAAACAAGCCATGAGTTCTTTCTTCTTCCTTTTTCATACTCTGCTTGCGACCAATAATGATTTGCCATTTTATGTCAAGTTTTGCAAGGTTCGATTCTGTGTCGATTAAATAATTTCAATGAATTTTTTAATAACTATCAGACAATAAGAGCACAAATCTATTCTGTACACCATATGCAAATTATGGATTGTAAGGACTACTAATTTAATGAAAATATTTTGAAAATTATATTCTAAATAATATTGACAAAGTACATAAACATTTTAATTTTCTGTAATTGTGTAATTTCTAAATTTGTTAATGTTTTAATGTACATTTTGTTCTTCTAGTTATTTGTTTTCTTATTTTGGTTTTTTGAAAAGTCGAAGTATTATTAACCGAAAATTATGTATACGAGTTCTGAGTTTAAAGCAAACATTTTCAGAATGTTGTCGATCAAGTCTTTGTACCTTGCCACCCTTCTGGCATCGACTCTGAAACAAACGAAGCCTATATGGTAGGTTATCTGGTACGTTAATGTACACATTCTGTCGTACCCGATATCATAATTGAGTGAACACTGTTTTATAGCCGACGTTAGGAGCCCGATGTACTTTCCAGTTTGATTACCGGAAAGGTTCCACTTGAGATAAAATCAATATGGGTCATCTATATGCATTCATTGCTAACTACATTAATTTTCTAAGCGCCTAGCAGGCCTCTGTATGTAGTGGAGACTAATAAAGGTAGACAAGTCTCCAGCAATGAAACATTAACTTTCATAACACAGAATTAACCTTACTACATAGATTAATTAAGGGTTTAAAAATTTGAATAACAACTCAATAACTCTTCATTTAATTTGCGAGCATCACAGGAAGACTAACAATTTAACAATTGATTACTTTTGTATTAGGCAATACGATCTATTTTCTGACATTTGATCGTGAGAATATAAAAGCCGTTCCTTATTTAAATTAAAGATGGTAAAATGTATTAAAAAAGAAGAAAATCTCTATTCATATATTTGGTCTCGTTCTTAAATGACTGAAACTTTGCCTGAAGGTAATTTTAATGCCGTTTCTTACGCTTATTTTTCCTCATTATTCATTCAGTGCATTATTGGATCTTTCATCTAGGAACATACCTGATACGTTTACGTTAAGCTCTAGTTTGCCATCTAGTATTATGATTTTTATCTCTTAAATACATATACATGTAAGACAATGTTTTTCTCCTTAGCAGGTTCTTCCCTAACTTAAAATATTATGCAAAATTAATGACTCTTTCGGTCTGTATAAATGTAACTATATGCATTCTTTTTCCGTTTTATATACTTTGATTTATTTTCGTTTCATTTGTAAACTTGTTAAAGCAAGGTTGTGGATGATTTCATATAAAAAATGCGATAAACAGAAAATGTCAAGGAAATTAAAATACGATAATAAATGCCAATGTATTCTTTTTGTCAGCAAACTAAATTGAAAATTTTAGAACAATACCCGATTGAAAACTATATAGGATTGGTACACATTTCTAATTTAGATTTTAATGACAAGTACATTTACTTAATTTTCTTACATCCAGTAACAATTCGTGATTTAGTAGTTAGACTGAGAAAGAAATCCCAGACGACGTTGAGAGACTGTCTCCAGTATTTTGTACGAAAACGCTGTGGGCAAAGAATATAATTTGATCCTAATTATCCGAGGTTTCATAAAGTAGAATATCACAAATGTTATCGTCAGCCGCGCCGTATGTGTTTCGGTTATATATTTTATTTGATAGTTGTAACATAATTGCATGACAAAGTTATGCATTCCTGTCTATTTTAAACATTGGTTTCAAATTGTTTTGAATTGGGTTTTATACATAAATAAAGTTTGTTAACTTAGCTATTCATTTATTTGTGTTATGATGTGCATTTAATAAATCTTTAGATAT
This sequence comes from Potamilus streckersoni, assembly GCA_016746295.1. Lineage (NCBI taxonomy): Eukaryota > Metazoa > Mollusca > Bivalvia > Unionida > Unionidae > Potamilus > Potamilus streckersoni. The sequence continues at coordinate 3,611,795 of JAEAOA010001694.1, forward strand.
GTGTATAACACCGCTGCGTATATTTATTTTATTACATTCCTTCGTTTGTGGGACATTTATCTGGTCATGAAGGTCTCTACTTAGAGGAGAAAATAAATTACTGCAGGTGGTATAAACACATTGAATAACTGCTGACACCGCTATTTTAACTTTTGTAAACATGAAATAATATTAAAAGCTAACAAGTTGTTAAAATACTAGTGTTGCCATCATTCCAAATCGAAATACGCGTACATGCAGATGGAAATTGTCATATAAGATTCATTCAGCTTTATAATCAACAATTAGCTTGAAATTTTTCTGGTCCCCTTATTAGGCTAGTGACCTAAGCACATGCTTAGTGTGCCTAATGGATAATCAGGTACTATCATCGATATAACTGTTGTCTTTTCATTTATTTTCTATCGTTTCAAAACTGATGCTGTATGAATAGTTAACAGGTTTGACAAAACAACAGACTAAACACAAGATGAAATTTTTCTTTTCTGTATTGGGTTTTTTCCTTCCAAACACAGATTTCAGGGTCAATTTATTGAAAATCAATGTTAAAAAATAGCAATAGCTGTGGAGCCGGCGGTTGTAGATTTGAGACAGTATGTTGTGGAGGATGGTTTAGAATGCATTTTAATGTAGAATTTCATGGAAAAACAACAAAATGAAAAAAGCAATCATTTGTTCTTCCATACTAGCATGGTCGCAGGTAAAATACGAAAACTTGTCAGAAATAGTATTTAAAAGTCATTGATAAGAATTACTTTTCAATCATAATTATGCAATGTTGCGTTGAATTTAACTGTAACAATGCGAAAGCAAAACGTTCAATGCATAAGGATTTATATATTTTTAAATGTGTTGTTTCTTTGCCAAGTTAATATTGGCTTTTCTTTCTGTGAATTTAAAGGACCTGGTTCCCATAATGATTTGATCGAATACGTGTAGACGATACTGCTGTTATGGCATTCTCTTTATTTTTCGAGTGTTTTTCTTATCTTTTCTGTCTTTAGACGACCTTCCATACACTTTTAGCACACTTAAGATATAACATCATAATGTCATGAAGGAATGAAAGTATGTCTGCGGGGTGGGGGCAATATTTCAGAATCGGACGGTAGTATGCAAGAATAGATTGGTAGATACACAATGTCAGAACTGGAGAAAAGTATGTCAGAATGGAATTTTTTTGCACGTGTTACAATGTCAAAATGAACCAATGTCAGAAGGGAAAGAAAAGTATATCAGAATGGTCATGAAGGACACAATTTGAGAATGGGAGAAATGTATTTCACAATGGACGGTTAGGAAGGTACAAACCGTCAGAATTGGAGGAACGTATGCTAGAAATGACATCGAGGTACCAAATGTTAGAATGGGAGAAAAATATGTCAAAACTGGTTACTATCGAATGTTAGAGTGGGAAGATATTATTTCAGAACGGTGGGGTTACTATATAAAAAAAATGGCAGTATGAAATGGTATGTCACAATGGAGGGGTTACTACTGAATGTCTGAATGGGAAGGTACAATGTCAAAATTGAAGGGTGGTTTTAAAATTTCAGAATGGAAGGAATAGCTGAGTATTTTAACTGAAAACTTTCATTTACATGTCAGTATGACCATTCAAAAATATATTCTAATTTATCTGTAACATCAGTTCTAGGGTTCGTGATGACAGTAATCAATTATTTAGCATTAAACTAGATGCATTCTTGTTTTCTTCTTTATAATAACCTCGAATATTTAGCTAAACGAAATCGTTTAGATTGCGACATCAATGACTTTTCGAAAGAAACTAATCAGGAGACAAAGAAAAACCCGAGTCGATGAATAATTCTGTCAGGATTTGTCAGCGGATCTTTCATGAATAACTTGAAGAGACGACCAAAATGTATTATTCATTTTTGTCGTCCGTTGTTAACGCGTTACCGTATGTGAACATCGTAAGAAAACTAACCTTTTGCGTGTTATGGTGGGAGGTAAAGGCAGGACCGTAGAGAGCGATCACGGGCCCGTGGGTAAGAAAAACCCGTGCCTCTCCAAAGTTCTTGTTCGAACAAAATTATTCTTTAATGAAATTAAAAAGAGTTGCTCTTACCGGGCCGTGCTCCGGGAATATATCTACGGTTGCCACTTTCCCCTCTTGTCAGTCTTAGGTAAAGATCTAATCTATTCCACGGTGACGGTCAATAATGTAGTGTTATACGGTGGTTAATAGGGTTCTACGATGTTTGCTTTATCCATGCAGGTTCTGGTCAGTCGTTATGTTTAGATCCATGGTCGACAGCAGATAAAGGCCTACACAGTTCTTAGTTGGCCATGTATTCAGCGATAAATACGGTAGAAGATTCGAAAATGTAATTAATTAAATTTTCAAATAAATGTCTCTAATGGTTATATATTTTATACTGCGTACACAAAAATGCAAACCTAGCCAAGTAATAATTAGACAAAGGCTCATTGTATGATTATATTCTAATAAACTAAACTATTTTTAAAAGCTTTGTTGTTTTGCAGACATAAACAATCATCGAATTATTCCAATATATTCTTCTCGTGCTCAGGTGCTTTTCCCATTTTGTTTGAGACTCTTCATAAAGGCTGTAGATAACAATTACATTGAGATAAAACGCAAAATATAGGGTAAAGGAATGTCCCTATGGGAGCCGAGTGTGTTATAGAGTTTTATAGTGCATAATAAAAGTCATTTTTTTTGGATACTTTCGATTACTTTCGTTTTGAATTTTCAAACCTAGCATGTTTCCATTTTACATTTGTCTAAATGAATCTTAAAAATTTATACCCTTATATTATATATATAATCAGTTCAGTTTTTATAAGAAAAGTTTCAGTTTCTTAGCAATCACCAAACAAACAACTCGTTTTATTACGAGGGGGGGCTCAGATATAGCTTTTGGGGGAAAGGCAGAACTTCTTGTTCTTCGGCAGTATATTATATTTGTATTCAAAAAATTTTCACATTTGAAGCTAATTATTTATTAGGACAGTAACGAGGATGTGGAACATCTATTTTCGACCAATTTTGCAAAGAGAACCTATATCAATGTGCATATAACTGTAAAAATAAAACTGCGCGAGGATGGAATTCCTGTTCACAGAAATTTTCGTTGACAAAGTAACAGAATTAGCCGCCTTTTTTAGTCAGTTTTAGAGATATATGTTGTGTTTGTTTGTGTGTTGGGGGATATAGTTTTGTTTTGTTGTTTTTTTTAATGTTCGCTGTTCGTTCAAGATATTTCAAAGGGGCGTCTGTAATTTTGCTGGATATTTTTTATTTATTTATTTATTTATTTATTTATTTGAACATTGCAAATTATGGTTGAAACAATCTGTTAAATAAATATTACCGTTTTGAAAGCAATCAAGACCTGTCAGGTCTCACTAAAATTAAAGTAATATAATCCTATTAATTTGACAAGATCTTGAAGTTCAAATCACCGTTTTTACCCGTGTTTAGGACTCGCGTATATGTGAATAATGTAGAAAAGATATATACTGCTGCATCGTACGCCTGCATAGCATGCTCTGCTATTCATTTGAAATCGTAAGAAATCGACCAGCGTGCGTTATGACCTGCTGGCGCATGATGTGACGTCATATCTGTCTTTCGCTTCATAGCATCACTTATCATACCTACAATTGTCACGTTGAATAGTAATACACAAAGCATACATGATATTATATTAAGAAACTTTAAATACAGAAACTTTTGAAAAGTATTGTTGCAATGAGTAACTATAGTAAAACATTATTATCCTCTCCATGTGAACGATATTACGTTATGGCATATTATTTGTGCCAAGCTACCTCAGCCCAACTTCTCGGTAGCGCTGACTGGAAGTCAAGGATACTAGACCCATTAAGTCTAATTTAATCAATACGGTATGCTGTAGAGGCGTTTTAAGACCCTTTAATCGTTGTCCTTCCTAAGAAATCAAAAGTCATTACATCTTATGACATTCTGTCTGGAAATCAACCCTTTTGCGTGATACGAAGGACGGCAACAAACGATGTTGACGCTACTCCCTCTATCGACATAAACACAGCACAAATACGAATAAACTGTAAACCATATACATACATACATACATACATACATACATACATACATACATACATACATACATACATACATACATACATACATACATACATACATACATACATACATACATGTTTTAAAAAGCGACATTCGACTTGTCTGTAAATGGCAAGACTTCGTACGTCTTTCCCAGCGACGTTATCATCTGTGCAATGGTAATGTGTTAAATTTTTGTCTTAGCACTGCCGGGAAACCAGTGCCGGATTAAACCCTGTGGAGACCCCATAGACAGTCGAAATCTCGCCCCCGTCACCAATTATCTCCTAATACATCAAGATCAAATCAGTTCAATATTCTTTTGATCAGTTATAACGGGGCCCCTAAAAGGAGTGGGGCCCATAGGACGGTGATAGCTCACTGCCTATTGAGTAATCCGGCACTACAGGAAACCTTATGCTTCGAAATAACATTAAACTTCTACATTCTTTATAAGGTATGCTTGCAATAGCAGGGACGGTTTAAAGAATAGTTAAAGCTTACATAAAGCAGCTACAAAAGGGATCGTAAATTAGTGCCTTCGAATTGTATTTGATTTTGATATGATCAGATTTTCAAGGTTATACGAAAGTATATTAGTACTGTTGTTCCATATTAAAACCTTGTGAAGAAAATTCATATTTCTCATATATTAAATTTACTGTGTTATTATGTGATTAACTGCAGTTTCCTATTTAGATATCAGTCGGCTATTTTTCTCCAAATTCAACATAATTCCAGATGAACATCACTGCTCACATCATTATAGCTTTGTTCTTCAGCGGAGTCACTAGGGGAGTGCCGGGGGTGCTGACCGCACTGGGTGACGCCATCAGACGGGGTGACACCAAAACGACTGTCTATAAAAGAAATTTATTTTGTGTGCAGGAAAGAGATCCCTGAGGCTGACACCAAGAGTTACCTCACATGACTGACTATAACATTTTGGAATTTGTGTGCTGGAAGGAGGTCTATGGGGTTTCCGCATGAGTTTCCGCATTGGGTGACACCAACCCTAGTGAAGATACTGCTTTTCTTGGAGTGAGCGATATGGGTAGACATATATATATTGGTTGCTTGTTGCCAAACTGGTAACAACTACAGGGTAACATATGGTAATAACTGCCTTGTTTTCATCAAGTAACTTGGTTGGAAAATGAGTGACGAGTAAATCGGGCCGGTGCTGCATTATAAGGCAATTTTCCATGAGTGTTTGCACAAGCTAGTTTCAAATACAGACCTTAGCATGAAAGCCTCAATGCCGCCATTACGGGCAAAAAGTCGTATATGCCGAACCATCTGAATAATACTGAATCTTGAAAGATACTGGTTCTAAACATCGTTGGAATCTATTAATTTTACCAATATCTGAAAGAAGTGTTATCGCCCTATAATTGTTCCGACCTCTTTTATTCTCACTTCCACCCTTTAAATAAAAAACATAATGTGTTGCCTAAGAAACGCTTCATAAACATTTATCTTATAAAGTTTATCTGCAAATTAATTATCAAAGCGTACATCGAAGCCACACATTTAACAAGTATTGCCTTTATATAACACTACATAGAGAGATAGCCACACATTTAACAGGTTATGTCTTTATATAATGCAATAAGGAGTAGGTTGCCATGCAATTAACAACCAATTACTTGATATAACGCTATAAAGGATAGCCACACGAAGAAAAAAAATCGCTTTCGATAGGTTTAATTTGTTATGCGTTTTATGAGCTTGGGAAACTTTTGAGACCATGGCCTTCGATATCCAGACCACCTAGCACATACATTGATAAATTTTGTCTTCGATAAACGATTTTCCAGAACGTTTCAGTATGGTTACATCGTAAAGCATATATTTATCATAATGCTAGTGAACTTGACTTTTGATCTTTAATACCCTCGTTAATATTACGTGCAAATTACAGCTCATAGTCTTGTTCGTACACCTTGCAAAATAGCGTTACAAACAGCATTACGTAACATTTGCCTTCCCATTTAAGTCAATAATGTCTTATATGTGCCGTGAAAACCAACAAATCAACAAGATTGCCAGCCTAAACCCAATGTATTTTTAATATCAGATTTCGGTCCATGAATCAGTTGCTTCACTATGGTTGGTGTCACCCAGTACGGTAACTCATGGTGTCATCCCCATGGACTTCCTTCCTCCACAAAAAATCTAAACTTTTATAGACAGTCATGTGCGATAATTCATGGTGTCACCCACATGGACCTCCTTCTTGCACAAAAGTTCCAAACTTTTATAGACAACCATTTTGGTGTCACCCCTTCTGATGGCGTCACAAGATGCGGGCCGCAAATCTCGCACCACCACCTCTCCAGTGACACCACTGCAATGAATCATCATTGTGGTAAATATTCCATGTGTGTTTCGTGTGTTTTGTAAGAGTAGTAAAACGTTCTGAATATTAGTGTGCATCCCTTCAAAGCACTCCGCTTCTTAGGTACCTCTACCCACTTTCTCATTGTCATTGTCCATTTATTTAGTGCCATTTTGCATTCACTTTTGATGGATGCTGGAGGACGCGGGTTTAAACCCCGGTCGTGTCATACCAAAGACTTGTAAGAATGGTGCTAGCAGATGTCTTGCTTGGCGCTCAGCATTACAGTTTGGTGTCAAGATAATGAGACTGGGTGGGATATAATGCTACATGGCTTCGGCATGTAGCCTCAGTGCTCAACATCGCTATAAGCTTTACACTGCAGACATAGTAGCGATAAGACTGGAAAAAAATACTAAAGCTACGTTAAAAATCCAAACAACACACACACACACACACACAACCACATTCACACAACCACATACAACACATACATGCATTTACTTTGCTGACCGTTACGGATCAATGCCATCTAACCTCTGTCTGCGTTAGTTCGAGTCCAGGTTCGGCTAAGGTGGGTAAGTGAGAAAGCCTGCCAGTAGCTTCTCGTGGGTCGGTGGTTCTTCCCGGGGTTTTCCAGGGTTCTTCCTCCACCATTATTACTAGCCACCATGTATAGCCTATTTTGTGCTGAAAAATGGCGTTAAACCCTATAACAAGAACAAAAACTTTTGATATCTTGTTTATGCACTGGAAAACTGCACTTCCAACCACATGACGGCTTTCATCTCGTCTGCCATTCTGAGAATCTTTGATCAAAAAAAACCTTCAGCCAATAATCACAATAATCACTTGGTTCTCGATCAAGAATGTATGAAGGATACGGCCTAGTTTAGATCCTCCAGTTGAGCAAGAAATAACATTCTGCGGAATTCTTTTTAAGCAAACTCTTGTCGAATAAAATTACATTTAGTGCCACAGCAAAACTATTGATTTCGTTTTCCTCATGAATGGCACTTCTATTTTGTCGCGTTTGTGTTAATTGTTTTTTAACGTTAAATTGTAAGTGACCATTAATTATTGTACATGTTTAGTACAACATTTTAATTTCCGCCACTGACTTTTTTTTATCTCATTACGATTAGTGACCCGTTTTCAACATCACAGATCTCGTCGGGGGAATTGACGTAAGCAGCTAATTCAAGAACACGTGCTGCATAAATGATATTGTAACCCACATTTTCCTGCTTATTTAATAAAAAGCATCTAATAAATACATATCACACACACAAAGATATATATATATATATATATATATATATATATATATATATATATATATAGATATATATATATATATATATATATATATATATATATATATACTTCGTATTCTGAAATTGTATCGGAAATGCATGAAGTAAAGGAATCACGAAAACAACGTATACTAACGCCTTTTCGACCCCATAATAAATACACACAAGCAAACAAGACATAAAAAAGAGATGAAAGTGAGTGGCAGAATTAATAATCTTTATATATCTGTTATTTAAAAATAATTATGAAATAAAAATGTTCCAATGTATATATGAGATCATTGTTCGTGCTTTAATCTTATATACATTCATTACATATGCGTTTATATTTGAATATACCCATTTTTAAATGAGGTAAATATGGTTTTGATCTGACTAATGTGTAAATAAAATTGGTAAAGCACGTAGTCTAATTAATCTTAATTAATCTGTTTAAAAGTATGGCCAGTCTTATTTATTTGTTTATAGATGGTTTCGTTTATTCTTTGATCGATTAGTTAGTGGTAGTAGCTGTGACTGTTGTTGTTATTATTATTCTTGTTTCGGTAACAGTTGTAGGATGAGAAGCAGGTGCGCATAAAGTCGTGTTATAAGCATTATAATCACTTTTGTCATACATTTTCAGGTGCATATGCCCTGGGTACGATCGACCCCAGCCTCTACCGAATATCGGATGAAGATGATAATTACGAAATTCCTCAAGACCATATCGGTAGGATCTGGTTCGCAGTAGAGTATGAAAGAGAGTCAGAAAAGCTCCTGGTGACTGTGATCAAGACCAAGAACCTTCCCTGTCGACCCTTCGGTGGACCAAATGGATGCGATCCATTCGTCAGGTACGTCTTTCTCATTCATAACGTATCGTAGAAACTTCCCAAAGAAATCTGGAATTCACACATTGTTTGATAACCAAAACAGATTTTAATATAAGAAAAGTTTAATACAATTTCATCTATTTATTTCTGCATAAGAGTATTTCTTGTCAGACATTATGTTATCTGCTTCTCCTTTGTTTTGTTTCCATTTACTTTGAAATTCTATGTCAGCAGTGTCTTTAAATATGTATGTATGTATGTATGTATGTATGTATGTATGTATGTATGTATGTATGTATGTATGTATGTATGTATGTATGTATGTATGTATGTATGTATGTATGTATGTATGTATGTATGTATGTATGTATGTATGTATATATATATATATATATATATATATATATATATATATATATATATATATATATATATATATATATATATATATATAGACACACACACACACAAAAATATGTTCCAAAACAGAACGGAAAGTGGTGACATCTCTACAAGGGAACGTTCGATAATCTTATCAGAATTTAATAAATACATTATCATACAGTTTAGACAATCTTTAATTTGTACTACACGGAGATTCAAACGCTAGTCGACATGTTCTACTGTAACAGGATCGAATATCCGTCGAGTACGAATTTTAAAAAATATTAATTATTTAACCTGTATGATAATGTTATTTATTCGTGTGTATATATATATATATATATATATATATATATATATATATATATATATATATATATATATATATATATATATATATATATATATATATATATATATATATATATAATTTCTAAACTTTGCTTTGAGTAATCCCTTTATATCGGATAATAGTCGCATGATCACATATCTTGTACACATCAAAACTGTTGGAAGGTTTGCCAAGCAAACACAAAAAGAATGTAATGAAACGAAACTGAGACGATACAACTTTCTGATAAAGATAATATTTATGAAAGAGACCTCCATTTTTCAAAATATATGTTGATATAAACGAATGAGAACTTTGTTTAAATTTGCCATTTCATTGTTAATAAACATGAGCCAAATGTGAAAAGTCAAAACAATCCTAGATTCCTTCAATTTATGTATAGTCAGTCACTCTACCAAGGACGTGTGGTATTGTCTCCGGTATTCCTTTTGAATATCCCATTGCCCTGGTAATTAATTTACACTATCTAATTATGTAGAAAGTAGTTGCAGATTCCTGCAGGGAAATAAATATAAAAAATCATTCTCTCTGGCACTGGCTTGCTCGAGTCACTAATTAATATAATTAACTACAATCGATTTAAGAGATCAGTCATAAAGATAAAGTAGTTGAGCATCGGACAATTACACGTAATGAAAACCGATCTTTAAATTATCAGATTTTACAATTTCAATCCAGCGCCACGTAAGTTGGTGTAAGGGGGGTAATTATTGTAATTTCGTGGAGATATCATATCTTGTAGTTCTTTCACAAGTATAGACATGTAATTTAAAACAGAAAACGAAAAACATTCATACACCTTCTCCTACAACCAATGCGCTCCTAAATGGCACGACTGTCACAGAATAATAGTAATTCCAATTTATGAGCTGCATAAGGTACTATGTTACATCATAAGCAATAAAAACTTAGAAGATTTGTCCACTTTTTTTCTCAAAAATGTCTGTTCTTTTGTATAACTTAGTTATTATTTTACTGCCTTTTGTAGGATTAAACAAATTATAACTTTTGATGCGCATCGAGGTTTGCAAATAAGATATTTTGCACGCAAGATTAGTAACACGTCCATCAAGATTGTCATTTTCAATAAAAAGCTTTACCAGAAATGATACTGTTTGGAATATAAATTCTGGTCTACACGACAGACGAGCTCTAGAACTCTCTTATAACTGAATAGTCATAAAAAAGCACCCAGTAGTTTATATTCGATCCTTGCTAAGTACACTTGTCTCCATTAATGAAGTGGATCTGTTTCGCAAAACTTTATCTGTGACAATAATTTTATGCATAAATCTAAAATGTCAGCTAATCTAGTTTGCATCATGCATTTTTTCCAGAATGAAAAACTTTATTCTCCACTTATCATTCATTAAACAAACTAACTGCCTTAGCCAAATTTAAAATTTTCATGAGATCCTTGTTTCTTATATTTCATTAAATATTTATAAATAAATTTTAAATTCTTTTCCTTTGTAAGGAGTGATGTTTTATACGTTGCCAGGAGCATATTGGTTCCTTTCTCAAAATCACTTTTTATTCTTGTTTTCCAGAAATCTGAAAGTTTTGAATTATTAGTATTATTTCCTTTACTTCATTAAAACAACCGCTCTGGTGGCTTAGTGGTTAGAGCGTCCGCCTCGGATGCGGGAGGTCGTTGGTTTAAGCCTCAGTCGAGTCATACCAAAAACTTACAAAAATTTACAAACAGCTGCCTCGCTTGACGCTCAGCATTAGGAGGTTAGTGTTAGGACTGGTCGGCCTGGTATCAGGATAATGTGACTGGGTGGGACATCATGCTACATGTCTGCGGTATGATGACCCAATGATAGACATCACTATAAACTGCCACACTGCAGACATCGTAGCGATATGACTGAAAAATTGTTAAAGTTATGTTAAAAATTATAAACACCACACCGAAAACTCATCTCGTATCGCGCCCAACATTTCAATATACCATTTCGAAAAAAAAATGGTCGCCTTTAACAATATTCGTCCAACGTAACAAAATAAGCCAGTCTCAAACGTAATAGGTCCATATATATCACGTTACCATATTTTGCATGTCGATAAATTGAAATGACTAGTTTCCAAAATAAAAATAAATACATTTAATGGAAAATATTATTATGCATATTTTAAGCAATAGTTGTACATTACAAATGGGTGAGCATAATTTTCTCGCGTGTTTAATTTCATGTTTAAACTAACGTCAGCAAGTTTAATGGTAATAACGCCATTTTAAATTATGCGACGCATACGGCAGTTATTTAGTGCCTTTTTCCGTCTATTTAACTACATATGTCCCATGGGTACATGTGATATCAAAACTTTGAAACCCTCCTAGTCTCACGTCGCAATATCAAACGCTTTCAAACCAAGTAGAATCGGCCCATCCATGTAAAAATTAAAATTCTTTTTTTTTTAGAATTTATTTGATGCCTGATGAGAGACGATATCTGCAATCAAAGTTCAAAAAGAAAACCTGCAATCCAAAATTTGAGGAGAGTTATATTTTTCAGGTAATTGTATGGATGAGAAATACGATTAATTATTCGCTATTTATAAAGTCATCTAAAATGAGAGAGTGTACGAATCTTCATTTACTACATATTCTAAGCATTGGATATTATTATTGTTTAATAATTGCAAAGATTTCATGGGTTATTTGATACAAAACAGAAAAAGGAAACCAAAAGAAAACAAAATATGCCAGTGTTACACGATTTTCTCTCAGAGGTCATCAAGTGATGGAAAGCTCTTCAAATGTTTTTGTTAAAAGTGTGCATGTACTGGTTTATCCAATTTTTGAGTTTTTGGTTTTGAATGCAGTAGGAATTAGAAGTGCACGGTATTACAAGTAGACCGGTTTACCTTCGTATTTTTTCCCCGGAAATATGTAGTTAGGTGGGTGGTTTTTTTTGTACCATTACATCGGTTGTTTGCTTATAAAGGTGTGTGCGGAAATTCCCTAGTAATCTTTTTACGAAGTAATATAATTCCAAAAATTATTTGTTTTCACAAAATGGTTCTATGTCACAAATTTAATTTCGAATTACATATATATTTATATTTATGAACCTTTTATGACATGCATAACACAGCACGTATGCCAACAAGGCCGAAAATTGAACATTATTGAAGATATTCGTGCTAAATACAACGATTGGAAAAAATTCAAATTAAAATACTAACAAATGATTTAAAATTGATTTACTAGTGTATGTTGACTTGTTAAGTATTTGTTTTTTGTGAGACCGAGAATCAACTTGGGACTGGCATGACATAACTTGTTTTCAGTTTGAATTTTACGTTTTTCTCAAGTCCACAGAGTATGTTCCTCTTTGTCGAGGTTTGTGTTTTGTTTTTACTGGCCCTCTCAAATAAATATGTTTCCGGGTGCTCGCATCCAACTTCAAGTATCTCCTGTTAATTATATCAATTGTGTAGCTAGTAAACTCTATTAGTATTTAGTATTAATAAATCCTATTTATCAACAAACTTTCTCATATGAGCGCAGTGTCCTTTACTATGTGTAATTTATAATGTAAGTCTCAGTTTGCTTAGCACCCAACTAAAAGTTATGAATGAGCTATAATCTATCTGTCTTGGGAATATTACTGCGGCCTTGTACTTGTTCGCTAAAGATTTCCGCGGGGTTAGTGTTGAACTCCTACGCGAGGTTACCATGAACAGCCAGAGACCATAAACTTGAATCGGCAAAGGCGACCATACGCGTCACTTCACGAAGGCTTAACGTTATCACACCTATATGTTAAAGATTAGTTCAAGGATCAAAAGGAAAGTTCACAAGGTGAACAGGACGTGTTCTTATCCGTCCCTACGTTGACAAACACGGAGAGGGATATTGTCTGCTAAGTTTTATTGGATCGGTTTACAGCGATATCCAATCGAAATTAAGATAGAGGGCGCGATTACAATTCAGACGGAATGATACCTTCCGAAATCATAAAGAGTAATTTAGTATTCCTCTGGAAGGAATGTAGATCAAAAGAGTTAATCAGAGAAAGAAGCCACTTGTAATCTTGCGGCAGAACTTAGAGTTTGATTCTAAGGAAAGACAAAACTACGAAAATATCAGTAAGTTAATTGCTCGATTTTGGAAGAATATTATGGCATCATAATTATAATTATTTGTCGTATGTACATTTAAGTACTATGATCGCTTAGTATGTAGAATTACTTTTGTAGTGTTTCATTTGCATGCGTATTTGAGAAATGGGTACCTTACGTATTGAATTACTAGCTGCGAAGCAGAATTATGTAGATTGCTAGTTTGTGGTCAGAATTAGTTTTGTAATTCGCTATTAGGTTACTTCGTAGTAAACTAGTGCATTTATTTTAATGCGTTATGTTAGAATTTAAGCATACCTGAAGTGTTAATTTGGAAACATTGTTGAAGTATGTAAGATAGATACTACTGATGTATGCATATATCAGAGTATGGTTGTTTTTTTTTTATATTTGCGTACCTTGTATGAGTTGTAAGGTAAAGAAATGCGTCTGATTATTGTGATATTGTTTAGTATAACGGGATTAAGACTGAATATGTACTCATGTGACGGAATTTATTGATGTAGTAATTGATACCGCGCATTTTTATCACGTTTCTTTGGCTATACTTGATCGTATTGGTATCTCAATATGAACAAATGTGTGACCGAAGAAGTCGAAAATTTTATAGCCGTTATCTGATGATTGACTGTTTGTAGTGTGAGATGACAGGGCTAAGGAAAAAGATTGTGCCGTTCCTGTGTTTTCACATGAAGATTTTTAGGGGACAGAACGTTTGGTTCCATTGGGTCGCAAGTCTTCAATAGTTGGAGACAGAACTGAGGCTGTAACCGAGACAGCCGAAGTCGACATAAGTGTAGGCGTGGGAGAAAAAGTGGAGGAGGAGTCTATAGAAAGTCGAGGAGAAGGAGGAGAAGGAATTTGGAGAGAGGTCGGTGAGGAAAAGGAGAAGGAGTTGGGAGAAATTAGAGAAAGAAAGGATACACAAGATGAGTAGAAATACAAGGACATCAATCTCACTCGGCTAATCAAGTGATGCAATATGCATATTAAAGGGTCAAGCGAAAGGAGTATAATTGGAAATTTGAGTCATTCGATTGTTGAATTGCTATTAAGTTATTATTCGTTGAAATTAAGCCTTTTGTATATTTAACTTTCTAAACGTCGGCATTGTTGACCGGCAGCTCAGAGCTTCACATCTATCTTTTATTAGAATGAAATTTTTCAGTAAATTGTATTAAAAAACAATTTTTATTCTTGTAATATAAATGTGAACTATTTCAATAATGAGTGTGTTTTTCTATGTGAATGCATATTGTATACTACTTAAGTTGGCAAATTTAGAGCTCTGCAGCAGCAGTGCTGAATAAGAAAATTTCTTTCTGCCGAATATAGCACTAAGTTTTCACGTGTTCGTGAAAAATAAATTTGTCTGATTATGTATTAAGGACCCAGACAGAAATCGATGAAAAAGATGAAGACTTACTTTGAGATTCTGGAGAAACTCATGCTCTAAGACGTATGACTATATTTGGCAGCGTCTTAAGAACTTATATAAGAAGCGAGAAGATTTGCTTAGCAAAATTAGTTCTATTTGTCGGAATTCAAAGAGTCTTGTATCATTAAAGCATCCCGTTACCTCCGCTTGCCATATTCCTCAGATGTAGCCGTATCTACACCGTTATCAGTGATACCTCCTTTAATAGTGTCTGCTGAAACACACACACCCTCTCTCTCTCTCTCTCTCTCTCTCTCTCGATTGATCGATCGATGGAATCGAGCATTGTTAAGAGTTTATGAGAGAATCAATCTCATAAAAGTTGGAGGAGGATAAATAAAAGAATGGTGGGTGAATATAATGAATAAAGGTCGCTCTGCATAATTATATTCCGAGAGAGAGAGAGAGAGAGAGAGAGAGAGAGAGAGAGAGAGAGAGAGAGAGAGAGAGAGAGAGAGAGAGAGAGACTCGCACCAAAACCTTTGCGACCAGCAGACTTTATTCCGCTTCATTATGCAGCCGCCTTGCTTAGAACAGCTACAGCACTGCTCTATTCACAAGACCGATCCTTGATGCCATCTCCTTCGCTTCTGTTGAATTGAAATGTCCGGCAACTATCTGTGAATCGCCAGTAACAGTGTATACGCCATTATCACCTCCCTGTCCAGTTCCAGTGACTCACACTCCATTCGACTATGGTTTATTTGATCCTAGGCAGAAGACAATTGAAAACCAAAGCCAGTATCTTAAGCAGACGACTAACAAGAAAAAATACTACGCCAGCAGCAGCCCTTGTCAGTGATTTTTTTTAGTGCTAAAAAGTCCTAATAGTACTCTTACATGGCAAACTCAATGCACCTAGATAACGACAGTGCCTAGAACAATCTGAGTTCAATCCAGTTCATGTAATTCATAAAGACAGTTTATCTTGGAGTGCAATTTTTATCTGGAAACATCATATTCTCACACACATGTATGTCTGTTATCACATTAAATGTTTTAAAGGGGATCAGTCTCAAAATGCTGTTAAATTGCAAGATCATTTTGTACAATGGGCTAACTTTTATGACTTATCAGAAGTTAAAGTTTTGAATGTTTTTCCTTTTCATTTTCAACAGCAGGCTAAAACATTGTATGAATGAATCACTACCTGATACTATTACAAATAACTGGTCTAATTTGGTAGCTGGATTTAAATCAAGGTTTCATACCGACGATATCATTTTAGATTTATCAATTTTACACACTCGACAAGAGTCTTCTAAAACAGTTTTGGACTATCTAAGTCATCTTGTACAATTTGAAAACAACAAAACTCTTCCAAATCAAGTATTGTTTGCCGTTGCATTTCAAAAAGCACAATCGCAGTACGTATGAGTCAAGTCCCAAAAGGAATATCTATTTTTACTTGAACCGTCTTATAGAATGCCAAACTCTACAATTCTTTCAGTTGGAACAATTTTGACATTTTCTAATAAGAACTTGCTACAAATTGATAACCCTACTCCAAATGGCTATACATGTTTGTGCCAATACCGTATTAGCATGTGTGGACGTACTACACACTTAAACAATATTTACCGTTAATGAGGACACTCTTTACAGGAATGATACACCTCATTATTATTACATGCTCATCTTTTTTCTCCGTTAACTTTACATTTTCAGAATCGTGCAATATTCACCGATATTGAACACCTTCATACTAAATTCCACGTGCAAAAGAACTATTTTCTAACGTAAACAATTTTTTTATGAATGAACTAAAGGATATATTTCATAGACGGCCAAATACCAGCAAATGTTTCATAGATTGACAAATACAAACTGCTTTGACACATACAAATTGCTTTGGCACATTCCGCGTTTACTTTTTTGATACAATGTTTCAAATTTAACTATATATTGACGCTATACAGGTTCCTCACAATAAAATGCAAGTTATACACATAAAATGTCTTCTTTAGCTGTTAATAAAAATGGCCAAAAATATACTTAGAATTTTACATCCTTAATTTCATCGAAAATATATTTTCGTAAGTCTGTAAATATGCATTAGACGAGCCATGTCATGGGTTCTCAAGATTGATTACACATTTTGAAATTGAACTGTAATTTCGAGTATATTCCAAGTATAGTTACATCCTCCTTACTACACTCAAAATGAAATAAACATGAAATTCCACAGCATGTTTTCGATAATTGCAATGGAAAGGCTTCATAATTTTCCCACATTCTGATCTGAATTATTCAATGACAGAAAATAAACGTTCATGCCGATGTCAACACAATTCAAAACAGTAAATTGGCAGACGCTGCTGGAAACCGATGCAAGTCACTTCATGTAGATAAATCCAGACCATAATCAAAAGATTGCGTTTAATCGACAAAATTACTAAAAGGTATTCATTCCACATCAAATGGAAAAGTTGTTGCAATACGTATTCATTAACAATATTATTCCAAATTTCAATTTTAAGTACAGCAAGCAACATTTTGTTTCAAAACTTACGTCTAGCGCGCGACCAACTTCATATTTATCTGGGCGATGTTATGCGCTCATTAATAATGTTGTGCAATGATCCATCAACGCTTATGTATTTATTTCGGAATACGGCACACATTTAGTTACTTTGTTTCTTTCTGTGTATTTTTGTTATATATTTAAGCCTTGGGAAGAATAAGAAATGGGCATATAATAAAAAGGTTACTGTATTTGTATGGAAAAATATGAACTCGTTTTGTCGGAAGGATATACTGCACTCCCAAGGTCGTGCAGTATATCCATCAGAAAAACTCGTTCATATTTTCCCATACCAATGCAGTATCCTATAAATACAAATCTAGTAAACCACAAGAACCAATTAATTGTGATTTGCACGCATCAGATTTGATAGAAAATCAAAAACAGGAACGTATCTCAGTTTTGAATTAACATAGGGTTGTTTCCATGTTAACTTAGACGAATTGGGTACTACTATCGCATTCAGGCACGGAATCGAAATAGGTTATTCCATGCCGATGCGTTGTCAACCTTATCGTGCGGCATCGCACATCAATTAGGAAATTGATAGACATGTAGAAGAATTTTTAGAACATAAACTTATTGAACCCAATCCATCTAGTTATGCTTCCCCAGTTGTACTGGTCAAAAAGAAAAATGACGAATATCGTTTTGCTATTGACTATAGGAAACTTAAATAAGGTAATACAAGCGATGACACTTCCACAATTAGAAGATGTCATTGATGCAGTTGGACAAATTCGACCATGTATTTTCAGTACTTTAGATTTAAATTCAGCAATTTGGCAAATTAAAATGGATCCACTGACAAAACATAAGAGCTTTTTTATAATATCACGTGGTCTTTACCGATGGAATGGAACGCCGTACGAACTAAGAAATACACCAGCCACTTATTGTGTTCTTTTAGGCCATGTTTTTAGAGGTATACCATAGTAAACATGTCTTGCATCCATAGATGACATAATTATTTTTTCAAGTTTATTTGATGACCATCACAAATCTTGAACTCATTTTCCATCGTTTACGTCAAGAAAATTTGATACTCAAACTTTCAAAATGTGTATTTGCAACATCTAAAGTTGTTTCATCTTGGTCATAAATTATCAAAAGAAAGACTCAAAGTAGATGAATCTAAAATAAATAGTTCCCTGTTTCTAAAATGCATAAAGATGTTAGGAATTTTCTATGCATGTGAAATTATTACAGGAAATTGGATCATGGTTATTCTACCAGAGCAACACCATTAAATAAATTGGACAGATAAGTGTCAAGAAGCATTTGATGCTTTTAAGACCGTTCTGAGCTAAGCGCCTTTTTTGGCTTAACCTGACTTTAACAAACCATTTAGATTAACATGCGATGCTAGCGGCACTGCTCTAGGGTATTATTTTGTCTCAAATAGGGACAGATGACAAGGAACATGTTATTGCTTATGGTGATAGAGTTTTGACGGATGCTGAAAAACTTTGGTCAGTTACTGAACATAGATGTTTTAGCTGTTTTGGAAGGTATCCAAACATAGTCATAGTCTAATGGCATACAAAAGACTATATTCCCCAGATGAAGTAGTATCTACACCGTTACGTTTGACACCTTCTTTAAGACAGCCCAAACCTCTCTCTCTCTCTCTCTCTCTCTCTCTCTCTCTCTCTCTCTCTCTCTCTCTCTCTCTCTCTCTCTCTCTCTCTCTCTCTCTCTCTCTCTCTCTCTCTCTCTCTCTCTCTCTCTCTGGCCATGGAATAAATAGAACATTGATAATGGTTTATGATAGAAACAACCTCATAAAACTTTCACTAAATTTAACTTCCAACAAAATAGAGCCTGAGTGGGACTTCTAAATTACTTTTTAAAAAAATATTGGGAACACCTCACCTCAACCATATAGTTCGTTACAGAAAGCTTAATAATACCAGTTTTGCTGCAGATTTTAGACAACTTATGAATCAATTAACATGCACATAGCAGACTCGTTTACTATGACGTACTGACCATTTAATGAGGTGTGGCTGCGATTTCCCTTCCAGCCGATATATTTTATTTTTCTTTATCTAGGGATTTTTTAAATCTAATAATATGGATATAACGCGTGTTATTTGCTATAAAGCAGAGCAATATATATTTCTAGCTATTTGAGAACCGGAAATCAAAATTATAACTTTTTTAAAAAACATCCCAGACTCCAGCTATAAAACTTTAAATTGTTGGACCCTAATATAATTTCGGTATAATGTGGTACGTGTCGAGCTAAAGTGCGATACAAAATATTTCATTGTACCCAACTCTGTTAGGAAGGCTTTGTCACCCTTCATCTCTCTGGTCTCTTTGGTCATATTCTCTGTCACAATATTTATGTCATCCTATACCACTGTGTTGAAATTTACAAACTGTTGGTGAATAATTTTGTTCAATAGGGATAGTAAGGTTAGCTACTCATCCATTGTCTTTAGTTCCAACAGAGTCAAACAGCACAAGCAAAGACGCACAAAAATAAAATATATTGAGGGGTGTGTGAGAAAGATTAACTGACAGTTTGTGAAAAGCATCCGGAGTTTGCGAGTTTGCAATTACGAAGTTGTTTTGATTTATTTTGCACCATAGAATATGTTATTACTTGAAAGAAAAACATACCGTTATTAGTTAATGAAAATCGGTATTTCAGCTTGAGAATAATCTGGGAACATTAGGCTGCCTCGTCCGAAGATTGTTTACACTCCAATTATCTGTCTTTGTATTTAACAGTCCGTCTGACTAGCTGTCCGGATGTCAGCTCACCTCTTAATGTCCTTTACAAGCATTTCGCATACGATATAATCTTAAATTCATTTTCAATCTCCAACAATTAATTCACAGTTTAGTTTAGATGTTTGAATACATGGACGTCAACGAATTTTATTTTATTGTTCTAAAAGGAATTTTGTCTTCAAACTGCTGCGTGGAAGCTGTTGTTTTTTTTAAATATGACCAAATTCTGTAGTTCTATCTCTCCTGCTGATATATACGTTAATAATAATGTAAAAATTATTCGTTCTTCTCCATTATTATCCTCTGCTCAATTGCTACAATCTTCATGCCCAACGCATATTATACTCTGGGTGAAGGATGTGTAATAAAGAGTATCCACATTCAGTATGTATTGATTTTCCTACCTGGAAATTGCAGCTAATTAATGCCTTGAGAATTGTAGGATCCTGAACATAATTTGTCAAGTTGTTTTTGGAGAAATGATGTTCCTAGATGACAGGATCGGAAAAAGAATTTCATGCAAATAAATACAGTGTAATGGCGCAATTTGTCTTGAATAACGAACGTCCAACTGTTGACAGCTACGATTGACTGACCAGTGCATAATGTGCAGACTTGATCTAAGTGCACTATCCGAATCTGTTAGCGTAAGGGTTGTGTAATATATGAGCAGAGACGGTAAAATAAAATAAATCTATTGCATGTCATTATATGGATTTTTTCGAAACTCCATCTAAGGATATAAGAACCTGTCCAACGATTCATGTTTTGCACATAGTACTGAATTTATGTTATCCAAGGAAATAAATTACCGCTTATTTCAGTAATAGGCTGGACTAAATTATTGTTCTCCTTGAGATGGCTGTCCGGGACAAAATGAGTACATTTTATGTTTGAATTTTCAAAAAAATTCTATATTGCGTTTAATAAGGAATCTTCCAGCAAGAAGGTCCGAGTGGTTAAGACCACTGCTGGTGTTCACATACGGGCAACAAGCTCTACTAATCCATCTCCTTTTTCTCTTCCTTATTTTCAGCCAAGCAGGTTAAGGAATTTAAACAATTGAAACATATCGCATTAAATTATGTAACTAAAATCTCACACACACGCACGCACGCACGCGCGCGCAACCACACACAAGACTGGAGAAACTTGAGAATGTCCTACATATTGTACTGAAGTTCTTTAGGGGCGAGCCTTAAAATGTGATTACGCTCTGAAAATATTCTTACTTTAATTTCAGGTGTCCAACAGAAATATTAATGATCGTATACTAAAATTTTCTGTATTTGATGTGGACCGACACAAGAAGCATAACGTTATCGGTCACGCCCTCTATCCTTTACGTGACCATGACTGTGATAGCAATGAGCGTCTCGTAGTTTGGCGAGATTTGGAAAGAGAAGTTCTCGAGGTAAGAATTGTACATGAATCGAAGCACTGAATTCATGCTGGTAGCCTTGTATTTATTATATTCGAGTAAGTGAATAAATAGAAAAATATTGTATTGAGCATTCAAGATGCAGGTCATAGTGACCTGGTTTTAAAACATTAATATCAACGTAGTAGTTATTGATATTATTGTCAACTTTAAACTGGGTCAGACTTCCTCGAAAATGAAAAAGAAAAATAATACTGTGTAAATTAAATGTTGAGGAATAAGCCGAATTCAAATGCAAGTATTATATTTTGGCATTAAAGGAGACTGATGTTGCGTAGAGAGAATGGCAAATTTCCTTGTAAACCAATGAGAGAGCACGGAGTTCTTGCAAAAAAAATTATGTAAAATCTGAAAAGACGTACATTCATAGTTTGGTGATACATTGATGACTGCAACTGTTCAGCAAAAACGATGTTTTTTATTTCCCCAAAATTCAATGTTATTTTAAGTTATTGGTATTTTTTTAAAAAAATTACGAGACCATGGATGTAGCGGCTCACGGTAAAGTTTGCGAGAATCTACAGTAAAGCTAATGTGGCATTTTACAGAAATAGCAGCGTTGGAGATTGCGGTCCAATGTACTTTTGCTTACATTTATGTAAAATTATAATATCAAGAATGATTTAAAGTTCTGATTCATCCTAGATTTTGTAGAAATTATTCAAGATTTTACAAAAATATCAAATAACACCATTACGATATTCGAAAAATTTATACAGGAATCTCGATATTGCATTTCCGATATCAATCGTATAAAATCGCGTATAAGTGTGGTCTAAATGCAAAACACGTATACCCTGATATGTAGGTTTAGCAGGGTCTTTGCTGTTTGTTCTAATGGTTACTTTTATTTAATTGCATTGACCAAGCTCAGCCGGCGCATTATACTACGACAGACCTGGGTCTCTCCAGTTAGTTCTTACGTATACAGAAGTAAATATGGTAGTTTTGAAGTGGAATAGGTCTTTATGAATACGCTCTTGAAAAGTTAAAATACCGGGTCGTTCTGGTTGGTTTATACCAATGATAACCGTTGTAGCCAATGATATCCTATGTTTGCTATTTTATCTGTCTAGTAACGCCTTTTTGGTACTTCCTCCGAAGCTCATGTTTATGAACAATGGAGCGTCATTTATTTTCTTCTTCTTCTTCTGGAAGTAGTATACAAGAACAGTGTCCATTTCAGCTGGCGCACAATCCTCTGTAAACTTACAATTTAAATAAACATAAATTGTATGGTCTATCCATCTGCAGCATAAAGGCTATATTATTAACACTTGTCCTTCCGCAGACAACAGGCAAGCAGAAGGGCGAGCTCACGGTGTCATTGACGTACAACAACCATTTAGAGCGGATAACAGTTGGGATTTTCGAGGGACGCGCCTTCGTTGCCGAAGGCAGCACTTCTATTGGTAAGATGTCCATCTCAGAATTTGAAAATTAAAATTTGAATGTGACCTTGTCATCTTGATTTTTGGATTGGATGATAATTAGCTGACAAGTTTGCACTCAAGCCAATCGACAATGCCATATTCAACAATTGTTGCAGAAATCCGCTTCGTATCTACGTCGATATTTTTTTGTAATTAAAAACGCTGTAAAACAAAATCACAGAATGAATATTTTGATTTTTTTCCTGAAGTTGCTGTGCTGAACATATTCATTCATTTTGTATTGTTCATATCGTTTGTCAGGCCTTATGTGTGGAAGGTCGAAATATTTTGCAGCGTAATATCCTTCCCACATCAATTGCAAGTTTGATTAGCCACTGAGATGCTATTCGAAACAGAATGCAAAGGGAAATAAATCTAAAATTGCCACATGTTGCGATAACCTTGCATTAAAATGACATTAGGTTGAGGAACGAATCTTAGGCTGTGAGAACTTATAACCTATGTTGGAAGGGTCTCGTACTAATATCCTTACATTTTATACATAGCGATTCTAAATTATATATATATATATATATATATATATATATATATATATATATATATATATATATATATATATATATATATATATATATATATATAATAAACCGAGAAATGTCAAATAAATAATTCTATTTTTTAATTATATTAAAAAGTCATTTTCAGCTCAAAATAACACAAAAAAATTTTGTTGGAGTGGACAGAAGTTTTTTTATCTTGGAGAGGAGACACCGCCCATAATTTAAAAGATGATTCTCAATCAAGTGTTGATTATAGACCAGAGACCCCCACCCCTTTAAAATAAATATATTCCGACATTTTTACCACCTCAGAGACCCCATCTCCCACTCCAAGGAATTATCAGAGAAAAACTGAGAAAAAAAGTAACATAAAAATAAAAATAACATAATAAATTAAATAAAATTAAATATAATTGAAAAAACATAAAAAAAAATACAAATAAAAAATACAAATAAAAAAATAAGAAGAAAAAAATATATATGGACATATATGCTGCGGAACCCTATTACATTTTTTTGTTTTTGAAAATGTTATTATAAATGAATCTAGAAATCTATGATCTTATTAAAATATATTACCGTTTATGTATATAAAACGAAATGACTTAAAATTAAAACACAGATAATATATAAATTACAGACAGGCAGTCTGTAAATCAATAAATGCTACGTCGGCCATGCCATACACAAAATCGATGAAGGACACCTGTTTCATTACTGCCTTATACACAAATATTTATTTCTCGTTCCAAGGTTTTAAAATTACAGTCTGAACACAGCTCTAAGTTACAAACCAACATACAATCTAGAAGTTGACATATATCCTGCATTATCTAAAGCCTTACCGTACGATGTGAAATAAAAAAAAATGTATTTCTACACTATATGCTATGTTCGATAATCACATACGATTTATACTAGCTTGAATAGGCATTATCTCCCTTTTTAAACTATAAATAAAAAAGAGTTGTGTTTCTTTGACTATTAACGCCATAGACTAATATTTTATTTTCAAATACTATTTTAAATTTAGACAAAATTAATTAAAGATATCACTAATAGTACTTCACAATGTGCAAATGCTAGATGATCGATTCCGTCTTTACAATATCTTTTATCTTCAAAATTATGCTAAGTCCACGTTTAATGTTCGTATCTGTATCGAGTTTGTGAAGTTTGGTTCTGAGTACATTTGTCTTAATAAAGCTGACATTATTGAGTGCGGTTTTAAAATCATCAAATTTCATACATTTCTTTACATAACCACGTGGAAGTCCTTTCGCTTTCTTTGTCAGTTTATTACTGTTCGAGAATTACGGCATACATCGTACTCCTTAATTCAACAAATTCTCTAACTAGTACAAACATAAACTCATCTTTCATTTTTCCAATAACCTTTTTTGTTTGATTTATCTTGAAATCCACTACCCGCTGGATAATCTGATAAATCAAATAGTTCTTTATTATTGTAAATATCTTGATAAACATTTTCACATTTATATTATAAACAAGCAAATCTGTATCAGTAAATAACAACTTCGAATCTGGCCACTGCTTTTTGGTGAAACTATTGTGAAAATCATACATCAGCCACTTTGATATATCAAGTACAGCTGCTCCAACATATATTGGTTTATTTAACTTTAAATTTGTCTTTCTTCTTTTTATTGCAACAAGATTTTCATTAAATATTTTCAATGCTGACAAAACCATCATCGTTAACTAATTTACTATGCGATTTATATCATTGACAATTTCTATCGAAACTCTCTATCTATTGTTCTCCATTGTCTTTCCAAAAACTGAATTATTCATAAACTTGAAAAAAGTGTTTCTCAAATTCTGTTTTGGCTACAGCACGACGTTTAGTATTGAAGTCAATATAATCCACTCTCCACCTCGACTGATCAAACTTTATCACTCGATGGACTTTTCTCAAAATTAGTCCAGCATGTACTGCTTGCTTTAAATTTTTGTAATGTATCACATAATTTGTTTCACTCAGCAAATTTGGAACTATCTTATTAACGATCGATTTTTTTTTGATTTTTTTTTATTTTGTTTTTTTTTGTTTGTTTTTTTTTATGTTGTCATGGCTTGTTGTTCAGGTGATAATAAACTCTAATCTATCGTCATGTACTCATTTTGTGCAGAGTCTATGGCGATAGATTACAGTTTATCGCTGTAAGAAATAGACACAACGCTCTCTGAAGCTTGAAGTCGCACTGTAAGAAATAGACACAACACTCTCTGACGCTTGAAGTCGCACTTTATTGATATATAGAACTACATACTAAAGATATAACTTATAAATTTATTTATGTTGAAACTACATACAATACATATTACAATAATAGTTCTTCCACAATCTACTACTTCATTTGTTTATTTATTCAATATTAAATCAGTAAAATATTTCATAGTAGGAAAAAAGAGAAAACTCACTATTACAATATATTGATAAATAAAAATAATTCAGAAGGATATTACAACTTACTATAAAATCTTTTAACTTTTAAGAGTGAGTATAAAGCATAGTTTTCTTACCTGTAAGAAATAGACACAACACTCTCTGAAGCTTGAAGTCACACTGAGACCCACCAGCCCAAAGCCCTTTTTTATATCTTGGAAGCTGGCGATCATCAGTATACTACGTTTTCATTCAAGGTCAGAGATGTCTGTCTAATGAACTATGCCTATGTTCTAAAAAGTCACGCGTGTTCTTGCGTGATAGTCAAGGACAGCTTTAACCTTTATATCAAGTTTAGAGGGGAGGGGAGAGAAGGAAAGAGCATGCTTTTGACTGCCAAGGACGGTTTTTGCTCTCCATTAAGCTTACAAAGAGAGAGCGTGCATGCTCAGTAATTTTCCTAAGCGAACGATCTTTCAGATCATACATTGTCTAAAACCTTTTTAGTTGTAAGTGGTCATTCACGTTCTGAACTTTTAACCCAACTAATTTTGTTCTAGACTATCAATTATTTTGTTCCAAGTATCACAACGCAATTAATAAGGGTTTACTGATTGAATTGTGAGGCAGTAACGTTGTCCATTGTCCGTTGCTGAACTATTGAAGCAGGCTTATTAATTTGATTAAAGCAGGCTTTTTCCATTACTAAGCCAAGTTGAGGAAACAAGGACAGAGTTTAATCTGAATTCATTTCAACGTTCTATTATGTTCAGGATATGAATTATTGAATGGGCTTGCTTCTTTTACAATCCAAATCAATATTATAGTATTCTTTTCAAATTCGCAGGTTTTGTCTTTCAATAACTATAAATTTCAATATATTCTACACAAGCCAAATGTTATCGTTTCTTTCCTTTAAAATTGATATCTTGATAATAATATGATTAGATGGGAAATTTTTATCATGATGTTTAGATATTTATTATTAGTTACTGCGTATTTTTTGTTATGAAGCTAATTACGCCTCTGGTACCTTTTTCAATTAAATTAAACATATTAATATCTCTCAACAGATCCAATTCTATTTTGCTTGATTTAGTAAAGTGTCCCAAGACAATCCTGAGCAGAAAAATACCAACAAGGATCTAGTCCATAATTGATGTAACTTACTCGACGAAAACTTTTTTAAAAGAAAAAACATCAGCTAGTAGTAATATCTCTATTTTTAAATATAAAAATCATGATATTCACCAAATGTTTCACAACTTTTCAAATATCTTGTGCATATTTGTATTTGTCATCTGTAATATTTTCAATTTTTGGCTGAGAGTAAAACTTATATTTAATGGGCAGAGAAGTTTCATCAAATCTGCTCCAGTCGTCGAGATATTCATATGGAAATATACCCTTTTTGTCAGATTGATGTAGTTTTCACAAAAGCAACTTCGCAGATTACTGAAACTACTACAACCTTTAACAAGATCTTCTAATGGTGCTGCCATAAATTGTAGACTGTCAATAAAACGTAATTTCCGGAAAGTAACCGACATATACTTTTTCAACTTATTTGTACAGATATGATCTTATTATTTAGTTTTAGTTTTAATTTCCTCGTTTCCAAAAGTTTTTTCAATGATATGACTATCATAACCGCGAAAGTTACGTAAAATGACAGGTATAAAGTTTGGTGCATAAAATTAAATTTTAAATTACATATGGGCCGCTTTACGATACTGGACAGGTAGATAACAGTGTTCGCACACTTTATCACGGACTACTTTGTAGTCTACAATTAAATTTTCGCAAATATGACAACTAACCGCTTTATCAAATTCAAGTTGTTGTTTAGAAGTTGTTTTTATTTGAGTTGTCTTAAATAATTTCTTAGAAATTTTTATTGACATCATATAAAAGATTTTTTAATAAGCATACAGTCGTATTTTTAAATTCGTTATCTTTATATCTATAAAACTTAATCGGAAATGAAAACATCGTTGACGTAACAAATTACTTTATACGCTATTTCGCAAGGAACATGTTGCTGTATTGTTCTTGTACTTGATGTATTAGGATCATTTTCTGCGCCAGCGACTAGAACGAGTAAAGACTTGAAATCCGCAATTTTTTATTGTTAAGACTTTTTTCGCCAGGCATTGCTATTCTTTGAACGCTGATACAGTATTCAAGATGTTCATGCAGTTTCTCATTCTTAGAATACCCTTGTAAGCATCCGTAACATACATATTTCTTCTTTTTATTTGTATTAAACTGTCTGCCAACTAAGCAGTTATTTTTTTTATCCAAACGTAATGTCCTCAATAAAATAATAAATTATTGTCTTTTGTGTAGCAGTTTCTGAAATATTTCTTGGATACACATTTTCTTTATCATCTAGATCAAAAACATTCACTGAAATATTGTTTTGTTTTTCAAACTTTGGTATCTGATTCTCTGCCAATGGAAAAAATATTCCGTTAAAATATAGTTCGTCTTTGTACGATAAATACTTTTCGAAACTTGTATTTTCCAATATTATATCAAGTATATCTTTTTCGATTACATGTAATTTTCATAAAATCATATGATATTGTACTATTAGCTTGATACTTTGGTGAGCTGCAAGTTCTTGGACTATAACAAGTTGTAAAACATTATATAAATTGGTAGAGTTAAAATTTTGCTAAAACATTTTAATCATCAAATTTGTAACTGTTGTCGTATACCGAAAATGCCATAGCAATTTGTTCTGCTTCGATAAAATCTCTTTTAGCAATATCGCCGAATTTTAACATTGTATTATATATATAGCATTTATATTTATATTAAAAATTACGTAAAATCAATTAGAAAGAAAAAATAATAATAGTATAATGACCGTAATTCTGAGATATATGAGACTGACAACAGAAGAGTAAGAAACGTTTCATATTCACCCGAAGCATAATTTGTATGCAGCAAATGCACTTGGTTCAGTTATTAATTTAAGATCTAAAAAAAATCTATTAGTAGACCAACATCAGCTGGAATGATAATTTCAGTAAAAGTGATAATACGGATATGACTGAAACATTTATAAAAGATTTTGTTTATACTTTATTCTGCGATGATATTCCAGAAGGGTAACGATAATATAGAGTAAATGGCTCGAAAACTGATGACAATATTGAGAATTAAGCTTTATAAAATCAGCGTCAGCCACATTCTGTGTTTCGTTTATAAAAAGTAAATGACAAAGGATTTATTTGACATATAAGAACAAAAAAGTTGTAGGAAATTTAAGATATTATGATTATTTAGGTGTAGTTGTTAGCGGAACTAAAACTGACCATGCTTGTTATCTACCACATCGTTTTGTGTACGAAGCATTTAATGGCGCTATTTCAAATAATTTAGTTATTGACCATATTAACAAAATTAGAACTGGCAATCATTTAGAAGATATTACTTTAGTTTCACAAAAAGAAGATACTAAACGTGGTATTGGTGGTGGTAATAATTTTAAAAATCCTTAAAGACCAAATGTTTTAACAAATTTAGAAACTGAACACAAAATGAAATTTAAGTCAATATCAGCTAACGCAAAACATCAAAACATTAATTTTCGTGCTGTAAAATTTATTGCTGATGGCATAAATAATTCAGCAACAAGAATATCCACTTTTAACAAATTTGGTTTCAGGTATGACATTCAATGATGTTTATTAGCTAGGTTTTAGTTAAGCAACTGTGTACAACATCAAAATATCGCGATCAAATTGTAATATATATATATATATATATATATATATATATATATATATATATATATATATATATATATATATATATATATATATATATATATATATATATATAAAGACAGAAAAAACACAATCACAAACGACAATTTTATCATTTTATCTCTTGAGATATAGACAAATTTTCTAGCTATAGCGAAGACATTATTTTGTACAACAACGACGAAGATGATGAAGTAGTTGATGTTGCTAACAGAAGAAAAAAAATACAGCAGAACGATAACTGGACAATATAATGTAAAGTATCACATTGCTAATAAATAATAAAATTTAATTTTACTATTGCCGAACAACAAATATTTTGGCAGCTTGTCACACCTTCTTTTTGTGTACAAATATCTGGCCGTAGAAGAAATATAAAAAAACAATTTTATTTTCGCTAAAATATTTAAATAGATGCCGGTCGATGATGGAAGAAAATTACATTTAATTTCCTTATCTAGACTGGTCGGGTGTAAATATGTATTGCTGAAATAGGATCAAACTTATAACAATATTACGACAAGGTTATAGCAGTCGACGATATCAACCGAGTTGGTACCCATCTATTAAATTTTTTGTTATATCCTCTCCACTTATCTAAACTTTTTTTTCCTAATAAGTTTTTCAATAACAAATATAGCTTGTTCGTTTTTCTGAAGTTCCTGGGGTTTTTTGTCAGAGAAATTCTAACTTGATCACCAACGTTATATTTATGTCTGCGAAACATATTTTCATTTGCTAATATTGGATTTTTAATTGCGTCATTTGATGACATTTTAGTGGTTCGGTGTTTCTTGTTATTATATTCATCAACAATGTACTGTAAATTGTCAATATATTTATTTGTATTTTTAGCTGTCAAATATTTGTGTATTTTTCGTTTAGCTTGTGGATAAATCGATCGACGACAACGTTTTTATGTTCGTTTCCTGTAAAAAAAAATTGATATTATCTTGGAGCAAAAACTGCTCAAATATTTTATTAAAAACTCTGCTCCATAATCAGTCCGGATTCTATTTGGTTTTCTTTTTGTACTTGTTATTACTTGTTTTAATGCATCATTTATTGACATCCCTGTTTTATCTCCAACAAGTACACTAAAGCATATTACTAAAACATCTATGACATTAAAAAGATATCTTTCTTCATCATTAAATTCAGCTAAATTTGACACATCTACTAAATCAATCGCCCAGATGTCATCAACGGCATTTGCGACAACTGTACGTTACTTAAAGTTTTTAGGTTTGTATAATTCAGCAGCAAGATCATTATACAATTATTTACCGAGTCCTAATTTATTTTCTTCCCTGCTCTAACTTTCTATCAATACATTCTCGCATATTTATCGGTTTCAAATCACAAAGTTCGTCTAACATTACTTCATCGCGGTCTGATTTTGAATTTTCTACACGAACGTTATCATGATCTTCTATATCACGGTAGAAGATATCATGGCGCATTGCTACTGCATCAACTTGATTGTAAGGTTCTTGTCCTGGCCGTGGATTATCATTCTCTTCAAGTTGTTTATCAAACGGATTATAAGGTCTTTTGTATTTATGGCCTGGCAAGGTTCAACCGCATTTTGTTTTCGGTAATTTGCCAATTATTTATATCTTTACCTGTTCCTACTAATTCCCTGCGATTACAACGTTGACAGTATGTCACAATTTTATTTTGCTCCAGACAGAGATCGCTGTCACAATCACTCTTGCATCTAATTCTATATTTTCAGATTTATAATACTTTTTATTTTCAAATTTACTACAATGACTTTCAGTCGTTTGCTAAAATAATGTCCCTGACATTGTCAAAGCGACCAGCTCGTGACAAATTCTTTAAAAAAACATTTTTTCTTTTTCCGCAAATTGCACAAATACTGTTCAGCATCATCCTGTTGTTCTTTGTTTCATATGTTGTTTCATTGATATTTTCTGTTTTAATTTTACATTTGAGACAATATGTTGACATTACACATTTGTAATTTAGATAAAATTAGCAAATTTATAAATAATTTTTTGCATTCTTTAGATAGATTTGTAATAATTTATTGTATTCTCATCATTAGCGTGAGACGGATGCTTGTCAAATTGTAAAATATTTTTTTTTGAAAAAATTAAATTTAGAGTGGGACATTTGTTTAATGAACATTAAACAATAATATCCACAAGCAGAAATTCTAATAGATTGAATTTTTTTGACGAATAATTTTTTTGTTTTGTTTATAGTCACTTGTTGGAAGTCCAAACGAACCAACATAATTTTTATCATAAACTGTTACCCAATGTGTACCATATCTTGCTTTAAATTCTTGTATATTTTTCGCACACTAACCCTCAACTAGTGCTTTGTTAAGTTCAACTTTGCAATAAACTCCGTGGAAATTTTTACTTGTTTTAGCTTATCAAGTATATCAAAGGTACTTAGTGAGGAAGCCGTGTGTCCCGGCAATGTTAGTCCTCGTCCTATTTCCAGCAGATTTGGCAGTATACTTCCCGCTAGTCCCGCTAGAAGTGGAGCTATTATAATAAATCCACTGTTTTGTCTGCTGGCGTTTCGTTCTTTTTCAATATTTGTTGTTGATTTTCTTTTCCATCTTTTTGTTTGGGCATTATGTTTATCTTTAGACAAATATTTTCTTTATTTCATGACTTTCAACAACGTATTTCGTTGCGCCAGATACTGCACAAGAAGTAGCCGCTAGTCCAAGCGTTCCTAGTATAGGTAAAATATTTGGTATTATAGCTAATACAGATAGTGCCGAACTTAAAAAACCACGTTGCTTTGACATCGTTGTTATTTGTGCGGTACTTAAATTCAAAACAACAGGTTACCGCGATCAAACCTGTTCACCTGCTTTTTAGTTAACATTAATTTTGTTAAAATACCCTTGACAATGTCCGGGTTGATTTTTCATGATACCTGGCTTTGTTTAGAAGCAGCAGCTGATAATTTTGTTGACTTGACCATGAGTCAAATATATTTCATTTTACATGTTTCTTCACCGGAAGCCATCTCAATTAAACGTCTTTTGTCACTCTTTTCATATTTATAAAATATATGTTTGGCTATTTCATCTCGAGTCTGTTTTTGATCAACAATTAACAAATATAGGACCCATTTTGCTCAAACCTTTCTTTTCTGACCTTCAATTGATTGTACTATATATTAAAAACAGCTGACGAATTAATGCCCCAGATAATAGTAATATCTTCAATAACAGAAACTTCCAACTCATCAATCTCAAACAACTGTCTTCCAGGACGATTTAGCTGTCACTGACCATATTAATAACGATAAAAGTACCTCAAAAGGGTAGCATATGACAGAAAATTGTATTCGTAAACTTTATACAAGTCGACTTTGATATGAAATAGCAGGACCGGAGGGGAGGACATGATTTCCGAATTTCTCCCTCCCACCTCCTAAAAAAGTACATACACAAATGTAAAGTCACTTGTCGTTGGAAATGTGACCATTTATGACCACGTTTATTGGTTATGTTGCACATTTTAATTAAACAAACGCATAGACTTTTGTTTGGATATTTTGTTTTAGGAATGTCAGGGCCCTTTAGAAATTTTGGACAGGCCCAGAAGCACTTGACCTGATTCGGCCATGAAGACATTGAAGAGTACCCTAAGAGAGCCTGAATTTTAAAGTACTGTATGCTCTTTGCTCATCTGCATAATTATTCCCTTTCTCCAACACTTTTAGGTCACTGTAATTTACCTGTTACATCACGGTCATATATTAGCAGGTGTCCAACGTACTGTACGTGCAGCAACATATCATTCTATTGAATATGTTGTATGTTGACCAACGTTAAATTTATTGACTTGTTTAAAGAAGCAAAAAAGTTATGATACAATTTTCATAGCTTTTCAAATAACCTTCGTAGAAGCAACTCTTAGGAAATAATAAATACATTGATTTTATACGTTCTTTTCATGGTCTTCAACGCGACAATAAAATAAAATAATGTCTGCTCCTAAAATAAAATATTAAAATATTGGTTATAATTTTATAGTAAAGAGTGACAGGCGTGTTGTACAATAGCTTAACATACCATGTTAAGCTCCTTTGACAATACGAAAGTTGCGTAGATGAATTTTTAAAAACTGAACCTTTCCTAAATTTGAGTCCAATTTGCAAGATGGTTTGGTTTCTAAAGCGCACATTGCGACAGCATACTCAGGTTCACATGAGCACGACATCGCGACAGTCGACCCGGTCTAGCATAGGTGAGACATTGCCACAGGCGACTTGGAGTGTCCAGAGTGATACTTTACTGAGCTACCACGACTCCCTCTAATTCTCCAGATTTTATATTTTCTGGATAGATTCTCTAATTCTTTAGTAGTCATTTTCTCCTTTTGCGAAAAACGCGTATCAAATACCATTTTATTTACATACTACTGGAAAACTTGATGAGAACATGTGTAAAAGCATTGTAACGATGCAAATATTTAGTGTCTTTTGATAGTCTTGTAATAGGTGTGTCTTTTTAAATTGAGAGTTTTAATATTTCCGTCATTATTAGATACACATTTCTTGTAACTACTTTATGTTTTTACATTCATCAGTAGCATATTTTAGCATCATATAAAGTTTGCACACATGTTAAGCTAATGTGATTTCGAATTAAAGAACTAGAATGCCGAAATTTTAATAGAACGTCATTTGCATTTAGACTTCTTGTTGTTTGTTACATTTTTGGGGTTTAAATACCATTTCTCAGCGCACAATAGACTATACATGGCGGTCAGTATAGCTGCTGGAAGGACCTGGGAAAACCCCTGTAAGAACCACCGACCCACGGGAAGCTATTAGCAAGCTTTCCCACATAATCTCATTGGTCACGCCCGAGACTGGAACCGGACAGAGGTGAAAGGGCAGTGATCGGTACAGGATAGCGGTTTAAACCACTTTTCTTCCCGGATCCCCAAGACTTGTTGTTCATCACACTCTAAATTTTAAAGATATTACCAGAATGATAAAGACCTCATCTGATTGTAAGATTTCCATTTGAAAGTGCAACCCGTGGTTTAATACAAGACTTCGTTTTTTGAATTTCATAGCCCCATGTGAAAGTGCAACTCGTAATTCAAAACAGGATCTCATTGTTTGAATTGTATATTTCTTTTTCACAAACTCATAGTTAAAACAAGATCTCATTATTTGAAATTTAGATTTCCATATGCAACTACGAGTCGTAGTTCAAAACAAGATCTCATTATTTGAATTTCAGATTCCTATGTGAAAGTGCAACTAGTAATTCAAAACAAGACGATCAAATCAAAGAAAACCGAAGTAGTCAAGAAGACAGATGACCCCGCATTCAATGAATCCTTTACATTCAAACTTCCCATTGCATCGCTGGATACAGCAAACATAACCGTCACTGCTATGCAACACCAAAGTGGTTACAAAGGTTTGTACAGTACAGACTATTGACATCATTACTCACATCTCTATTGGTCTTTCATTTACATATGTCTTTGTATATGTGTATACATTGCTACATGATAAGGCTCATAAAGGGGTCTATTATTTTGAACTTTTGAGTTGGAAATCTGATTCTTAAGAAACCTAAAACATTTTTAAACGTTACTTAACCTTTTTCACACAGAGCAAACAATTGGCATACGTATATGATAAAACTATCTATAATGTATATTGATTATAATGACATACTCTACGTCCTTAAACTATACTTGTAGAAATTGCTATGATATAGGTTAGACGCTCATAGTCCAGGTTCAAGTATGGAGATCCTTCAGTTCTGAGCTCGATTCTGTGACTGTTTTCTCTCTTATCCTGTTGAAAGTGATGTTACAAAGGTTAAATAAAAATATTAGTCTGGTTAATACTAGACTCTCAAGCTCAGACATAATACAACTCCTAATTTTGGGATTCAGTCTAAGTTTACATGTTGATCATCAGAAAGAAATTGACTGTTGTAAAGTCACCTTTGATTGACTGAGACATTAGTAACAGTCATACATGTCTTGCAGGCGTTCAATACCAATTTTTATAATGGATGCAGTTTTTTAAGACTTTGATCATACATACCTTTAAATGACAACTGCTCACTTTATTTTGGTTCACGTGCACCCATATTCCTTTGAAAAGGTCATTATTTACACGCCCCGAGAAGTACGTACGGCAAAAGTGATGTCAACGTACTTGGACATTTTTAAACGAGATCTGTCTATAGGTGTGAACTAATACAATTTGGACTGAATGTCGTGTGTTGTGTTGCTAAATGTATTCGTACATATTATGATGATTTCACTCGACTTGCACTTTTCTTGACCCAGTTTAGTAGATGGCCACCATTGCAAAAGTACTTACCGATCGATATTTTTCATCTAAACGTTTTTGATAACAGCTAATGTGCACTCCATTTAAAAAGCAGAAGTGAATACACTTTGATTAAGCAAAATTACTATTGTTTTTTAATATATCTAATTTAATACAAGTAAATGCGCATATATGACCTGTATGACTTTGTCTTAAAATTAAAACTCGATCTCTGTCATACTTTTACGATCTCCAGGTCAGTTCTTTGTGGTCTGAGATTTTGGTTGTTATGCGAAATTTGTGATTTCTAAAGGCACTAGATTTTTAAGTTCATCCGCCACATGTTTCAATACGACTTAAGATGACAATGTTCGAAGTGCAGTCCATGTACATAAATAATGAAGTCGATGTATATAAATGATATAATTGATGTACATGAATTATACAATCAATATATATGAATGATACAATTGATCTACATGTAATAAAATCGATGTACATGAATGAGACAGTCGATGTACATGAATAAGACAAACGATGTACATGAATGATAAAATCGATGTAGGTGAATGATAAAATCGATGTTCATAAATGACAATCGATGTACTTGAATGAGACAATCGATGTACTTGAATAATGCAATCAATGTACGTGAATTATAAAATCGATGTACATCAATGAAACAATAGATTTACATTAACGAAAAATCTATGTACATGAATGAGATTCTTACTAAGAGTATCGATATCGATACGTGCAGTGATAAATACAACCGTTTTGCGTCTCCACATTTCAGGATTTGAAATCTGGATCTGGCATCCATATTTAGAGAATTGACTGAAACACAACTATCATTTTGTTGATGGCACACTTCATAATTTCAATCGACGCAAAGAACGTAACTGCTTACTAGAAGCGTTTCATAACATAATGTAACTGTACACACAGCTCGGTGAATATGGCGGTCCAAAGCCTATCTTTACCACGTTCTGAATGTTTCATTGGTCGTGAGGATAATATTATTTTCAATTTTTATAAATATTTCAGTACTACTTTAAATCAATATACTTCATTTGAACATAAATACCATCAGAAGATTCGGATTTTATATAAAATATTAGGCAAATGTTTGAACAAAGAAATATCCGTTGACTAATCGATCGTTCCGTATGAGATTTATATTTGTTAATATTGCAAACAACACCATACATGGTCAAATGCACCATTGAAAGTACTTTTCATGTGTTTCTGAACCCGTACAATTGACCATATATGAAAATATATTTAATTTAGCAGTTATATCAATTACATCAATATTGAAATATTTGTTTCAGATAAAGTTATCGGACGAGTGACAATTGGATCATTCATGTTTGCTCGTGGCAAAGAGCTTCAACACTGGAACGAAATGGTTAGCAATCAAAGGGAACAGATTACTTACTGGCACACACTTGCTTGAAGAATGAACTTGCTCTGCCAACTGCTCACAAGCTTTCTAAAATGAAAGTTCTAGATGAACACATGCCAAACCATTAAAATACACTGAAAATTTCATGGGCACAGGAGATAACATTTCTTCAGACTAATGTTCACACGGAGTGCCTTCCCAGTTCCTGTTATTAGAGCCTTACAAAAATGCCAAATCTGTAAAAAAAAAGTATTGAAACAGAAAAAAATATTAGTATTAAGCAAATCCATAATTCTAGCAAAATATTGTATTTTTCTTGTCACTGGATGTTTCTGTCCTTGAACTCCCGTTCTGATTTGTCATATGTGTAACAGACTAAAGTTCATAAGTAAAACTGCCTATAGATAAACTTTAGATTATTCTGAATTAAATGAATGTCATGTTCTGAAATAATCATATTTGATTTACAATGATAATTAAAGAGTAATTTTGCACTAGTAAATAGTTACTACAGAAATATTGCTGAAGTAAAACAATTTACTTTTTGCATGATATTAAAGTGAAATGTATTCAGAATGGCATTTATTTGAACTCTGCCTGTTTAAATGTATTGTGTTTTAAATGGCTTAGAAATGTCATATGTGCAATGATAATTATGTGCACGTTTCATTCAGCTAATGTTGTATTTGCCGTTGCATTTTTTTCTTAATTCAATTCCATCTTTATGTCAGCGAGTTGTATATAATGTAATGTCTGCCAAAAGCAGTAACATGTAAAATTTATATAATAGAAAACAATGTGGTAATGTTGAACATGATCTTTTTTATTTTCCCTTCCTCTTGTAATACACTGCCAAATATTTATTGTGTTTTAAATGGTTTAGAAACGTCATATGTGCATTGATAATTAATTATGTGCATTTACCATTGCATTTTTTTATCTTGATTCAAGCCCATTTTTATCTGAGCGAGTTGTATATAATGTAATGTCTGCCGGAAGCAGTAACGGTAACATTTACGTAATAGAAAACACTGTGGCAATGTCAAACATGGTGTTTTGTTTTTTTTTTTCTTTCTCTTGTAATACATTGCCATATATGTATAGTATTTTATTTTGCATTACGCACTGCTTCAGCCACATAATTAAAGATAAGTAACTGCTGCAACGAATGGTTGCGATTTGTATGGCTCCACCGACTAACTGAGTCCTCCTTTTATAATGAACAAGGACGATAATGACAAATATAATCAGACAAGCTATTTAAAGCTTTAGTATTGGTTGGTACCCTGCAAATTATGAAGCTAAACAAACCAAGAAAAAAAAGATGTTCACTGATGCATTCCTTTAATAAGTAATGGCGGTGAGTATCAGTTTGACGTTTTGTTGACTGGTTATCTATCTCCAGATGTATGTATGTATGTATGTATGTATGTATGTATGTATGTATGTATGTATGTATGTATGTATGTATGTATGTATGTATGTATGTATGTATGTATGTATGTATGTATGTACACCTATCCAACCAATCAGCAACCCTGTCGGACTTCATATGAGCTATACTTCTGTCTTTTGTATGTCATTGTTTCCATTTCACATTCTAAGTAGGTAATATGAGTGAGTACTGGATAACTATTAAAATTTAAATAGACTTTTGAGAAATGCAATACCCACGCATAAAGAAAAGCAAAACAAAAGTGACTGGTTAATTAATTCAAATGTCTGTTATTTCAAGTACTTAACTGGTGGACAAAAACACAAAAATACCATCATTACTAAACCATTCTCATTGCTACTTCATAAAACACCGCGTTATTCCTAGACTCCATACTACTGGATCACATTCTAAGCTACTAAATAAAAATATAAACACATCTATTTTCCTGGATT
Organism: Potamilus streckersoni; assembly: GCA_016746295.1. Lineage (NCBI taxonomy): Eukaryota > Metazoa > Mollusca > Bivalvia > Unionida > Unionidae > Potamilus > Potamilus streckersoni. Next base: position 3,651,089 of record JAEAOA010001694.1, read on the forward strand.
TTACTACTGGATTTTCAGAGATGCGCACCAAAACTTTTTTGTATCTGACTACTGAATCACTGTCACACTATCGCGATATTTGAAACGGGACTAACCAATTAATTCAGATTCCAGCTGTCCTCATTAACTTACCTGCCAATCCAACCTCCTCTATCTGTCTTTCTGTATATGACGCTGCTGCCGAGCAACAAGGCCGGTTACAACCCTGTATTTAAATTACATGTGTGTTAAGATTAGAATTTTCGTCTATTTTATTTCTATTTTAATTGAATTTAGTAATAAATAAAACTATAAGATCGTGACTCAGAATCAAAAGTGATCTTTGCAAGTGTTGTAGATCTTGTCATACTTTGTCCAATTGTAGGAAAACCAAATGATACATAAAGCTCATTTGCATCCAATTTCTGCACTTGATGAACTATTCAGTAGAAATACAGTAGATTATAGTAAGGCAACCAATATTTGGTGACCGTAATGTGTGCGTCAACAAGATTTCCAGAGGCAATTTCTTTGAGGAATATATAAACCAAAAAATATAGTAAAAGCTTTCATAAAGTTCTTTACTCAATTTGGCCTTCCCATGTTTGTCCAATTGGATCAAGGGTCAAATTTCATGTCTGAAAATTTTCCAGCAATCCATGCATGAATTGGGTATTCAACAGTTCAAATCATCTGCCTATCATCCTGAGAGCCAAGGGGCTTTGAAACGATTTTATCAAACTCTGAAAACTATTATGAAGTCGTATTGTTTTGACACAGGTAAAGACTGGGATGAAGGCATTCATTTACTTTTGTTTGCAGTTAAGCAATCCGTTCAGGAATCTCCTGGGTTCAGTCCCTTTAAACTGGTATTTGGACATACTGTACTTAGACCTTTAAAGTTATTGCAAGAGACACGTCTTTCAAATGAAGAAAGAGAACTTAATCGTCTTGAAAATGTCTCTGATTTCAAGTTTAAATTATCCAAGGCGTGTGAGGTAGCAAGAACAAAATTGCACACTATTCAATCAAAGATAAAATTATGATATGATAAAAACTCAAAGGACAGGAGTTTTTAATCTGGTGATAGAGTCCTAGCTCTCTTGCCCATTCCACAAAATTCTCTTCAGGCAAACTATTATGGTCCATACACGGTTGAAAAGAAAATAAAGGAGTTAAATTACATTATAAGTACTCCTGATAGGCGAAAACCAAAACAAATGTGCCACACCAATATGTTGAAGGAGTATGTTGAAAGAAATAGCCAGATAAATCGTGCAATTAATTTAGTTGTACCTGTCCCACCAGCTGAGGATTTGAATGAAGGAAATCATTTGGATTCTACTAATCTTGGAACAACCAGTCTTCGGAATTCATAAGTTATGGAAAATCTAGACAAGAAACTTTCTCATTTGCAAAATCAAGAAAAGAGTGAAATTAAGCAATTATTGTCTGAATATAAGCACTTGTTTCCAGATGTGCCAACAAGGACAAACAAATTTTTTCACGACGTTGAAATAGTAAATTCAAAACCCATAAAACAACACCCATACAGGAAAAAATCCTTTTAAACAGGAATGCATGAAAAAAAGATTTACTATTTACTGGACAATGATTTTATAGAGCCCAGTAAGAGTGATTGGAGTTCACCGTGCATTCTTGTTTTGAAAGCGGATAAAATTTTCCGAATGTGATTATAGGAAGATGAACGGTGTGACAAAAACAGACTCATTTTCATTGCCATGAATCAATGACTGTATCAACAATATTAGAAATGCTAAATGCGTCACTAAATTCAGGGTTTTTGGCAAATTTCACTAACGGAAAGAGCAAACGAAATTTCGGCTTTTGTGACTTCAGATAGACTCTACCAGTATAAAGTAATGCCTTTTGGGATGAAGGGTTCTCAACGTACTTTTCAACGCCTTATGAATATGATTACTTTTGGTCTAGACAATTGTGATGCCTATATCGATGAAGCCATCATCTACAACAACACTTGAAAAGAACATATAACCACGATTCGGAAGTTCTTAGACAGACTCACGGATGTAAATTTAACCATGAATTTATCTAAAAGTGAGTTCTGCCGTGCGTGTTACTTTTCTATGATATGTTGTGTAACATGGTCAGATTAAACATATAGATGCTAAGGTCAAGACTATTTCAGAATTTCCAGTGCCTGTCAATAGAAAGCAGCTGATGCGATTTTGGGTATGGCTGAGAACTATCGCAAATTTTGTTCTAATATTTCTGATATTGTTGAACCTCTGACAAACTTGTTGAGAGAGAAAATCAAAGTTTATTTCGACTGAAACATGTCAAGAGGCTTTTGATAGATTAAAGGCCATATTTAGAAATGCACCAGTTTTAGCAGCTCAAGATTTCAGTCAACTGTTCAAACTATTTGTGGATGCAAGTGAGGTTGGGGTTGGATGAGTTTGTCTTCAAGATGACAAAAATGGTGTTGAACATCCAGAGTCTTACTTCTCTAATAAATTAAATGAACACCAAAGAAACTACTCAACAATCGAGAAGGAGTGTTTAGTGATCAGAACCCCCTCACTTTCATCAGCAGAATAAAAAATAAAAATCAGAGGCTATTGAAATAGAGTTTATTTTTGCAAGAGTACAATCTTGACATCAAGCACATCAAAGGAAAAGATAATTTAATTACAGATGGACTTTCCCGTGCATAGAAATGTCAATGTTATGTACATCCTTGTCTAAATTCATAAGCGTTCTTCGTATGTATTTCTTTTACCTCATGTATAATTTACATCTGGTAAAAAGGAAAGCCTTATTACATAAATCTTTCTTTTTTTCTTTTTCTTTATGGGAGAAAGTGTTACGACCCTGTAGTTAAATTACATGTGTGTTAATATTTGAATATTTTTATTTTAGTTTTTATTTTAATTGAATTTCATTTTATATCATTAAATATAATTATTGTTATGATGATAATTGTGTTTGCATGGTACTGATATTTTGTTAAAAACATTGTGTTTACTTACAACGTTAATGTGACTCGTTTAAGCATGATTTTCGCATGAGGGCTTTGTCGTTACAAATAAACTGTCTGGAAAAGCTATGTGAATGATTGGCTGTGACCACGTCATTATTTATTTACACTTTTGTAAAACCCAAGTGTGATTTAAAAATCACACGTGTCCTTCGTGTATGTGTACATGAAATGACGTATTGTCTTGTTTTAAATGCTCAGTTGTCTGTAAGAAACGTTCAGTCGCAGTCGTAGTAGTCGTGTTCATAGTTGAGAGTCACTAACATCTTATAAACTCTTAATACCTTGAGAGGTATTTTTGTGCTGGATAGAGTTGTTCTTTCGTACGTGTGGAACAACATGTGTATGGTCAGTAGCGGTAGCTATATTTCATCTACTTTCTAAATAATTATTTTCCCTGGAGAACAACATTACTAGCTTGGGACAAAGAGATTTGCTGATATTATTTCTAAATTAGAACAAAACAATACAAATTGTGATTCACATTGAAAGTTCTGAACTTTTCATGTTAGCCTTCGTCTGTCGTCCTCATCCGCCATCTTGGACCGAAAAAGAGAATCAGACTGTATTAATTTAGAACTGTTTATTCACAAGACTTATGTGTGTTCAAAACTTTAGAACAAATTTTTTGATCTTCATAAATCGTAAGTCTCATTTCATGCATTTACCTTTTTTCCGTGCTTTCTAGGGAAATAAATTATTTTTGTTACAGTTTACAAAGCTTGTTGACTTCATTCTTTGTGCTACTTTGAACGAGCCTATACATAAAACCTGTATGGTCGTTGTTCATGGTGTCAATAACTTGACTCTAGCAGGAATTGCATACATTGCTGTAGTTCATGTTCCTAATATACTAGTAAACGTATTGCATGACTTATTTGATGAATTTACAATACATTGTTTTATATTGAAACACAAAAATCAGACATAAAAACTTTGATAATTGAGAAACTGTATCACTGTTTTTCACCGAACACACAGTATTCTTAGTATCACATACAATATTCATAACATCATAAATACACAGACAGTATCCGTTGCATCACAAACACAGTCAATATTCATAACACTACAAAAAGTCAGTATCCGTTGCATCATAAACAGAGACAGTATTTGTAACATCACAAAAACACAGACAACATTCATAAAATCACAAAGCAAAGACAGTCTCCGTTGCATCACAAACACAAACATACAATATTTGTAACATCACAAACACACAAATAGCAAACACACTGACAGAAGTTGTAATATAACATACGACCAGTATTCATAATATCAAACACACGGACAGTATCTTATGTATCACAAACAGACAGTATTTATATCACGAACACACATACAGTATCCGTTGCATGACATACACACAGACCGCATTTGTAATATCGCAACGCAGAGACAGTATTCATATCATCATAAACACACAGACAGTAATCGTACTATCATAATTATTGATATTTGAGCAAATTAAATTGGATGCAATAAGGTACTGAAATACAGACAGACACGATACACCGATAGCTGATCAAATTTATCAAGTATAGAGTACATGCATGGAAGCAGAAAAATTAAGAAATACCGGTAAGTGTATAAAATATACATCGATGTTTGCAGACAAGTATATCTGCAGATTTGTGCAAGTTTTAATGAATAGGCGATTATTACAGGTGCGAGGCTGATTTATCGACCTAAGACTTTAGGTACTGCTGTGGGAATATTTATAAGACATCGGAAAATATATTTTTCACATTTTAAGGTTCAGTAGCAGTACAATATATTGAAATTTATATAGGGAAATAAATCAAATTAGGAAGACTTCTAAACTTTGGTAACTTATTCGAAAACGTGTTGAAAAGATACATGCTCTTTTATGCTGTATCTAAGCAAGAAAAGAAATCAGACGTTTGGAAAGGAAAATTGAAAACAGAAATATCGCTGAAAGAATTTAGACGTATGAATAATCAAACTGTTAACAGGATCTTCACGACTAAAGGAACTTAGACGTAATAATATGAAAAGTGTAAACAGAAGCGTCATTAGAAGGCTTTGAGATTCTGTAAGATTTAATTGCGTTTGCAGCTAAGTTTGATCTTGTTATAATAGAACTTGTACATGAATAGATTTGATAAAGTCAACACAGACGCGCCAACGTAAATGAGTTCCGTCTATCTTAGCCTGGAATTTTTCCTGTGTACGGTAACAAATCCGCCAATGAATATCTTATGTGACTCAAATTCCGTGTGGGCATCAACCCTTGAAGTTTTACGTTATTCGCTTTCTCCAGAATACATTTGCACAAATTCTTCGTGGTTTTCATAAAAACAGCATTGTTCACCAGCTTGAGAAAATATTTATCCAGTTGGTTCGAGACTGCCGATCGCAGATTCATATTCATCCACATACGCTGGGGAATCACAGCAACCGGTTGATTTTATACACACTCATTCCCTATAGCATAAAGATAAACCCGCTTGGTACATTCAGCAAACTTTCCCTCGCGAAAGCTTTGCTTCTCTTACATAATCGCACACTGGTACTATGCCCATACGCAGGAAACCGTTATCACTTCCGGAACCAGTGAATGGTCGTCGTGGGTGTAGTGAAGCTAGTCCGGATATTCCAAGTCAACTTTGAGAAAAGTGTCCATGGTCGCTCTTTTTATCATACTCGCGTATGTGTTTGTTATGTTTGCATCTCCGGGATTAATTCACCGAAATTAGAATACGAGCATCGGTTGCATCATCGCCGATTAATACATTTTGATTTGAAATACATGATGAAAATGTTTTGGAAGGTAGGGTCATACCCCATCCACAAGCTAAAGGGTGACTCGCCATAGAAACTTAAATGCGGATAATAAATATATAATTAAAAGTTGATTTATATCAGTGAACAGTTCCAACTTGATCTTGGTTTTCGACAGTAATGCAACCCCGGCCATTCACGGCTATAAGAAGTAATACACGCGATCGAGCTTATCCTTGCGCATGCATGTATCGTCGAAAGCTTCAAAGACATTCGTGAGAAACACGTCTGTGTACATATATTAATAGTTGTAGTCACTGACATTTAGATAACTAATCACGGATCAGACTGTGTTAACGTGAGTGTAATCGCCGGTGGAAATACCTTTGCGGGATAAAAAATAAAGGCCTTGTTCGGTGTAATTGCATTTCAGAAAACCTCATCGTGTCGCTAAGTACTCACGGGGGTAGATTCAAAGCCACGGTATCGAGGGAGTGATCGCACAAAGTGATAGTTGCCGTTCACGCAAGGTTGTTTAGTTAGGTGTAGCAGGCCAAGCTGAAAATCATGTATTTTTCCATATTGTTTTGAATAACGTTTATTACTGCATTCAATTCAATTACGATACAATGCATGATCAAATGACCATCAGATCAGCGCAGGATATGAGGCACGACTGGAATTGTTATTTTGCCGGGATAAATTCATAGCTACAGGTTGCATGCGCTATGACAGGCTCCTCCTTACGCACCTATAGCATGAATTCTAGAACTTTTATTATTTTAGGACTTTACAAAACAGACTCTTCGGAAATAATGCTTGCGAAACGGGGACATTTTTTCTAATCAGCAACTACAAGTGCGATTTTAGACGGCCTGGCCCTTGGATGAATCCTAATAAATAATTGTGTTGTTGTTGCACGAAGCTGTCTCACAGTCAGACACAGTTTGTCTGGAGGAAGTGCTATTATCGAAAGTATACGTGCCTTTCTCCATCTCTCGGTAACCTTATATCAAAGTTCTCGCTGATTTACAGTTGGCTCTGTCTTTGCAGCCATCGTACTGACCATTCTTTTGAAAAGTTCCTATTTTCTAAGGCATGCGCCTTTGCATGGATTGCGCTCGAGTGCTATTTAAGTTTACACACACAGACATACACACAGACACACACACATATATTCTCTTGATTCATAATATTTGTTACCTAATGGGGCTCTTTATAAGATTACACTACATTGTATGGTATCCATTGATATTGTTGTCAACCACTATATATGTTGGGCTCATGATCATAGGGTAGCATCTCGAAAGCAAACTATTTGCTACGTAGTAGCCTATGCAGCTTAGTATCAAATCGCTCTTCCTCGTCACATAAACATTTCTTCATTTCTTCAAGCGGGTATTTGTTGAAATCAGTGCATACTTACCATTGCGATAGAGCTTGACACATAATAGAAATTAACCATCCTTGGTATGTCCACATCCAAGAATTTCAAACTTGTTCGCGAACTTGTCATTGAACTTGAAATTCCCTACAATCATCATGCCCTCCCTGAGTGTTGACAATGAGTTCTGTGTCTCTGTACTGCAATAATGTTTCACAGAAATGCAACCATTTTCCAGGGCTGTGTATCATTACCGAAAAATCTTTGTCACTGAAAATAAATTCATTATTGTGCATATGCACGAGTTCCATTGCTTTTTCTATATATAAAACATCTACGGCATCTCTAACGATGAGCGCGAAGATATTGGCTTTCTTCACTGTCTTCGATTAACATTTTTCTACCTTCCCAGGTTGTTTCACGATCTTCAATGCCGTCAGCGATGGAACTTCCTTGTACCGGCAATTCGGTTCACGTCAGCGACTTGAGAGTTTTTCTTGCACAATATCATATGACTTTTCTGGTGATTTATTATATTCTTCATCAAGTTATCATCGCGCTCGCTTCAGCGCCATTCCTAACTCGGTTAATTTATGACGGACTCCATATAGGTTTTTCATAAATTATATAGCACCTTTTGAGCCTCTTTGACAAAATATGACGCATTTCAAACTTAATAGCGATTCAATCTTTTCTTTGACGTTACAAATGTACCATTAGTTTAGTAATTTAACTCTTACATTAGCCGAAGACGTGAATTCTTTCACAATGTTGTACAGTTCTTTATGGCATTATATAATAGCCCACTGCACTTCTCTAACAACGAATCACCTATGTGTAGTCAGGATACAACAGTCTATGGTATCTCTTTGTACGCTCACAAACAAAATGCTGGGTCTGGACATGAATTTGCCTTACACTAAGGCATCTCACAGGAAAAAAACCTTCATCGCGCTGATCCTTACTGTTCATGAACACAATAAAATCCAAATACGTTATGACAAACTACATTGGGTTACAAGCATATAAATTGGAACTAGTGTGACGTCACCAATATCTATTATCACTTTACTCCTCTTAAACATGTAACTGTAAAGTTGATACTGATGACGCTCTATAATTTCGTATTTAGCATAAGGATAGAATTTTAAAGAAAATGAATTTCATCTGGTTTCCTCACTATTTATACAGGCTATTTAAAAAAAACTTTGTATATCTTAGGTATTGTTTAAAGAACCTATTATTCAATTTATTTTGGTGTATGAATGATGGGTGTAATATGGGTTAAAGAGTATACAGCTTGGTCTTACGCCAGATGCGCATTGTTCAAAAAAGTGCTAGCTCTACTTGCTCATTTTCATTTCTCGAACTTCAGAGGTAAATTGTAAAAAAAAAAGAGCCGATAACTTGGTTTTTTTTTTTTTACATTTTATGTATTTGGCAATTCATTCATTCATTTCACTTTTAGAAGCTGGTATGGTCTAGTTTGGCAAAATTAATTTTCCATATTTTAAAAGCTGCCAAGAATAGTGTACTTTAGACAAATTCATGTTGATTTTTGGAGCACAAGCGAGCAGTCATTTTAGTTAGCAGTGTCCGAAGATCCTTTAAAATTTCCAAAAGTACAATATCCAAAGAAATTTCAGCCACATTACATGAAAGAAGCATATAGGTATGCCAACATTCTCTCCACTGTGCATGTTTAAAATGCAAACAACTTCACCTTGCATACAACACTCTCTCAAAAATACATAATAACTGGTGAAAGCCACCATTACTTAACTGTACTATGATGGTTTGAATAGACGACAAAAACAATGGTGTATATTTTCTGTAGTACCCATTTTAAGAAAATTGGGCAAAATACCTGGTGAAATGACCAAAAATGGCATATCAACTTTAAACAGCCGGCTTCACATCACAGAGGCCATATCTGACTTTGTTTAATATATGGCAACTCATGCGATCTGTATTTGATTGCCAACATAAAATTTTTAAAGTAGTTCTCCTCTACAATTACAGGCATTCATTATTTAGCGAAGTAGATTTACTTTATATCAAATTAGTCCGCAGCAGCATTGACACAAACCCCTACCGAGAGTACCCGGAAAATGGTTAGACATACGGAAAAAGCCAAGAAGACACATCTGGATGATTCATTGGCTTGGAAACATAACACTTTCGACAAGAATAGCAAGAAGACACATCTGGATGATTCATTGGCTTGGAAACATAACACTTTCGACAAGAATAGCAACACCGTGCTGATTGCAGATGAAAATGCTGACTGCTCTGCCAGATTTAAAGACCAGCAAAATAAAACACATGGTCGTAATGGGGTTATGGGCACTTTGGCATGCTACCACAAGTGTTTGTTACATGGGGTGGATATAAGCCTGAGACTGTAGGGACATCTGTAAACGTGTACACACATTAAAGTAATATCCGTTTTAGTTCATTCTTTTCTCGTTGTTGCCAGTGTGAAAGTTACTGGTCCAGATATTAATAATTTCTGAATAACGAAGATTGGTTTCTACAAAGTCACTACAGTTTGATTGCATTCAATCACCTAAATTCCTCACTCAGTGGGACAGGTACAACTAAACTGACTGCATGGTTAATCTTGCGGCTATCTCTATTAACAATCCTCCTCCTCCTCCTCCTCCTCCTCTCTCTCTCTCTCTCTCTCTCTCTCTCTCTCTCTCTCTCTCTCTCTCTCTCTCTCTCTCTCTCTCTCTCTCTCTCTCTCTCTCTCTCTCACACACACACACACACACACTTTCTCTCCCTGGAATAATGATGAAGTAATTTAAATTGCCTACTTTATTTTAAACTGTACAAGGACCATAGTACTTAGCATGAAAAGCATTTTGTGGCATGGGCAAATGAACCAGAACTGTCATCAGGCTGAAAACTTCATTCCTTGGTATATTTTTCAGACCTTAATTTCATTTTTTTACCAATTATCAGTGCAGATTAGTTCTTGCAAACTTGATTTGTATTTAAAATTAGAAACATAATCGAGAGGGTTAAGTTGTGTATCTTCATTTGAATGAAGTTTCTCCTTTAAAAACTTCAATGGTCTTTTAACTTTAATGTACAAAAAGTCGAGTCAAGGAAAGGTCATCAGCTGTACAAGCAGCATTTTCCAAGATGTCTACTTGTTGTTCATCAAGGTAAGTCTTTATGTCACTATGAACACAGTTCCTGAACTCTTCAACTAATATGACTTGTCTAGTTTGTCATATCTTTTCAAATCTTTTTAGATGCACACCACCTGTCAGTTTTTTTTTTCAATAGCAAACTTGACGTGTTTGGGATTGGGGGGTTTCACAATTCAGAAACCTGTAACCATATGCCTCAGGTACTAACTTGTTAGCCTTCAAAATACATTATTGAACAAACTACAATCAGCACTTGCTTCTATTGTCAGTGAAGTATAAACTTAATGAGCAATTGCCAATAAATACTTTATATCATAAGAAAGTCCACTGTTCTTCTGACCATTTTTATTTTCTCTTTTTTTCAAATTGTGAAAAATATTTATCTGCATATTTTTCTTTAAAAGATGATACTGATTTAATATTTTGGCACCATCAGAAACTAAATTTTCATGAGAAAAATTTATATTGCTTGCCAGCTCCAATCCTTAAAATTTCATTTGCATTTCCATTTATCTTTTGTGTTTGCAATTTCATTGACATATCTCTTTCTTCTTTCTATATCTGCATTTGCATGTGTTGTTCTTCTTCTGCAATTGCAATTTCATTGGCATCTTTCTTTTTTCTGAATTTACATTTGAATTTCTCATTTCTCTTTTAGAATTTGCCTCTCCTCTCAATTTATCCTTGTCATCTTTTTGCATTTGCATTTTCATTTATTTTAGCTTCATTTGAATGTTAAATTTTCTTAATTATATCTTCATCATTTTTTTAAAAAAAGTTCAATACTTTTAAATTCATTTCAGACCTAGGTAGAGACTTGTTAATTAAATCTAAAGCATTTGCATCATAAAATTTCTTTTCCACCAAATACTTACAAAAATATTTTTGATTTCCTGTTTTAACAATTTTATATCAGAAAGGGAATTGTTGTTAGCAAGCTCCATCTTTACTTAATCACTCATATTACCTGGGTCAGATTTGAAACAAAATTTTTACTTGGGATGACAATGTGAAAGCTTGTTGGTTTGAATGTATAAAATCAAAAGACCAGGAATAAAGAAATGTCCAAAACAAAATGAATTTAAATTTCAAAAAGTTTCATTTTCTCAGAGATATCTCTTAAATTCATATTTCAGACATGCCCCTAAATTTTGTAATGACTCTATGGTCATAAACTAAGTAACAGAGCAAAGAAAATCATCCAGTTTTTTAAAACTTAATGAAAATAATTTATCAAAGATACAAAATGATATAATTTAGGAATTTACAGTATTATGAAGTGAATCCAAAATAATCCTAAAATGTTCTAAAATCAAAAAGAATTGAATGATCTGAATAAATTTTGATCCTCAAATGTACATATCGCAATGGCATTGTCCAAATGCCTTTGAATAGTTCATAATACACATAGAATATTATACTAGTCCAATGTGCACTTTGTAGTCCTAATGAAAAATTCAAACGATTTCAACATATGGAATATAAATATGAAAAAGGAATGAATCTAAAGTAGGAAATGAATGTTATTGCTCAGTTCTCTCCTTATATACACCTTCAAGAGTCAATTATGACTATATGTTGCAATATACCCCATGTGACAGATCTTGCTGTGCAAATCTAATATATCAAATTACCTATTCATGTGACCTAACCCATGCAGTGGGAAATAACTCAACTTTTTATAAACTCACAGGACTAAAACCCTCCAGCCAATAAGAAACTACCCTAAAGTTGTTGACAAGTTTTATTATTAGAAACCTGACATCTATTTATAAAGCCTTTGCAATCTACAATCATAATTTCTTGAAATAAAATGTTATATCTAAGTACAAAAGATTAACTCTAATGTTCTTGACTACACGTGATCATTACAATTTATAGTCATGAATTAAAAAAACTACACATATATACAGTCAATAGCCAAGAGTCACAAGATTTATAGATATACATAACACCATAACAATTACAAGCAACATAAGCCAATATCAGGTTTCAAACAATTATATTTACTGTTTTGGAATGGTGCTGGGAACCAAAGACCAAGCCAACAATTACAAGTATAATCAAAGAGAGATGCTGAAACAATATCTTGTTAAGGGCCCCAACCGGCCGAGTGGTCTAAAGCGCTCTCTGTTACGGATCACTGCCATCTCACTGTGTAAGTTCGAGTCTAGGATTCCCCAAATGTGGATATGTGAAAAAGCCTGCCAGTAGCTTCTTGTGGGTCGGTGGTTCTTTCTGGGGATTTTCCGGTTTCTTCCTCCACCATTAATACTGGTTGCCATGTATAGCCTATTGTGTGCTGAAAAATGGCATTAAGTCCCACAACAACAACAACAACATCTTGTTAACAATTTATACAGTTAATGTGTTCACACTGCATATTGTTATAAGCTGAAATGCAAAACTAAATCATGTCACTGATGACCGATGAGTAGGACATCTCCATTATTAATTTTAACATATATTATGGGCATTCTTTATTTTATATGACAGTATTTACTATGTATTATAGTTATGCGCTTAGTCTACTGTATTTTAGAAATATCATCAAACACATGAGTCATTAATATGGATTACATTCAAATTATTAATATGGATTACATTCAAATCATTAATATGGATTACACTCATGTCATTATTATGGATTGCACTCAAGTCATTAATATGGATTACATTCAAATCATTAATATGGATTACACTCAAGTCATTAAAATGGATTAAATTCAAGTCATTAAAATGGATTAAATTCAAATCATTAATATGGATTATAGTCAAGTCATTAATATGGATTATATTCAAGTCATTAATATGAATTATATTCAAGTCATTAATATGGATTACATTCAGATCATTAATATGGATTGCATTCTTCTATAGAATTAATTATATCAAATAAAAACACCAGAAATCACTTGAGTGTGTCAAATAAAATATTGGTAAATCAAATTTTACTGACCAATGGCAAAAATGTGATCAGAACGAATAAGTTGTAGAAAAAATAATGAACAAAGTAAAATCTGTTCATATTTTTTGAAGGAGAAAAACAATATGCTGTGAATGAGTATAGTACACAACGTACTCTGTAACCCATGAAATGTGAATTCTTTGCTTACCTTTATTTCATGTTGGAGAAATCAGAAAAGACAAGCAAATAGAAATGTATACAAAATAATGATAAAATTTATAAAATAAAAGCTGTCATATTAGTTTATATTATTGTATTGATATGGTAAATGAACAAGAATAATAAAGTTATGTAACCTGTTTTCACTTTTAATGATAACATCTCAAAATCATGATCTTACATATAAAGTAATTTCAATGGCACAATCTGTATACAAGTCAATCTGGAGTACAAGACAAAGCCCAGTGTTCCAGTTAAAAACACACTGATTTATAGGCTGCAAAATACAATAGTACAATCCCTCTATGTCATGCTGTGCATCTTTCACATGGAACTTAGATACAGATGATTACATGTAGATACATTATAAAGTTAAATACTTAAACTGTGCAATTATAACGATCTTTTCCATTTTTTAAAGTACGACAGATAATTTTACCTACAAAAATAGATTTGGTGCATGATACAATGATATGCAGTTAAATAGGAAAGAAAATCAACAAAACTAAATGAAATCAAATAATGTAAAAAAATAAATTTCATCAAGAAAATCTTAGTAAATGAAAAAAGAAATCTATATTGTGAATACAACGAAATGGATTTAGCATAAGCTTGAGGTCTCTGTCAGGAAAATTAGAAACTAGCAGTAATTCTGAACTTATCAATAGGACTGACTAAGCATAATAAGGCAAAATACATGACATATAATTTATGGACAAACCAGAATGAGATATAATTCTCTTTGATTTTTAGTTCTTTTGTTTCAAAGTTAGATTTTCTTAGTGCTCCAAGAGCCTATCGGGAAACTAGCATAAATATTAATATCCTCGTGTTGATCAAATCATACATTTTTGGCATAATTTACCGAGTAATTAAGTTAATAATCTGACTAGATACATGGAGCAATATCTTATTTACTGCCGACTGATCTTTTTCAATGGAAATTTTGTATTGAATTTCTAATGTGGACAGCCACATTTACTATTAACCTGACTTTACAGTTCTTTTATCCAGTGGGCAACCATCCTTTCTAAAATATTAACTAGCCATATACTTATATATATATATATATATATATATATATATATATATATATATATATATATATATATATATATATATATATACACATATATATATATATATATATATATATATCCCCTTTCTTTTATCAATCAGCTTAAGTTCATGATATAACATCTTCACAACTGTACAAAATTGAAATGTTATAAATTACTTTAAGATGCATTTCAACTTCAAATAAAATATGTATTAAAATCCAAAAAGTGGATGACATGACCTTTACTAATGTATACAACATGCATATGTACTTATCATCCTTAACCTGCTGTATTTATGTTAATATAAAATGATGACTGCTGCAGTCTCCTCTCGCTATAACACCCTTGATTATGACAGTTCCTATATAATATGAGAAATATCAAAGATACCAATGTATCAAGTTGTAGTATATTTATATGTATTTCATTATAAGGTGATTTTACTATAAGGGGAGCTAATATTTTTATCTCTTGTAATAAAGAGGTGGTGGTTGTAGTTTAACGCCCATGTTTCAGTGGGAAAACCCCAGAAAGAACCAGCAACCCATGAGAAGCTACTGGAAAGCTTTCTCACATACCCACACTGGCCAAACTTGAGACTCAAACCAAAGCAAATTTGAGATGGCCGTGATCCATAACAGTGACCAATCTGAGTCCATGTGTTATAAAGAGGTATTACTGTACATAATAAATAACAGGATCTGCTGTGAAATTTATCAACACAACCTCATTAAAGCAGATTTGTTCCTCCCTTTTAAATTTTCTACAGAATTTAACTTGGTCAAGCAAAATCCTTCAATCCAGACATCCTTCAAACTATTCAGCTCCAATTATCAATTTTACAAAAAAAAACAATGAAACCAAAACTTACTCAACTTATGTGGCAAGCATGTGGTTCATAACTATCCTAAGACCATGCAGAATAAAACAAAAATATCTCGAGTCCATACAGAACAAAACAAAAATATTCTAAGATCATGTAAAACAAAAAGAAATAGTTTAAATCCATGCAGAACAAATATAAATAGACTAAGGCAATGCAGAACAAAACAAATATATTACATGGCCATGCAAAACAAAACAAAAATATCCTACGGCCAAGCATAACAAAACAAAACTATCCTGAGGCCATGCAGAATAAAACAAAACCTCCACCATAAAGAAACCCGTACAATCAAGTCTTGATTATCACAGATATTTATTTTTTACAAACATTTACTAACTTGGATTATCCTGAAAAACATGTACACTTAATATACACATGTATTAACACAAAATTAATTTGACCACACTGATAATTATTATTCTTTATACTATACACTACATATAAGGAAGCATATCTCCTCAAAGCTTTTTTTTCTGGAACCTAATTAGAAACCCAAAACCCTGAAAACTAACATTTTTGATTTTATTCTGAGAGTGCGCCAAGTTGAGAAGTTTTGCAAATACACTGTCCTCAACATAAATGCACATTTGGAAAAATGCAGGTATAGATTATTAAGTTATTACATTACTGAGTTATTACATTTTTGAGTTCTTACATTATCTAATTATATCATTAATGAGTATGAAGGCACTCTCAAAGTTGGATATTCAATTGCTGCCAGATATTGCAGAAGCAGATGTGGAATCATCTGTGTACATTCTCTTTTTAAGCCAAACCCACTGATTTATCCAACAGTATGTGCCAGGGCTGTTGATAATTAAATGACACCAAATGGAAATACCATTAAGAGAAACAAATCTGAAAGGACAAAGTGGGAAAGTAAAAGAGGTGCAAATAATTCAATAATTATTTTCACTGTATCACCTATTTTTGTGTATTTGTTGCAAAAGCGATGTCAATAAAGCAATTGTCTGATAAAAAATGTATGGCTTACATTAACTATCTAATAGTTGCAGCTTTGATCAGTTACATTCAACCAGAAATAAATGTCATGTCTATAATATGCATTTATATGTGTGTAAGTATGCATACATTCGCATTTAAATGTGTATAAGAATGTATACATACAAGTCTATCATATGCATTTAAAAGTTTATAAATATGCATACATGCAAATATATCATATGCATTAAATATGTATAAATATGCACATATGCAATCAAATGCATTTAAAGGTGTAGATCTGCATATGTGCAATCATGTGCATTTAAATGTACATAAATATTCCTACATACAAGTCTATTATATGCATTTAATTGGGTCTAAATATCCACTTATCACATAGTTGGTACACTTTGCCAACAGTGTGTGCAGTTTCATATTTTTGATATTATATATGTAAACATATCAATTTATGAGATTCAGATTGGTCCAAATAAACACATGAAATTATTATGCAGTATTCTCTTTCCTGACTGGCTGAAATTGTGGGAAAACTGTTAACATAGCCTTCTGTAATTATTTGCTTTCATTGAACATTTTTGGCAGATATTTTTTGTTTTGACTCGCTAAAGGTAATGGAAAAAAAATGGTCTCATCTGTTTCAATATTGCCAATTTACCCTCACAGGGGAGTGTTGTATCATGTATAACATATCGCACATAAAAAATAAAAAAAACCCCAAAGACAAGAACAATAACAGCAAGTAAAACTACCAGTATTGCTTAGATGATAATGAGGGTAGGTGTGTGAATGGATGTGCAGCATTTCTGTAGCATGGAATCCACCCTAAATACAAGCTTGCTTTAAATATGAAATTTCTTAAGTAAATAAACTCACCTTTGTTCACAGAAGAATAAAGTAGACATGAACTGATCTCCTGAACTGACAGAACTTTATCCAACCACAGCATATTTATGTGGTAAATATGTGATACAAGTCTGACTCCAAAAGAGATTTGTTTATGTCTTCTGTACAATCTAATGTTCTAAATCAAATATTGCATATATCTGGTCACAAATACATTACAGTAAATATGTATATTTCTGCATCCAGTAATCTTTTCTCAAAAATATCGCAACAATGTAATTTTTAGTTGTGATGTAGAATTTCAACGTAGTAAACAGTCACCGTCTTGTACAGGCCAACTAAAGCAGTTTTGTGCACCATATCAAACAATGTGACATCACATGCATTGGACATTTTGTGCTGACAAATGTTTTTGTCTTTGAAAATGTTCTGTTTTTGTAGATAGTAGCTTATTCTTTGATTTATAGTTATCAAAAATGTATAATATACTTTTACAATTTCAACTTTGGGACGATGTTTTATGCAGAACAAATGAAAAGTACAGTGTCTGTCAGAATGCACAAAATTATTTGTTCTTTTACTCATGAAGATTAACAAAGACTCAATACAGTCCAATTAAGAAGAAAAAGGAAATCTAAAGACTCCATAGAAAGTACTTAAACAGCACTTGTATGAACATATTATTAATGGGGTCAAGGCTATACAATGAGCCCAAAATAAAAGGCATTGGTGTAAAAAAAAATGTGACCTTGACCCAATATAAAAGCGGAAAGTAAGCATGTCACAGAACAAATTGTCTTAGCTTCATAATGATTTATTCAATATGAAAACAAAATTCATTAAGGTGTTTACAAGATACAGGCAAATCAAAAACTGTAACCCAACCATTAATGCAAATATTTTTATCACTGTGACCTTGAGTACGTTATTGTAAAACAAGATGCTGGTCAAGACCATATTGAGCCTACCCTTGAAGTTAGATAACAAGGACATTATTTACTTAGAAAAAAACTTTAATACTGAGATTAATCTTTGGAAAGACATACAAGCTGACAGACAGATATGTATGAGAATGCTCAAGTCATTACTGTATCAAACTGCTGCCAAGATAGGTTCAACACTCCAATCCTGTCAAATGCATATAAAACAAATGTCTTCTGGCAAAGATACCATAAATTGTTGAAGTCAAAATTGCCAAGCAACAATTGAGATTCAATTTATCAGCACTAAAAATGTATATCTGATGAAAGCAATATGCATATTTATCCTCTCTTTAATTCTTTCACTTAAACTTTCAGCTTTAGTAAACATACACAAATATTAACTAAGATGTCACCTCAATGCAAAATTGATTATCTGAGAAAATGTCTTTCATAACAGCACAATATCATTGTATCAACAGTCAAATGCTTTTCCAGTACAATATACTAACAATCACAAGTTTGTTGACCATACAATCAATCTACAAATTTGATCATAAACACACATATTGCACCCAGATACAGCTGCTGCTTTCAGTAGGCTGGGATACAGTCCTTTGTAGATTCCTCTTAAACCCTCCTCTTTGAACACTTTAAAAAGGCAGTGAACCATTCCACGATAATGTCTGGTTTCACCAAAAGATTTCCTTGCTTTTTCAAACCCCTGCACCTGGAGACGTTTCTTGGTCACATCTAGTGGGTAAATGAGAAATTTTGCAACCAGTCCAGATCCTGAGCCACATATTAGGCTTTCAAATGGTCCTACAAAAAGAGAAAGTAACATATACCAGTTCATATTAAATGTAATGAATATGAAAGTGTGACAATGATTATGTTACAGTGTCCTAACTAGACAGAAATAAAGGGATGCTCTTTCCCTTAGTTCTCAAACATCTCCTTTCTATGTCAACACCACAATCATCTACAAATCACAAAATAATATTAAAGCTGCATCATTCAATGTGCCCATTCTCTATATTTTTTTGAATTTTTGGCAATGTGATTAAAATGAGATTACCTAAATCTGTTCCTGTTTGATGCATCAAGATCTGAAAACATCCATTTTGACACCAAACTCCAGTCACCTTTCTATCAGTCAAAAATAATCCTACTTGCCAAGTTTTTGAGAATGATTCTAAATGAAAATATCCAAGATTATTAAACAGAACAAAGAATATGGCTGCAAATATGTTGTGTAAACTCAAACATGAATATAAACATTGAAGAAACCTATCTGGGAATAAAAATATTCCTCTGACAATACTTAACATAACAGATTTGGAGTACATCAATTACCATGCATATTCAGTGGAGTACATCAATTACTATGTAAATTCAGTCTTCCAGAGCTTGTTTACAGCAATGTAAGTGCTAACAGTTGTCTGCCCAGCTTGGATTAAAGGATTGTTGCCAAATTCCATCTATACTTCAATCCCTGGGAAAGATATGCATGCTCTGTCAAGTCTTAAAATGGGAGGCTAGGATGATGTGCATGCATTATGTTCAGGTAAGGATTACTGAAGAAAAATTTTATTCCAAAATCTGGTTTCTTCTTCAAATACATTACCCAATTATAATACAATAGGAAAATTGATAAAAGAGAATTGCATCCCCTTATCACAGAGGACAAATCTCTAGTTCCCTAATGCACATGAAGCAAATCGCATAAGAGATACAGCCTCAAGTTAACATGCAGATATGCTGGACACAGCTTGTAAGTAAAAGCTTTCACTCCATAAATTCAACTGCAGATAGGCTTTGAATGAGCCTCTTGTGACACCTGTATCAAAGGCAGCCCTTGTCAATGTTTGAGTCTTCAACCCACTAGGATCTGTGAAAAGGGTGAAGATTTAAAAACTTCTCAGTCACCAATGAGAGCATAACAGTCATAACTAATGCAGTATAGGCCTGAAAACTTTAAAGTGTGACAAGCCAAGTAGTCTCTAGACAGCATCAACTCAAGTAAAGACAACAGCAGTTAGAAGCTTGAGTTCTCAAAAACAGAAGAACAGGATGACAGTTAACTCAGCAATAGCTATGACAAATTTGGCAAGATTAACCAAGAAGGACAGTTAACTCAGCAATGGCTATGACAAATCTGGCAAGATTAGCCAAGAAGGACATTTAACTCAGCAATGGCTATGACAAAGCTGGCAAAGTCAGCCAAGAAGGACAGTTAACTCAGCAAAGGCTATGATGAAGCTGGCAAAGTCAGCCAAGAAGGACAGTTAACTCAGCAATGGCTATGATGAAGCTGGCAAAGTCAGCCAAGAAGGACAGTTAACTCAGCAATGGCTATGGCAAATCTGGCAAGATTAGAAAAAGAAGGACATTTAACTCAGCAATGGCTATGACAAAGCTGGCAAAGTCAGCCAAGACGGACAGTTAACTCAGCAATGGCTATGATGAAGCTGGCAAAGTCAGCCAAGAAGGACAGTTACCTCAGCAATGGCTATGACAAATCTGGCAAGATTAGAAAAAGGACATTTAACTCAGCAATGGCTATGACAAAGCTGGCAAAGTCAGCCAAGATGGACAGTTAACTCAGCAATGGCTACGACAAAGCTGGCAAAGTCAGCCAAGAAGGACAGTTAACTTAGCAATTGCTATG
The DNA here is from genome assembly GCA_016746295.1 of Potamilus streckersoni. NCBI lineage: Eukaryota > Metazoa > Mollusca > Bivalvia > Unionida > Unionidae > Potamilus > Potamilus streckersoni. The sequence continues at coordinate 3,671,857 of JAEAOA010001694.1, forward strand.
ACAAATCTGGCAAGATTAGCCAAGAAGGACATTTAACTCAGCAATGGCTATGACAAAGCTGGCAATGTCAGCCAAGAAAGGCAGTTAACTAATCTGAAGATCTGGCCAAAGTGTGACACTGTTATCTCCAGATGCTTACTGAGCAAACTCTTGAATGATCAAGGAAAAGTACAAGCATCCAAGACTGAAGCACTGCTATACATTGTTCTTGGTCAAGACTGAGCTGTGGCTAGTGCTGTCTGATGCCAGTCCAAAATACATTCATGAAGTCATAACAGGATAGAGGTCTTTTATTTCTTGATGCTAGTGTCAGGAAAACAAGCCATCAGTACCAGAGCTGGTGCTGGGACTAGTAATCCTACAAATATAGAACTACATCTTTTTTGAAGCAATGTCTGGATATATCTGGAAAATAAATCACCATATACATTCCTGGGATGTAAGAGCTGGTGTTGTCTACAGTCAATTAACATATGATACCTAGGTCTGGTGCTGGCAAATTGTTTCAAGATTTATTGGCATGTCCAACACTGGTCTAGATGTTCTGCTGTACCAGGATAGTTCTGCCCAAAGATGTACAGTCAAAAAGACCTATTCCAAATGCAGGGGTAGAGCTGGTGCTTTAGGTGAAGCTATGATGATGTGAGTTGCTTAATTTTCTTCTGGTTAGGTCTCTTTTTCCACGTCAGGTATATTCTAAATCCATGGTCTTTGCTCACAGGAAACTTAACAGAGATGGCATCAGTGGAAATAGTGATGAAGTCTGCATATTGCTTGTGCATTTCCTCACTCTTGCTTAATTGATTAATGTTTGGCCAAATGGTTACCCATACATTATCTGATCTTCTAGTGGATAGGTTGCAGGTAGAACCCAAACTGTATCATATACAACTGAGACAGGCAACATGGTTATCTTCTGCCAGCCAAAAATGCTTGCACCCCATGCATTCTGTTCTTCCCACTGATTGCCACCAGTAATTACAGAAAGCAAAACAAAGGCATATGCTGACAAAACTTGTCAAGCACTGTAAGAACTTACTGTGGCACTGTAAGAACTTACTGTGAAGAAGATGCTGATGACAAACATGAACAACCTTACAGCATGTTATATTAGACAGAATTCATATACCAGATCAATGAGATGAATTGAAATACTAACTTAGGATAGGTAATTTAAATGGTACTGCATGTATATAGTCTGATGAAATGATGAATTTATACAAATAAACATAATTTTATCTATTATTGAGTAGATCAAGAAATAGAAATATAACTAGAGTATATTTTCATGTGGGGGCCCGGAGTGGTCAAATGGTCTAAAGTGCTCATTTATGGATCACTGCTATTTCACCTATGTCAGTGTGTGTTCGAGTCTCAGGCTCGGCTAACATGGGTACGTGAGAAATCCTGCCAGTAGCTTCTCATAGGTCAATGGTTCTTCTCAGGGTTCTTCCACCACCAATTATAATGCCCGTCATGTATAGCCTATCTTGTGCTGAAAAATGGCATTAAACCCTACAACAACATTTTCCTATGGAAAAAAACTCCCTCGAGTCACTTAAATAGTGAAAAGGTACAAGTGGAAATTGGTTTTACAAGGTCTGAAAAGGCCTGCTTCCAACACGAATAGAAGTAGTAACTTAGACAAGAGTGGTTATGTCTTAAGACAGAATCAAAGGGACTTAATTGATTGATGCTGCTTGAAATTAGCAGCTAACCCATCCTCTGTGCTTAAGCCAGTTTACAGTCACATGATCACAACCAGAATTCCCAAAAGTATACTACACTGAAGCAAGTTGTGAAAAATAAATGGAAAAATTAAAATGTTTTATAATAATTTTGTATACATTAAAGATTTCTGTCTTCAGGATCAGCTGGCTTCCATTTTTAAGTTGACAATGTGTCACAAGAAGTAATTCCAAATGGATTAAATAGATTAATTGATAATAACTGGATTAGTAAAGAGCTTAATCAGCACACAAAAGGGTTGGCCTGCCTATGGTGTTTCAAGTTTGTTGAGACATCTAGGCAGCCATATTATTTCTCAATGCAAAAACATCAAAATCTAAGCAATCACATGAAATTCAGTGATGCATGGAAATGGGAATCAAGTTCAAAGGACGTGAATATGCATTCTGTCCTACCCATATAATTGATTTTAAAATCTGCCACATTTGTAAGAATGACACTACACAGCATATTAATCCATACTAAACACAACAAATGTACAATCACAGAAAAACATATTTGTGGAATTTGCATCAAATAAGGATAAAGATATATGTGCTGACACACCATTTGCCAACTTTATAGCTAAACATAATCTTCCATTTATGCAAGATTTATCTCCTCCCTGGGATTTGAATGAAATTGATGTGAAACAATGAAATATTTGCCATTCTCATTGAAACTTTTCCCATGCTTGATGTTCAAACTACCAACTAAATTTTGCAAATCCCCAATCTTTTGTAAATTGACTTCTTTGTTCTTTCACATGTATGCAAACGCTAAGTTTCTCTGTCACAGAATGTAATACATCATCTAATAGGCTATTACAAATAAACGTATGAAGTGATCCAAAAGGTCATCAGAACAAGAACATTTCTAATTGTATGTCAGGTATATTCTAAATCTAGGATCATGATTTGGATCACATTGCTTTCTTAATTGCATGTTCAAGATCACTGAATGCGCACAACTTTAAAAAAAAACTGAACTGTACACAGGATACACATATCAATTTGACTGCTTCAATTATTGCCCTGTGCTAATTTCACTGACCAGACAGCATTTCAAGAGTCAGTAATATAAATACAATAAACAAGGTAAGAAGTCTCAATGAAATTATACTATGAACATCAATGATATGGAACTAAAGGCAAAAATCTAATTGCCACAACACCAGCAATAACTAAAAAACATTGCAAGTTTTAAATTTTTGGTTGTATATGTGGTATATCTTGCCATTAAAAACTGTCATTTAAGTTATAATTTATCACTTAACACTTACAGAGACTGCTATGATTCATGTATGTATTAATGTTGAAAATGAATTACTGATTCAAGTACAGGGTTTTATTCTTAAGTGTATCTGACATAAAAAAAACATAGTTCCATCCAGACAATCAATATTAATACCTGGAACTTTATTTTATATTCCATTCAACATCTATGAATCAAGAAATGAAAAAAAAGCAAGCCTCCCTCAAAGGGATTGCTGCTAGACTGACTGAAAGAATTTCTATTTATTCTTTTTAAGTGCTGAGCATAAAAACCATTTCCAATATTCCTTCTTTTAGCAATAACAGGATTTTCAAATTACATTAACTGTGGTAGTGGCAATACTGGACTTAAGATCAGAACCATTTTTCTTTGGTACCAACTAAATATTATTAGAAGTATTTTGATAAAATTCCAATATGAATAAGACCGTCCATTTAAGAGCAATGATTTTCATGATGGCCACTGTCAACTTCCTTTAGGCCTACTAAAATGTTGTCTCAAAAAGCATATGTTGATATGACTTTTCATTTAGGCAGTGTAATATGAAGATTTTCAAGACAGCAGCCGCCATGATGGCAGGATCAACTGGACATCATAAGAAATCTTTTGGTGAATATTGGAGATCTGATCAGCACCATTTTCATTTAAGAACAACTAGAATTCTTAAGAAGTATTCTGGTACAAAACCCAATTCAAGACATTATGTTCAGAAAGATTAGTGATGACAAGGTATATGAAGGTTAGAAAGGTAAAAAAAATTATTTAATGAAGACATTATAAAAGACTTTTGGTGAAAACCCCATGTTGATACAACCATCAATTGAGGAGTAGAAATAAAAAAGTTTAAAGATGATAACAATACTGGGATGCAGCATATTAATTTAGGATGAACAAGACACAATAAGATGTCTTCTGGTGAAAACCCTACGTCTATAAGACATTACAGAAGGAATAGTGATAACATGACTTGCAAAACTGGCTGTCATGGCAATTATATTGGATAACTGATCAACACCATTTTCATGTAGGACCAATTGGATAGTTTTTAAATGAAATCCACGTTTTTTTATGACAATATTGGATATTTGTGTGTCATTATTTTCATTAAGGCCCAGCTATACATCAGAAATCTTCTGGTGAAAAACAATATAGACATGACTTTCCTTTTAAGAGAAGTAGTGATAATAAGATTTTCAAAGATTGCTGCCATGGTGGCCATACTAACAAAGAAAAATCAGTACCATTTTCATTTAGTGTGTGTGTGATTTGGATTTTTAACATAGCTTTAACAATTTTTTATCACATTGCTATAATGTCTGCAGTGTGGCAGTTTATAGTGATGTCTAGCATTGAGGCATCATGCTACAGGCATGTAGCATCATGTCCCACCCAGGCCGACCCGTCCTAACACTAACCTCTTAATGCTGAGCACCTAGCAAGGCAGTTGCTAGTAACCATTTTTATAATCCTTTGATATGACTTGGCCATGATTCGAACCCATGACCTCCAGCATCTGAAGCAGATGCTCTAACAACTTAATGACAGACCTTAATGACACAAAAATGCACAAAACTATTTTTAAGACATCTGAAGTGATGTAGTTTATTGTCTCTGATAAGTTCCGAATAATTCCATAAATTTCTGTAACATAGAGTTATGCACCTTCAAATCGATGTACATAAAATATAAACTGCTTGCCCATTTTATTTCATTTAATATTTTGAACAAATATTACTAGACATTGCAACTATTGGATGCTGATGATGCAGTGCTTACCTTCTATATATGTACCATCCTAGAATCACATCCCTTCCTTACAAAGGAAATTTCCAGAAAACTGTGCCATTTGCTTTGAAATGTTTATAAGCTGACAAGTGTCAGGGAACTCCTGTGATAATTAGGTTCGAAATTAAAAATGAATAATTAAAATGACTAAGTTTTGTGCATTTTTGGAAGCCTTGATGATTTTTATTCTTAAAATTGCAAGAAGCATACGAATGGCGGTGGGGGGGGGCAAATACTTAGTCCCCTCTTAATCATAATCTTCATCTATTTATTACTACAAAAATATAAAATAATGTCCAGCAGGCAAGGCAAGACCCACAATGCTGGGCTCTAACCTGCGAATGCTGGATCCTTTTGTCCAAAAGAATTCTTCCAGATCCCAGTGAATAGAGTGTAGAATCCAAACTGCAAGCCCATCTGGGGGACCACACCAAATAAGGTGGGAACCAATCCCTTATAGAGGGCTAGAAACCCCTCCTGTCTAACTATAGTTGATGTGGCATGCAGCAATGACCTGTACATCTGTAAAATAGAAGATATCAAGTACAATATAAACTTGTTTATAAGTGGGGTTCAAATACAAACAACATGGACTATAATATGACATTACCCAATGAGCAAGCAAATGAGAGTATATGGTTTGTTTTACTGATAACAAACTGCACAGATCCAGATATACCAGATGACTATACAATTGCAGATCTGGATCTAAGCAGCTTACAGTTGGAGCTAACTTGTTACAAGTACCGTATTTACCCATATACTGTATTCAATCTAAAACCTGCACCCACTTAAAAAAATCCATTATAAACCATGCGTGTCTCAATTCTAGCAAAGCATGCTTCATAGTTGCTTTGATTTTGTAGAATATCATGAATTTCTGCAACTTGTCATCATTCATGCTCACAATTAATTTTATACATCCTTCAAACAGAATGACAACACCATAAGAGACTATTCACCTCCAAAACAACATATACAGAGTACAGAAACCTAATTTGAAAACTGGTTTTGAATTGTGTTTTGTAAAGTCATATGATGGTTTTATTTGTTAATATTCAAGTCCACATTCTGGTAAGTATGATATTTCTGACCAGAAACAAATGACCCATTCTGTAGAATCTTCAGAAAGGAAAGTGCCACAGGAATGACACGACTACACTCACAACAGAAGATGACTTTAGGTGGAAGCTCAAGACATTGCACTGCAATTATTATCATTTCTATTTGCTTTCTGCAAAACAGAAGACCAAGTCTCCTCTGACCAGAAACTACAAACAACAAGAAGGTGCTGTTTATGTATGCAAACCATGCAAGTGATGTGATCAAACTTCAAACATCATGCATTCTGATCATTCAGTCACAATTGTGATCTTAAAAGACAATAAATTACAAAAAAATTTAAATAATAACCCAAAAATGTAAACAAATAAACAAAAAATACAAAAAATATATGTAAATAACATTATATTTGTGTTTACAGCACAAAAAACTGCCAGTACATACAAGATACTGCCAGTACATACAAGATACTGCCAGTACATACAAGATACTGCCAGTACATACAAGATACTGCCAGTACATACAAGATACTGCCAGTACATACAAGATACTGCCAGTACATACAAGATACTGCCAGTACATACAAGATACTGCCAGTACATACAAGATACTGCCAGTACATACAAGATACTGCCAGTACATACAAGATACTGCCAGTACATACAAGATACTGCCAGTACATACAAAATACTGCCAGCACATACAAGATACTGCCAGCACATACAAAATACTGCCAGTACATACAAGATACTGCCAGTACATACAAGATACTGCCAGTACATACAAGATACTGCCAGTACATACAAAATACTGCCAGTACATACAAGATACTGCCAGTACATACAAAATACTGCCAGTACATACAAGATACTGCCAGTACATACAAAATACTGCCAGTACATACAAGATACTGCCAGTACATACAAGATACTGCCAGCACATACAAGATACTGCCAGTACATACAAGATACTGCCAGTACATACAAGATACTGCCAGTACATACAAAATACTGCCAGTACATACAAGATACTGCCAGTACATACAAGATACTGCCAGTACATACAAGATACTGCCAGTACATACAAGATACTGCCAGTACATACAAAATACTGCCAGTACATACAAGATACTGCCAGTACATACAAGATACTGCCAGTACATACAAGATACTGCCAGTACATACAAGATACTGCCAGTACATACAAAATACAGCCAGTACATACAAGATACTGCCAGTACATACAAGATACTGCCAGTACATACAAGATACTGCCAGTACATACAAAATACTGCCAGTACATACAAGATACTGCCAGTACATACAAGATACTGCCAGTACATACAAGATACTGCCAGTACATACAAGATACTGCCAGTACATACAAGATACTGCCAGTACATACAAGATACTGCCAGTACATACAAGATACTGCCAGTACATACAAAATACTGCCAGTACATACAAGATACTGCCAGTACATACAAAATACTGCCAGCACATACAGTACATATAATACATGCAGCTTATAAGGTTAAAAAATTAAGTCCAAAAACTTAGGGAAAAAATTAAAAAATAACCTCTGAAAATCACAAATAAAGTTACCAGTCCTTTGCAGAAAATTTAAAGCACAATACACCAGCCTTGCTAGGCAATCAGCGTTAAGAGTTTAGTGTTAGGAATGGTTGACCTGATGTTTGTTTTGTTTATTTGGTCTTTGAATTCTTGATCTGTAGCAGCCATGAAATCCTCAAAGACTGGTACCAACAAATAACAACAAATTCAAAGAAGAATAAAATCCAAGCAAAAATATCAAACATAACCACCTGTGTTAACAATTAATTAAAAAATCACTAGGCTTTTTAAAAGATCCAGCAAGAATATCAAGGTAATGACCTTGTGGACAGAAGTAATGTAGTGTAATTCATGGATGCATTAATATGTGATACCTTTGGCTCCCCTTGTGCTACAAATCTAGTCCTTAAGACATCGAGAGGCTGTACTACAAGGGTTGCTGTAGCTGCCGCCAGGCTTCCACAAAATGTATGACTTATAGGACGGAGATGATATGAAAAATCCTCGGGTAGCTTCTGCCATACTGCTTTTGTCAGATACTCAAATGTTGTAAACTGAAATAAATGAAACATGATTAAAGGTTAGCTGACCCATATGGAAAAGATAGCATCCTCTGTTAAAACAGTTGATCAAGGGGTAGAAGAATGTGTATAAACAGGATGTTATATAGTCAAACCTGGAACAGCATTCACCTCTATAAAAAGCTCATGTGCAAGCGGTCCCATTTAAATGTAACTACCGTATATACTCACTTGTAAGTCCTACTACAAATAATACAGACCCTGAATATCCATCACATAATGTGCCAGGAGATCAGAATTTTTGTTGTTTGTTCTACCAATCCACTCCTAACACACTGCAGATTTGCCAGTGCATTATGCAATGGCAGACCTTAGTCTGTGCTGTCTGCATTCAGACTATAATATGTGCATCTTTTCTGTATCTCAAGTTCATCTGAAAGTCATAACATTTGAAGTCATGCCTACACATTATAGCTGTCACATTCACAAAAAATGTTAAATGTTTACATGACCAGTGGAACATGAAATGATCCTGGTTCAATGTCCTTACTGATATTCCACTTGCATGCCGGAACTATCACTTCGTGCCAAATTTGAGTAGTTTTCATTAAGAAAATTTATAAGAAAAATAATGTCTTCCTAATTTCTTTAAGTCCAAAAAAACATTTCCACAAGAATCCAGATTACTTTATGTCACCTAAACTTCCACTAAATCTTTAATAAAATGATGACCACTACATCTAGAAACTTTAGCAAGATGTGGTGGATTACAGGAGACCAACTAACTTGCTTATTTAATGATTCCATAAAAGACATTATCTTAAGAAGATTAAAGGAGAATAAAGCTTAAACTTCCATTTCCAGCTGAGTTAAATCTGCTCTGGTGAATAAAATATCATAAAATGTTACTAGTACATGTATATGTAACCCAAAAATTACCAAATGTGTGTTCAGTGACTACACTATTCAATAAAACAAAAGTTAAAGCCCACCAAAATAGGACCTCAAAGATATAATGCACCAATGAGTATATCTGGTCACTAAGAATTACAACTAAACAATTTTTCCTCGTCTTCTCTTTCATTATTCATGAAAAGTTTGGATACATGAAGTTAGTATGCATTAATATATAAAAAAGCTAATATATGGATCTAACATTTTTTCACTAGTTTATTTAGCTGCTCTAAAGGGGAGTTATTTCAAATTAGAACAATTTAATTTTGCTATCATCATCATTATGTCATCATAACTATCATCATGATTTTCCTGAAGCGAAAATATTTGTAATGTGAGGGACCAACCTTTTTTCTTTTCAGATGTAAACATGTGACATCAATGTAATTTTTTCCTGAAGAAGCCATCTGCAAGGTTATGTCAGGAACATTGTCTGTTCTTTGATGGGTTTGAAAATTCATCCTCACGTAAGCAGTAATGGGGATTAAGTCTAGACTGGTCATCTTCAACCAACAGGGAGAAAATTCCATCAGATTTACATGTCTGACAATGTGCACCAACCAGTCATTGAACTACAGGAGGACAGAAGCCACTAAAGACCTTAAAAAAGCCACTATGATACCAATCTGAGCATGAAATCAAAAACTCTTCTGTCCCTGAAAACATCTGGAGGATATTCAGATGGAATATGAAGATGGGGATGTGTAGATAAGCATCCTGGAGATCTTTGAGACAGTTTGGTCATCTGGCCTGATGACATTCCTGATAGAGGCAGTTTTCTCCACCCTAAAATGCTCTTACAGAAGGAATCTGTTCAAAAGGGAAAGGTCAATGATGAGCCAAACTTTCATCCTTTCTTTGAAACCAGAAAGATCCAAAAATAAAATCACAGACTTTTTATGTGCCAAGTCTCACTGCTGCACCCTTCTTTTCAATTGGTGTGTAATGCTTTCTGAACAGATACCAAATAGAATTGTTGGAACTAAATGTGGGTCAGTGAACATGGTGGAGGGTTCTGGGAAAGAACCCAGTAACTCCTTATTTTGGAAATTATCCATACATCATCCAACCAAGTCTCTGAAAAAATGCTTAATCTGGTACCCACTCTGATATTGGGAAGAGAGGGACTTGGAAAATGAGGATATGACTCCCTAAAGATGACTGCCTCCTTACTCAGGAAATGGAAGGATCTGTACCCCTCTGAATATTGTCTACACACAAGAGATTACCTGCAAAAGGCTTTGGATATGTTCGAGCAAATGCCTCAAATTCAGTATCCCAATGGAGGTGAAGGACCTCTGCAGACAGCAACAATGCAATGACACTGAGAATACTTGTCTTAATGTATCTTCTAACAATCTTTGCAATGATGCTGAAGATAATGATTCTTTCTTGAATAGATTGAAGGTGGCAACCAAAATGAGATCAGCATGCAAGGCTTTAGGTAACTAGTGTCTGCACCTTCAATTCCAAAACCTTAAGAGTCTCTGCAGGAATCCTTATATATGGAGCAGCCAAGTTCAAGGTGGAGAGGAGGGGAGGGGTTGAACCAAGCATGAGAATGGACGCTGTACTCCAGAACTGCTGAGTAGATGAGGGGAAATACCACCCATTCTACTGTCTGAGCCCTTCTCAACAACTCTGAAGTTAGCTCCAAACACCGCTGCTAAGTGAGGACCCACATGGGCTGTCCAAAATGGACAGGATCCCAGCCTCAGACATCCCATTTGGTTTGGGACAGATCTGGAGAAAAGAGATGGTAAATCTGTGAAGCCTGTTTCCCATATGGACTAAAAATAAATATAAAGAAAATAAATGGGGGTTATCAATTCAATCCATTCCCCAGGACCAGTGGTCAAACCTATTACACAATCTGATCTCTGATGTCTGAAACATGGCATCCATCACCCAGTGCTATATGACTGGCATTTAGTGGTTCTGTTACCAATGCTGTTCAACTTAATTGCTGACCCAAGATCAAAAATGGAAGAAAACACCACACCTAATACCCAATAATCAATACCAGTGACACCATCCAAGTTACCTGATGCCCAGGATCAGGTGACAGACACTTGGTAAATGACATTTGGGGAAATTACCAAGTCACAAGTAACTGCTGCCTGGTGGCTGACACAGACAACTGACAATCACATGACACATTCCAGAGTACCTAGTACCTGGTGACCTTCAGAGACTGTCACCTGGCAACCTACTCTGTGCCCAATGACCAGTGAGATTATGCAGAGCTTATGGGGGGGTCTTTCTTTAGGGAACTCAACTCCAATGAACAAGATCTTTTTGATTTAATTCCAGATTTGGCTGATGGTCTCAACCAAGCCACTCTTACACTGCTAATGGGTTTCAGGTAACTTCCCTACACTTAGAAGTAGCAAGTGGAAGCTGATACCTTCCAAACAAATATCAATGATCTCATTTCTTTTAGTGGAAGTGGGTAATATCCTATGCCCTGGCTGGTGACTTCCCTAAATCTGCAAGTGCCATAAACCCTTTCTGTGAATGGAGAGAAATCAAGATCCTGATCTTGACCCCATAGGATCAACAAATTTCCACCAAACTCATCAAGCCACAAGCAACAAATGGGCAACCATCCAAGTGTACTCATTCAGTGCATGATAAACAGGTGTAGAAAATCCCACCTTACCTTTTCAGGCATACAAAAATGGACAGCAGAAATGCCAAAAGGCATCTTAAAGGATAAAGTGCTATATGCCCCTGAGACGCATGTAGAAGTGCACAGAGTTCATGGTAAAGAAGGATTATATTCTTTCTAAATGTCAGAAGTAGACCAAGGTATCAGATTCGGCTGATCAAATTCAATACCCAACATCCATTTAAAAAGCACTAGTCTAGAACAAGTGCTTTTAACCTTTTTAAAATGAATCAGGCAAGCTCTAATTTTCATACTTTAATTAATTTATCTACTTTTATCTTTCCATTCTTTCCTCTGTGCATACACAATCCATGAATTTAACCTCTATTCATTAACTAATTCACATGCTATGATACTACAAAATGTGGCCATTGATATTTGTCATGTATGTGAGTTTTATTACTTCTTGAAAATTATGGGGTTAACCACACAAATTACTGGTCAATCAAAACTCTTCTAGAAAAAACAAATCCAGTATGTTTAATTATCAGTGTTTAAATACCCTTGTGTTTACTTAACCCAGACAGTGGATCATCCCTTGGTTTCAATCTACTAAGTCAATCCAACGAAATTACTGCAGGGCACTTTACCAACAAAAGTGTCCAATACCTTTATACATTGATCAAAGTACAGTAATGAGTCTTGGATTATTCATTATAAAAAGGATCATTTTCAATGTGTAATACTGCATTGGAAATGGATTGATTGTTTAATTGAGGAACAGTCCTTTGCATTCAAATAACAAAATGTATATAATGATCACTTAGTACAACTAGTTGTCAAATGAGTTTATTATATTAGTCACAAGGAAGGTCATAAGTAAGAATCAGAGAAAGAAAATTCATTTAAAAGTTGAGGGATAAAATGAAGGGCTGCTACTGATTCTGATTTTCCAAAGGTACAAGTCTTTCTTTCACCAAAAAATATTAAATATGACAATAGTTCTGATGGAAAGATGTTTTGCAGTTATTGCAAACAACATCCCAAACTGGCATGATTAGTATATTCAACCAATGCATTTATCAATGAACTAACAGATACAGGGATTTTATCAAGCACATCTCATTACAGTTGTGGTCTCCATAAAGATTGTGAAACACAGTGTATGCAGAAATATAAAGCATGCATGCGCAGAAAAGCAATTTTAAAATTAAATGAGAATGAAATGAAAACTAAAATAAAATTAGAGCTTTCTTAAAGAGTCCTTGCCCTAGCCCAATATGGAAAGCCATTTTCTGATGTGGAAATAGTGTTCTTTCCAGAAGAATGACATTAGGCTTGATGCTATCTATAACAGAATCGGGGCAAGAGATTGTTCCAACTACTGATAAAGACTTCAGAGAAGAAGTTAGGGCAAGTCTGAATTGCAGTAAATTCATTTCCTTTCTTGCTGATGGAAATTCATTTCCTTTCTTGCTGATTGAAATTCATTTCCATTCTTGCTGATGGAAATTCATTTCCATTCTTGCTGATGGAAATTCATTTCCATTCTTGCTGATGGAAATTCATTTCCATTCTTGCTGATGGAAATTCATTTCCATTCTTGCTGATGGAAATTCATTTCCATTCTTGCTGATGGAAATTCATTTCCATTCTTGCTGATGGAAATTCATTTCCATTCTTGCTGATGGAAATTCATTTCCATTCTTGCTGATGGAAATTCATTTCCATTCTTGCTGATGGAATTCATTTCCATTCTTGCTGATGGAAATTCATTTCCATTCTTGCTGATGGAATTCATTTCCATTCTTGCTGATGGAAATTCATTTCCATTCTTGCTGATGATATTCATTTCCATTCTTGCTGATGGAAATTCATTTCCATTCTTGCTGATGGAAATTCATTTCCTTTCTTGCTGATGGAAATTCATTTCCATTCTTGCTGATGGAAATTCATTTCCATTCTTGCTGATGGAAATTCATTTCAATTCTTGCTGATGGAAATTCATTTCCATTCTTGCTGATGGAAATTCATTTCCTTTCTTGCTGATGGAAATTCATTTCAATTCTTGCTGATGGAAATTCATTTCCATTCTTGCTGATGGAAATTCATTTCAATTCTTGCTGATGGAAATTCATTTCCATTCTTGCTGATGGAAATTCATTTCCATTCTTGCTGATGGAAATACAGATGCAACTGTATCAGAAACAGTGTACACAAATATCTTCACACAAACAAAAAAATTAAGCGTTCTGAAGAAACAAATCTGTTGTATATTGTTTTTTCTCTTTGGGTTAAAATTTATACATTTCATCAAATCAGGCAAACAATGGAAATTTTGTGAGAAGTGAAACTAAGTGAGACAACTGAATTTTCTGAAATCACTTATCCTGGACTAGTCAGTGAAAAACAAAATGCTGATATTGTTTTATATTTTAAACTTCCAAGTACTAATGGCAGAAGGAAATAATCCCCTTGGACTGGGGAGAAGAACCAGGAAAAGATATAACAAAATAACAAAAGGAAATAAAAGCTATTAATGCATGTGTCACCTCTACACTTCCAAGACTGTCAATACCTTTGACTTTAATAATAATAAGGACTACCTGAACAATTCCATACAAGATGGAAAGTGCCTGGGCTGGGACATGTCCTTTCCATAATGCTTTCCAGCCTTCCTCCCTAATTATCTGCTGAACAGCCTGGGGAATTCCAGTATACTTGGAATTTGTGGCTGTTCTAGAAATAGGCTCAACTTGAAGCTGAAAACAAGAAATATGCTCACTTTGAAGTGTAAATAAGAAATATGCTCAATCTGAAGAGTAAACAAGAAATAGGCTCACTTTGAAGTGTAAATAAGAAATATGTTTAATTTGAAGCTGTAGACAAGAAACAGGCACAGAAAAGATACATAACTTCTTGACATTTATAAAGTTTCCGCCCATGAATGAATGTTGGTATCATAAATTCATGGACCATAATAAATAAAGGTATCATAAATTCATGGACCATAATAAGTAAAGGTATCATAAATTCATGGACCATAATAAGTAATGATATCATAAATTCATGGAAATGGTATCATAAATTCATGAACCAAAATAAGTATTGGTATCATTAATTCATGGACCATAATAAGTAATGGTATCACAAATTCATGGACCATAATAAGAAATGATATCATAAATTCATGGGCCATAATAAGTAATGATATCATAAATTTATGGACCATAATAAGTAATGGTATTATAAATTCATGGACCAAAATAAGTATTGGTATCATAAATTCATGGTCCATAATTTTGTTCTGGTATCATAAATTCATGGAAAATAATAAGTACTGATATAAGTTTATGAACCACAAAAAAAAGTAGAGGCAACATATATTCATGGACCATAATAAAATGGCATCTTAAATTCATGGACCATAATAAAAAATACAGTTTTTATAAATTCATGGACTATTATAAAAGGTAAAATGCACACAAAATTTATAAATAATCTCCATTTTTTACATTAACTGAGAAAAACTACATTAAGGATGGTACCATTGAAAATAATTGTAGATGTTCCTTAATAACCCAATGATTCATTTAAAATAATTTTTTTCCCTTCATGAGAGGACACACTCAGACTGGCTATCCACGGAACGGAACAGATGCCATTTTGCCAATACCAGGAATCATAGCAGTATCTTTTGACAAAATTCAAGCCTTTTCCAAGCATGTTAACATGGTATTTTTATGACTTTTTGGGGTTAACATTTTGAGTAGCAATGGAATCAAGCAAGACATTTCACTGCTTTCCATACATGAGAAAATCTGGGTTTTAATGCCAACCTGTTAGTAAATGTGTTCCACTATGTAATAGCCTGATCACAATCTCAGACATCCAAAATGGCCACCAAGGTGACCATCTTAAAATCTTGTTATAGTTACTGTACATACTTTTGCATAAGCCTGTTCAGATATAAGTTTAATCCCCAAATGTGCATTATACACATAAGCCAACCCATAAATCCTGCCATATTTGAAAATCTTGTTATTGATATTCCACCTGATTGGAGAGTAATATTCACATGAGGCTTCTGTACAGGAGACCCTAGATGTTCAGGTTGGGCTTGGGATCTCATTTTCGGCAAATGGAAACTCAAAAAAGTCTCATCTGAGTTCACAATATCTTTCTTTTGCATTAGTCTTTATTTTCAAGGGTTGCCTGAAAGAATTCCACTTTTAAACTTTTAAGCCTTTTTCAATGTTTTCCACAGAAGGATCTCACAGATAGTCCAAGCAGATCATAATTCAATTAGCTGAGAAAGATTTTAATAGCAAAAAAAAATTATGCAAATAAGTGGAATATCACAGTCTACAATTCCAAAACTTTTTGCAAGGTTCCAAAAAGGGGGTCCAAAGAAAATGAAAAATAAGCAGGGTTATTATATGCTGTCCTTTCTTATTTACTGTAATTCTTGATAATCAAGCAATCTTTGCACAACATGACCATAGCTCTTAATGATTTTATCAGTGTTTATGTTTCTAAAAGCACTGAGGTTTAGGATTTAAAAGATGCATTGCAGGTAGAAAACTAAATTTACATCATTGATGAAGTTATGGTGAACATCAAAAATTGGCATAAATTGAAAGTAATTTTCCAATAAGATACTTGTAAATTGTGGATGTTCTTGGGCAAATTATAGCTCAAAATTTTCACGTAATAATAATTTATGTATTATTTTGAAACATATACATATATATATATATATATATATATATATATATATATATATATATATATATATATATATATATATATATATATATAACCTACTTTAAATCCAGAAATTGGATTCCACAGGATAGTATGAACTTCAATTAATCAGATTTGGACATATACATGTATTTTGAAACACATACATACATACATACATACATACATACATACATACATACATACATACATACATACATACATACATACATACATACATACATACATACATACATACATACATACATACATACATACATACATACATACATACATACATACATACATACATACATACATACATACATACATACATACATACATACATACATACATACATACATACATACATACATACATACATACATACATACATACATACATACATACATACATACATACATACATACATACATACATACATACATACATACATACATACATACATACATACATACATACATACATACATACATACATACATACATGCATATAACTTGGATTCCACAGGATAGTATGAGCTTCGATTTGGACAAGGCATGTGGATAATTAAAATAATTAAGTTGAATTTCTATAGCACCGTGTCTAACACTGCGTGGTATTCCACCTTATCATAAATAGGACCACCAATGGTCGGTCCCACTGGGTACATATCTGAGTGAAAACCAAGGGGGGAAGAGACTTCCATCTGTGAAGCTGACTGGTTTAGGACAATAAATTTGCTAGTATGTTTAGGCATCCAAGAATATGATGAACTTGGATGTGTTTTTGTTGCTGTTGACACCACTTTAGAATGTCCCAAAGTAGTATGCAAAGGTTTGGGTACTTGAATCAGCCTTTCTGTTTGAGATAAGTCACCACAGTAGAGTTGTCGGATAGGATGAAGACTCAATTTCCAGTTAAAAGTTCCTGTCATCAGTGAAAGGATTTCAAAATGGCCTTAATCTCTATTCTAATGATATACAGATGCAGGTCCTGGCTTCCTGAAAAGACGGTAGTAGGTATAACCCCCCCATAGCCTTCCATACTTGCACCCATACAGAATGTGATCTCTGGCAGTTGTAGTGGCAGAGGTATACTTGCTATGAGTCAAGTTAGATTGCTCCTTGTCTGCAGATGGTACTGTTGGTCCAGTGGACAAACTTTAAGTCTCCATTGGAATAAAAAGAGGATGCATTTAATGTGATCTAGGATGATGAGGTCCACTGCTGCATGGAGGAAGCCTAGAAGATGAAGGAATTCCCATGTTGAGAGAATCTCCCTTGAGTGTAACAAAGCCACATTTCAAGACCCATTTATGTGGGAGATATACTGTCTACTTGCATGTTGAATTTTATAACTTAATGAACTTAATGTTGAGATATAAATAGATCAGATTTGTCCTGGTTGATGACGAAATCCAAATTTGCAAGCAGTGTAATGAGGGTTATCATATCATGTTCTAAAATATAACTCACCTGTTGGTTTTGCAGGATGTCATCCAGGTAACTTCATGTCACCACCTTGGAGATGACATGAGCCATAACACAGTTCATTTGAAGAGTGAAGACCCAGGGACTGATGTGGAGTCCAAATGGGGGTGCTTGGAATTCATACACGATGTCATAGGTGAATCACAGAACTTTCTGGAAGCCTTGTAAATTGGGATGTGAAGATATGTGTCTTTAAAGTCCACACTGATTGCAAAGACAATCTTTTGAATGGCATTCAAAATGCACCATGGTGATTCTGTCAAGAACCAAGGAAAATGAATGAATGGATCGATGGCACTTAAGTCGACAACAGGGTAAGAGTGCCATTTGCCTTTGGGATCAAGAAAAGACTGGAAAAAGATCCTAGAGAATTTATATTTCAAATGATTTCTTCTGCCGATTTTTCGAAAAATGTTGGAATGTTTGCAGCTGAAGGAACTCTGGACAGAAGAGGTGTTTTGAAATTGATGTTGAGTCTCCCAGCAACCACTTGTCAGGTCCAATGATCATCATGGCAAATCTTGTACCATTCTGCAGCAAAAAAATTGAAATCTTTCCTCGATCAGAGTCTGTGGTAATGGCGGTGTGGAGAGGATGTAATGTTTTGAGAGATGGAGGTGGTCATGTAGAAAAACTGTGGCATAAGTGATACTATGATAAAACAACTTGTTAGATATTTGTGTTCGAGTTGTGTTCGAGTTGTGTTCCTTGGTTACTCTTGTTGATTTCCTGAAATGCCCAAGTATTGGTGATGTGGTAGTGGGGCAAGGAAATTTGTCTCCTTAGTGGTTTGTTTGTGTACTTTGTTGATCTTGCAGTTAAAAAGTATATTAGACTATAATGATTGTGACCATAGCTTGGTCTAATGAGAATGCTCAAAGGAAGGTGAAGGTAGACAGCAGTGCATTTTTATCCACCAACTGCAAATCTGCAGCTACTGTGATGGCTTTGGGTAAAGTATTTCCATTCAAGACACATCAATTATGTGTTGAGGTCTTTGTCCATTATGATCACTTTTAGCAGGTCTTGGCCAATTCAAACAGAAGAATGCCATGTTTGCAGGCAGGATGCTGACTGAGTTTTAATATTGGGTACTGTCAACAATGATGAGTCCTGTGGTGGTGACATAATTGCTGGGGCTGTCTCTGTGTAGATTTATGATGTTTTGTAACTGGGAAGTCCTTTGTTGATTTATATCCCTTATTCACCAAAAAATTCCCACATGGAGGACAAACAAGTCAGTAAGTAGGTTTATAGTGTCTTCATCATTAGCCATACATTTTTGAACTTTGTCCATGGGCTAAATTGTAAGACAAATAGTGCACAGTGTATAAACCTGCTGTAGCTCTGACATGTCTCTTATTATTGAACACAAAGTCAGTGCAGAGCTATGCCTCATATCATTACCTGGAAATCAGCAGATTAATTCAATAAAGCTATGAAGCATCCAGGTAAAAACCAAAATAATTCACCATAAAGCCTGTACAGGTAAATGTAATCAAGTGTGGCATCTGGACACTAAATGTATTTGGTAGAGAAAACCTGCATGCAGCCAGCCATTGTGGAATTATACACATCTTAAGAGTTTTCCATAGGTCTCATGAAACATACAATAAAAATTACAGCCTGATGTTATTGTAAAGTTGCATAAGCTTCCAGTGAAGTATCTAAGTATAATAAAATGTGAAAAGATGACAAATTGTTATAAAATTGTAAAGGTAGAACTTTGTCAACATAGAAAGAAAGTTAACTTGTAAATATAGATGGAATATACTTTCCTTGGAAAATTGCAAATGAATTTACAAATGGGGAATGGACCTTAAAGGAAGCTGTCTGGCCCAAGCTTCTAAGAAAACAAAACTGGGAGGGGGGGTAAATGAAAAACACTGAATCCTTTCCCTAGCCATCACAGATCCCAGACCTCAATATTATAATGGGCAGGAAATCAGGCTTTGAAACTGTTTTTAGTAAATTAAGTTTATTCATCATACAGCCCTCCACCTTAAAGCACTGCATAGTTATGTCAACATTTACAGACAATTTCTTCATTCAACCTATTGTTATCCAGTATTAAATGATTATTGATATGATTCCTGTTTATATTTACCTATAAACTAATCATAAATCATCCTTCGAACTGTATAAATTCATGATTCTATGCCATGAATTAACATTTCTATCCACCCTCTGCATCAGCTATGTTTCCATATTCTTAGATCAAAAACACTTCTGTAGTAATCTCACTTACCAGTCACTTATAGTATCATCTTCTTTAAAACTAAATTTTTTACCATTTTACCATTTAAACATATATTTAATGTATATACGCTAAGATAATACACTAAGTAATATATGTTTTTGATTGTGTTCATTAATTATCGTTGGGTAGAATCACTAGAAAAGTACAAAGCCTGCAAGCTCATGCTTCAAAACGTTTCCCTGTGGTTGATAACCAGTGATAGACAATGTTCCCTGCCTAATGCATAATTCAACAGGGAGTATAAATTGACTTGTCAGCATCTATGCCTAGATCTGATTGATATACAGAGGGTTGCATTAAGAGTTTTATGTGTTCGGAACCTGTGTGAAAGTTTTTTCCACTATTTTACCACAAAGATCACATATGGTTATGCACAAAGAAAAATGTAACTCTTTTGTTCATTATTTTTCCATTATTCAGCAATTTAAATTTATTTTCTGATATCCTTATACTGACCAGGAAAATATGATGTAATAGTAAATTTGGACAGATCTAATAGAAAGTTCTGAAGTATTGCAGCTGTACAGTCTTAAACTCTCAGGATATTTATTAATTCATTTCAATGTCATATAAGTCAACAAATTAAATTTCAACATTTGACTTAATGAGAAAAATTGAACATTTTTTTTTATGATTTCATTAGGTCAAGCGTTTCTTGCTGACCCAAAAAATAATAATCATGATTACAGTTCAATAGGAAACTCAGCTTAATGTGAAAGTAAGCACAAATCACTGAAACACTGAAATATAGATAATAGTGACATAGTTTTCACATAAGGGTGAGGCACTCCCCATAAGACAGTTACATTGCACATCAGTCCAACAGAAGAACATCACAACATTTATCCACAAGATGAAACTGCCTTGCAATCCAAATACTATTTACAACTTTCATGCCAGACTTACTGTATATATATTCATAAGCTGAGTCCGACTGCAAACAACATAGACCCTAATCTGCCATTACAAAATGCACCAGCATATCTGGGTCTCTTCTGTTTGTACTGATTATTCACAACAATCTGTGGAGACATTATGTGATGGCAGATCAGTGTATATTCTGTTTGTACTGATTACTCCCAACAAATTGAATAGACCCAAATCTGCTGGCACATTAAGCACTGACAGATCTGGATCTATTCAGTTTGCAGTCAATTCAGCTTTGTATGAATTTACCTATGGTATCTGCCCCCACCTGCCTTAATTTCTACTTATGTATCTTCACTGTATCTATAATACCTGAAACCTGATCTTCAGAACATCAAGGGGCTGGAAGAGGGCTCTGGAAACAAACCCACTAGAAGCTCCTGCAATAGTATGGTCAGTTTTTGTCAACTGCTTCTCAAGTTCTGGGTTAAAGCCCACCATCTATGAAGATTGTCATCTGAAAATGAGGATTAAAAACTAAAACCTGATTAAAACATTTAAATAAATAAAAAAAAATTGAAGAAAATTTTTCCATACCAGATTAATCAGTAGAACAACCAATATAGACCCTGATCTACATGCACATTATGCTACGACTGTATCTGGATCTTCTTGTTCATGGTTCAACTCAACTTATAATCGATTATATACAGTAGTTGCATTAATCCTGTGCATAGCATTAAGACAGAAAAAATGTCAGAAAACAAATTTCAAGTCTTTGATTTTCTTCTAAACAATTACTTGCTTAAATCTGCTGCAAAAATAAGCAAAATGGGCTCTATGTGTACCTAATTTTTTATATAATTTTTACATATGCATTTATCATCTCAATTTACAGATTAATTATGAATTTGTCGAAATGCAGTCGGTCAACAAATGTTTTTGTAACTTATCATATATCTCTTAAAATATGAGCCAATAAATGTGGCAAATCGTTCAATTGGAAATTAATCAAAATGACTGATAAAATAATGCCATGAAACTATCTTCTTAAATTCTCAACATGATGGACATTTGCATAAGGCTTTGTTATGATGACATCATGAGGGTGTCACATAAAACACGCATTCTAGAAATGAAAATTTTGTTTAAAACTTGCCCTGTAATGTAAAAAATGGATACATAATGCATGATGTATCTGATATAGTATATATTGTATCTGGCATAATACATACTGTATCTGGTAATACTGTATCTGACAATAACTACTGCATGACATAATACATACTGTATCTGGCATAATACAAAATGTATCTGACAATACATACTGTATCTGATGGACATTTGCATAAGGCTTTGTTATGATGACATCATGAGGGTGTCACATAAAACACGCATTCTAGAAATGAAAATTTTGTTTAAAACTTGCCCTGTAATGTAAAAAATGGATACATAATGCATGATGTATCTGATATAGTACATATTGTATCTGGCATAATACATACTGTATCTGGTAATACTGTATCTGACAATATCTACTGCATGACATAATACATACTGTATCTGGCATAATACAAAATGTATCTGACAATACATACTGTATCTGGCATAACACATACTGTATCTGACAATATCTACTGTATGACATAATACATGATATATCTGGCATAGTACATACAGCATATGTTATAATACATACTGTTTCTGACAATATCTACTGTATGACATAATACATGCTGTGTCTGGCATAGTACATACTCTATCTGGCATAATACATGCTGTATCTGAAAATACATACCATATCTTGCATAAAACACTGTATTTGATATAGTATATACTGTATCTGGCATAATACATAGTGTATCTGACAATACATACTATATGACATAATACATGTATCTGGCATAATACATACTATATCTGATAATACTACTGTATCTGATCATATGTACTTTATCTGACATAATATATGCATATACAAGAGATTACATCTTTTTTCATTGCAACTCACAAAATTTTCCATTTGAACACACTATCCCAATAAGCCTCTTTAGTGCAAAACAGCTGCTAAAATTCAATTTAAAACTTACCAGTCACACATGCCTGTGTGATACTTTTAAACTACTATGCAGTTTGTGTGTGTGTGTGTGTGTGTGTGTGTGTGTGTTATGTGTGTTTTTGGATTTTAAATGTAGCTTTAACAAATTTTCAGTCATATCAATTAGTCTTTATAAAAAAATGCTATTTAATGCACCAGCATATCAGGGTCTATATTGTATCTTCTACAGATTACTCTAAAAAACTGCACAGGCCCAGATCTGCCAGCGCATTATGCAACGCTAGATCTGGATCGGAGCAGTTTTCAGTTGGACTCATAAATACAGTATCAAAGAATGTTTAAAACATAATGCACATTAACATCCACATAAATCAATGCATGAGTACGCTAAAAAGGGGTGACATATTCCCTGCTGTATATTTCTTAAAACCAATACCTCTCCTACCCTTACAGACATGAACATACATCATCAAAGGTTTAGTCCTTACTTTTCCAGGGCACAATTGGTAACTGGAACCTACTTCCAGCTATTTGCTGCAAATAACAGGCTTAAAAACTTTCTGCGTTATATGTTAAAACGCTGTCTACTTTAAGACAGTATCTTTCTATTGTTATACTGTTGTGTTGACTCAGTCTAGTACTTCTGAGTTTGTGTTAGCTATATTAAAAGATAATGTAATGACTAAGTCATGTACTTATGAGTTGTGTTGCCATTTTGAAAGATATGACTGAGACTAAAGTCATGTAACCAAATACCAAATTGCTTTTAAGATTGTACTGGCATTACAATGTCATGTAACTAATGTATGATTGTACTGGCATGATATTTTCTTAAGTAAAAAGGCATGTACAGACAGGCTTTTATAATATGGTGACTTACACAAGGGGGGCCCTGAGAGACTGAGTGGTCTAAAGTGCTCACCATTATAGATCACTGCCAGCTCACCTCTATCTTGGTTCAAGTCCCAGCTTGGGCCAATGTGAATATGTGAGAAAGCTTGCCAGGAGTTTCTTGTATGTCTGTATTTCTTTCCAGGGTTTTCCTGGGTTCTTCCTCCACCATTAATACTGGTAGCCATATATAGCCTCTCTTATGCAGAAAAATGGTTTTAAACTCCACAACAGTAACAACAATAACTTATGAAAGTTTCACTGTTACATATTGTGATTTACAATAACTTTGGTTTCACTTTCCCTCACTCAAATCCCTATTCATTATAATAGAAGCCACTGCTAAACATTACTCGCATACACACAAGATTCTTTTAATAAAACTGCATGGCTTTTTAAATAACTAAATATGTGTTAATGGAACTGTGTGCCACACAGCAATCCCTGTCATTTACTAAATGCAAAGGTTAGTCACACACAATATAGGTCATCAACACAGATATGTTGGTGTCAATGTGGGGGTAGGTGACATCTTATAATACAACATTTAAATTCTACAATGTAAGACATCCACCCTGATATTTAAATATTGTTGAAGATATTTAACATTCTAGGATGAATTGTAATATCAAAGGATAAGTATCTGATGTTTCATCAATAAAAAAAAAGGAAAACAAAAAGAT
Organism: Potamilus streckersoni; assembly: GCA_016746295.1. Classification (NCBI taxonomy): domain Eukaryota; kingdom Metazoa; phylum Mollusca; class Bivalvia; order Unionida; family Unionidae; genus Potamilus; species Potamilus streckersoni. The sequence goes on from JAEAOA010001694.1 coordinate 3,696,366, forward strand.
ATACCCATATCTATACTTTTTACTATATCTTTATTATTACTTTTTTTTATTGAGGAAACAAACCCCTGTGAACTAAAACAGACAGAGGGTAACACTGTATACCGATACCATTTTAAAGCAGGGTATGATAAAAACCTAATGAAAATGTACCTACCCATAAAACCCAAGTCTAGTTTTTGACGTACCTATTCATACAGGGTAATCCCCATCACCCAGATATTTTTCGTCTAGATGGGTGATTGGACATAGCACCAAAACAAAAAACATGTATATAATGGATTTAAGATTTAAATGAATACTTCGTAAATATGAATATGGTTACTTTCAATGCATTCGCATTTTCATTTTAAACTGCATCACCTTCACCGGTTACTTACAGGAGTATTCAATGCACGCGCTGGCAGGGGGAATAACTACTCAACTATTAAATTGGTTATATGCAACTTCTCCTTCCAACCATTTAAGCTCACGAAATATTTCGAGCTGTCCACTATATATCTTTCCTTATAATGTTATGGAGATGAATAATGCATGGAAAAAGAGCAATATGGTCATATAAAATATTAACAATAAAAAAAAACTGTCAGGGTAAAAATATATGCCTTACCACAATGAACCGACCGGTGCTGGTTCTGATTTTAATGTGAATGAGTGTAAAGTTCCAGTGCTTAATTGCAGGTAAGGGAAAATGATTTGGGATAGTTGTCTATTCTTGATTCTTCTTTTCTCACTGATTTCCACTAGTTTGTGATATATTGTTTAGTTGTATTCGTTGAGCACAAAACGTGCAGCACGTTTAAACTTTTAATTCAAGACTTTTCTATAGTTCGGTTTCGGTCCATTATGAATCATATCCAGCCAATGGCCTTCGAAAGTATTTACTTGGAACAATTACTACGTATGTGAGAATTATTTATTCCGTTAAACCTTAACAATTTCAAACAAAACATTGTTATTTCAGCGCAAAATAAAGTCAACAGCCAGTACAATGTATACAAAAATTATAATTTTTAATAGCTGGAACAATATAATGCACATTACAAAGTCATGATATGACGCGGATCCTCGCGAAAGTAAACTAACGTCGGTACATCTATACTGTATATGATCCGCAAGATAAGAACCACTCTAAGCAGTAAAATTAAAATAAAGGTTAATAAAATTATAGCGATAAAATTCTCCTAATTATGAAAATGTACTGTTACTACAATATTCATGCTTTCTTTTGTATTTCTCCCGTAACCTGGCTCTTAGATGCCCCACTGATGACTTTGCAACCATTTCTCTCCATTTCTCCGCATTCTCCACTGCTCTTTGAGACTTTGCAAAAGTTCATGCCTTTCCTTTCTTTCTTGTTATCTTCGCATCACTTATTGAATCGCCTCTTCCCGCCCCCCCCCCCTCTCACTATGCCCGGTAAGACAGACTAGATGAGCCTGGTACGTGACTATATCATGTTATCTTGCGTTTCTTTACGGTGTAAGCAGATATAGTTCAATTGCGCCTTAGATTCTAATAGGCACCTCCTCATTAGAGACGTGGTCTAAGTATTAGTTGTTCAGGATCTTTCGATAATATCTTATCTCTAAGGCATGGGTTCTTCTCTCTGGTTCTGCCGTCACTAATTTTAGTTCGGCCCCATATAGTATTAAAAGTGCGGTGTCCATTGGGTATGTAGGGAAAAAATTAAAGGTTGCTTGAGGAAATGAATAAATGAATTTCAGGATGTGACATATATGCCATAACACGGTACAATCTAAATCAAATCACCGCAGCCCTAGGTGAAATTGGGGTCTGATTTTAATGAAATGGGACCTTTGCTAAAAAAAAAAAAATATTAATCCCTAGCATGATCGTGTTTCGACAAAACACAGTTTTCAGTAATACTAACATTTAATTTTTTTTTTTAAAAAAGAACATTTTAGTTTATGCTGGTTACATGTAGTATGTATAAACGGTAATCTGTAGTGATTGGAACTGATAAAAAAAAGACTTCCCTTGGGCGGTTAAAATATTAGTGATTAAAAGAAAAGAGGTCTGGTATAAAAGCAAAGTTTCACATTTACTGGCTGACAATAGACATTGAAGAGGCAACTGTTGATCCCCACCCCCTTGCCCCAATGTGAGAGTGCTCAAGGGACACGCCATTTCTCCCTGTGATATACCTTATAATCTCCCAAGTAAAGTCCCTTTTTCATACCCTGGTCAGCTGTGACTTAAACTGCAAATTAGCTGAAGTTTTGAAGTACACAAGCAATAAAGGCAGTGTGACTAATTAACAGTTAATCTTTATCCTTGTATTTATCATGTGAAAAGGACTGCCATTTGGACTATGTTTGACAGTGTGTGTCCGCAAGCACCAGTAATTTAATTGATAAATAAACGATTTCTATTTTTGTTGTAACTTACAACGTATATAGAACCTCATTTTGACAATTCAAATCTGCAGTCACAAGTTACTGTACATGTGGCAACTGCATTTCCCACGTTTTATGTCCCATATTATTTCGTTAAGTTTAAGTCATAAGGCCTGTAACACTTGCTTACTGAATAAATTTTTTTTTATTCTGAATTAGTTTTCTTGGGTGGGGGGCACACATCCTGCATGGAAAGCTGTAGAGGCCTATTTGGTATAAAATAAATTTGAGAGACCCCTTCAAACTGTGAGGTCTTAACCTGTAGTATATTTAGATTATACCTACGTCCGGCAATGATTTGATGATCACTACAATATTCACAAGTGATAGGATATGGCATCTGTATACGTTGTAACTATTTATGTCTGATTTGGGGGGGGGGTCTTTTTGAGAAATGAAATTGACTGACATAATATAATAATCGTGAGTTCTCTGCGAAAAATCGGGAGATATTACTAGGTAGGTGTGGAAATACCCCCAAATGCGCAAGGTTTTTCTCCCTGCTTGAGAGTTGATGGGTATGAACTGTCCTCTCCCGTGTAATTTCAGTCAAGGCATGTGAGTTCATACAAGTCACCAGCCCGTGGCCTGTAGCCAAACATATTTTTCTTTCAGCACTGACCAGTACAGTACATAAACTATTATACCAGATATGTATATATTATCAGATTTGTCAATAAGCTTACCGTAGCCTGCATGTAAAATACACTAAGTTGAATTATCAAAAGAAAGCTTTTTAATGTTTTAATTAATTACTAAGATTTCTGATTATCAGATTTACTTGTGTTTTGTTTGTTTTTGGTTGGGGGTGGGGTTTTTTGTTGTTTTGTTTTGTTTTTAAACTAATGCCTTAGTTACCACTTATGAAAACCATTCCCAATGGTTTTTTTTTTTTTTTTTACACCTTCCCGGTAATAGATATTGTTTCACACAAAAGTCGGTACCCGTTCGGTCTCTTTGCCTAGAATTCACTATTATCTCTGTGTTTAAGTGCTGTGTGTATTTTTTTAAATATTAGTCCTTAGGTGGTGTGTTGGGGATAGGTAATAAATATATCATTTACATATAAAATGATTGAATCTCGTCTTTCTTAAATGAATTTATTGCACTGTACACAATGTACAAGTATTTATTTTAAAATCTCATTGCTTTTTTTAATTCTTAACACACAGTTCAACATATAGAGCTTTGAGAAGCTCTCAGTAACATTCAATTTTTATTTTATTGGGGGCACCAAACAGATGCCCCACCACCACCACTTAACCCCCCTCCCAAAAAAATAAAGTTTTATGTGTTCATGTATCCCACAACGTTTGAAGTGTTGTATTTTTAATTATCATCTTTTTGATACGAAAACCAATCTGGTCTCTTCCTGTCTGTCTAGTTCGCCTTGTTTCAGTTTCAGTACTGGCTAGCATTGCGTCACGGGACCACGTGATCTGTCGTCTCATTTAAAATTCGGAAAAATCTGCAATGTATGGTAAAATGTTTTAAATTGAATTCTTGGTGGTGGATTTTGCTTGGTCAGGTCCAGGTAAAAAAATAACCACCAATCAGAAATTAGTGTAGCTTATTCCCTGCGTGACAAATGGTTTCCGTTATAGCCCGAGCCTACTAACCCGTTGGTTTATACCCCCTTTCCGATTTAAATAACGGAAACCTTTAATTTGATGAAAAGTGCAAAGAACTTAGTCAATTCATTCATTGATTTATATTTTCTAATCAGACTGTGAGTAGAATGGCCTTGACACCGTCATTGTCTGCGCGTTTCATGCTTAACGGAATTTGTCAATATTATAGACTGACATGCCTAAGACCCATTTCCAGTTCCTGGACAAGTCCATTTTCAGCAATGGGGTGTACGCGCGACTAAAGATGTACATACATATGTCGTCTGCTTCCGATATTTACAGTGTTGAATCAAGCAAAGGAAACGAATGATTTAAAAAAAAAAATGCTTTCACGTGAATTTAATATGTGGTTTCATTAATATGTTCATGTGTGCAAAGGAATATAATTCAAACTCAACGTTATGGTAATTTACGGATTTATCCGGCAGTAACCAAACAGGATGATTTACGTCATTATGCTGTCGGATGGAAATAAATTACCCCATAGTGTACAGAATATGGCGTCGTGTTAGTATGGAAAGTCCGTTAAGCATGAAATATGCAAATGGATAACAGTATTAATGTCATTCTGGTCACAGTCAGGTTAAAATTTATAAATCAAAGATTCAGCTGACTTAGTTCTGTGCACTTTTTATCATGTTAAACGTTTTAGTTATTGAAATCGGTAGGGAGTTACAAACCAACGGGGATGTAGCATCGGACTTTAGCTAAGCAAAGGAGAAACTTCGTGCACAAGTCATTAACTGATATGTAAGTACTTAAACAGAGATGCTGTCAGGGTGTGTGACCGTGAATCGTGTACAATTTGGAAAGCAATGATGTGCGAGAACTCCCGCAAATTAGTTGAAAATGTTAACCGTTCTTGTCGCGACTACTGTTTTTCGGGTAGGCAACTGTTTACACATCGGAGTTCTTCAAGCATGTCGATAGTCATGAATGGTTGTTAAACTAAATTTTATTGGCACTTGGTGTCCAGGAATTAGCATTGTTATGGCTTTGTTTGAACCTTCTTTGAAATAAGTTTTATAAATGCTTGTTTAAAATACGGGCTACCTAGGAAACCCAAAATTTATGATTCCTCACGTGGTTCGTTACGATTTCGTTCAACATGTACTGGCTGATGGTAGTGATGATGTATATCGGATTATTGAAACTGGGAAAATGTTAATGGAGATTCTAATGAGTGATTTTGAGCTCACAAATGGTGTTTAATACGAATTAGATATACATGTTAGAGGAACAAAAATAGACATGACGAACAGTCTCCCTTTCAGCAGAATTTCAACATTAAATGTAGAAAGGGCAGAATCCTTAGCCTAATTAAAATAAAACAATTTAAACGAATACCTCAATTTTCATTTTGTTGTGTCAATCTGTTTAGCCCTGCGGATTGTATATTACAAACCTATATATCCACATAAGAGTTATAAAATAACTGAACAAATAAGGGTAACAAATAAAATTAAGAAGTAAAGACATTTATTTGAATACTTCTGTCTGCACCGGAAGAATATGGCACGGATGGACTGAACCCTCTGATACAGCTAGCTACGTAATATGGCCATTCAGATGAAAGTACAAAACAATATTCCTACACAGATAAGAAACAGAATATGCTCAGAAATAATTAATAGATTAATGCTTATGTCACGAGAGGTGGCATATTTTAAAGATGTTTTAATTCAGCAGAAAACTCTAAGAAAGTGGAAAATAAAGAAATAGAAACATATATTGAAGTGTTAGGTAAATACTGTACTATGACCGTTCCTTCCATTCCTCCTTTTCTTCACTCCTTATTTCTTCAGCAAACAGGGAGATCTCTCTTAAGATAAAACCATGACAGTATCTCTGCTAAAATTGTACACAGGGGAAAAAAATTGGAATTTCTTTTTATGCAGAGATATTTAACCAGTGAATGCGCACATTTCAAACTGATCAAGTTTATCACCTTGTGTAAGTTTAATATATATATATATATATATATATATATATATATATATATATATATATATATATATATATATATATATATATATATATATATATATATATATATATATATTGTAGGACTGTGTGTAGTCAGTAGCTTTCCATCGTCACTTACAAGTACCTGTGGTTCCAGCAGGGTTTTTTTTTTGCATCTAGAGATAGTATAATGTGGTAGATTTTGTTGGTGCTCATCTTCATTTCCATGCGGATTTGTTGCTGTTCATCTTCATTCCCATGCCGGATGAGGTTTTCTATGTGCGAGGAAATTCTTTTATTTCCTCTGTTTTAAAGATAACATCGTAATGTCTTCCAAGTTTAAGTGAGACATGCAATTGGTTATACGATGTTTGCAAAACAAAGGACCTGTTGGCTAAAGGGATGTTAAATGGAGCCGCCATTGAGAGGCCTTAAACGTTGAATTAAATTTGCTGACAACCAATATGTAGTTGTATGAAAGTATATTGTTATCTTGACATCAATCAGAATAACATAAATATATAACTATATGTCTGTCTGTAATCTGCATACTGGAAATGCAACTAAGAATGTCAACATACATAAAAGGGCACCACCTACCTTCCATTGATGTAAAGACCATCAAGTTCGTATGTGAATTGAGATCGCAGACTGTGTATCCTGAATCGTACCTATACGTGGCACAGGTATATCGTCCCCCCCCCGTATTAATTCTACATGACATTAGATACATAGACGAAACTCCTACCCTCATTTATGGTTGAAACTCAACACACAATACAAATAAAATCTACACAAGATAAGCATATATCGACCGAACCAAAAAACAAAATTACGATGATGTGCATATTTTCAAAAATTAAAAGTTTGGTTCTCATTTTGCATTTCTTAACAAACCTGCTATTTGGAATATCCAATACAAGATTTCAGACCGCAATTCCATATAAACTAATAAACAAAATTTAGAATAATTCTGCATACAGTAGGTCTTCTTGTTCTGTTCTATATCTTTAAATGTAAAATTACTTTCAACGTTAATATACTATCTTCATTGCCAATGAGATGTGACCTTTGAGTGCAACGATGAGAGACTTCATCGCCTTTTTTATGCGGACATCAAGACTTCCGTTCGTCCCTGCTCCGCCGATCTTTGTCTAGCTGTTTGGTCTTGGACTCTTGTCCGTCGAACTCTGATTTAACAATCGTCTCTGGACTTAGATTTCGGCTTAGAATTTGCTCTGGTCCCGTGATTGGTTTAGGGATTTCTCGGGTGAATCCAGGAAAGCTGTTTCCTTCAATAAATAAAATGTCTCGCAATAGAAAATAGGTCACATTCCCAAGTATGTCTGTATTTTTACATTAATTCGGCTCAGAAAACAAAAGGCATAAATTCTACCGCAGCAACTCATTGCTCCCTAACTGTTATGTTTACATAAACGGTCAATGCTTGTCCTGACCTTAGTTCGGGTCACGCTAGGGGTGGTCAATTAAATTCTACTCAGCCGCATGAACCCGTATGTAAAAACCCCTTGACTTCTTACTCTACCAATCTAGCAGTGTTAAGTTACATATGGACTAGACCCTCAGATCTAACTATTCTAAAATAGTTTACTCGCCCAATTAAATATTACAAACTAACATATAGATATACACTTAAGTGATCAATTAAATATTACAAACTAGTATATGGATATACATGTAATGTTAGGTCATACTCATTCTAGACAGAGTTAATCCATAAAACTATGAAATATTACCCATCATTCCTTAAGCTTAATTCATGAAAATTCCTAATCACTACTAGGTATTAATGATTCAATTACAATGCAATCTTGTCAACTAATCTACTGAAATTTTAATTACATTCAATCTTGCCAATTCTCCAAAATGAATTGATAATTAGAAAATCAAAGAATAAAATGTCGTGATTAGCATTTCACTAAAATCCTGCAAAATGAAATCATGCATATATACATCATATCAAGAATACATTTGCGAATAGATCAACAAATGAAATAACATAGTAAAATCGGGAAACTAAGATTGCGTACCTTTTGCCGTTTTCTTTATTCGTTTCCACGAACCTCACGTATAGTCCGTCTCCTAACTGAGACAACTATCTGGCCCCTTACTCAATAACGAAAACGTACTTGTTACGAATTCAAATGTAGAATTTGTCTATCCGCTGAGACAAAACTCCCGCTTTACTGCCAAATCACGAGATAACGTCTTACACGCTTCTTCCGGAGTCGACCACTCTTTTTTAAGAAAGATTGAAGGATTGAAGAATTTTCCTAAAGTAAAACCTTTAATTTCTTACAGAGTTACGCCCATAAATCCATATCAACCAATCGGAATAGACTGTTTCCTAAACCTGTTTCCTAGAATTTTTGGATCGACCAGACAACTGAACAACTAATCATGCCGTAATTAACATTCCTTTGAACAATCATCTATAACTAGCTCCCGCCCTTTACCTGGTAGATTTTGGGAAGGGTCTTATGTCATTTTCTTGTACCATGTACCATAGCATCTGACTCGGTCATGTTACGTCAGTTGGAACGAATTCCCTTTTGACGTTCAGAGATGAAATGAAAATAATCATCTAACTATCTCTAGCCCTTTCTACTTCAATTAAGTTGACTTTGATACAATTCCTTTAACCAATGCTTCTAAGAATTTTCAAAATTCGACATATCATACATACATACATGCATGCATGCATGCATGCATGCATACATATCATACATACATACATACATACATACATACATACATACATACATACATACATACATACATACATACATACATACATACATACATACATACATACTGTGATGTGTCGAATTTTGAAAACTCTTAGAAGCTTTGGTTAAAAGAATTGTATCAAAGTCAACTTAATTAAAGTAGAAAGGGCTAGAGATAGTTAGATGATTATTTTCATTTCATCTCTGAACGTCAAAAGGGAATTCGTTCTAGCCGACGTAACATGACCGAGTCAGATGCTATGGTACAAGAGAATGACATAAGACCCTTCCCCAAAATCGACCGGTTAAAGGCAGGAGATGGCTATAGATGATTGTTCAAAGTAATGTTAATTACGGCATGATTAGTTGTTTAGTTGTCTGGTCGATCCAAAAATTCTAGGAAACAGGTTTAGGAAACAGTCTATTCCGATTGGTTAATATGGATTTACGGGCGTAACTCTGTAAGAAATTAAAGGTTTTACTTTAGGAAAATTCTTTAGTCTTTAATCTTTCGCGAGGAAAGTTAAACGATTCCGGGATCGTGTAAGACGTTATCTCGTGATTTGGCAGTAAAGCGAGAGTTTTGTCTCATCGAGTAGGCAAACTCTACATTCTGAATTCGTAAAAAGTACGTTTTCATTATAGAGTAAGAGGCCAGATAGTTGTCTCAGTTAGGAGACGGACTATACGTGAGGTTCGTGGAAACGAATAAAGAAACGGCAAAAGGTACGCAATCTTAGTTTCCCGATTTTAATATGTTATTTCATTTGTTGATCTATTTCAAATGTATTCTTGATATGATGTATGTATGTATGATTTCATTTTACAGGATTTTTGTGAAATGCTAGTCATGACATTTTATTCTTTGATTTTCTAATTATCAATTCATTTGGAGAATTGGCAAGATTGAATGTAATTAAAATTTCATTAGATTAGTTGAAAAGATTGCATGTAATTGAATCTTTAATACATAAGATTGATTAGGAATTTAAATGAATTAAGCTTAAGGAATGATGGGTAATGTTTCATAGTTTTATAGATTAACTCTGTCTAGAATGAGTATGACCTAACAGTACATGCATATCCACATACTAGTTTGTAATATTTAATTGATCACTTAAGTGTATATCTATATGCTAGTTTGTAATATTTAATTGGTCGGGTAAACTATTTTAGAATAGTTAGATCTGGAGGTCTAAGCCATATGTAACTTAACAGAGTAAGAAGTTGAGTGGGGGTTACATACGGGTTCATACGGCTGAGTTGAATTTAATTGACCACCCCTAGCGTGACCCGAATTAAGGTCAGGACAAGCATTGACCGTTTATATAAACATAACAGTTAGCTAACAGAAGTTACTGCGGCAGAATTTTTGCCTTTTGTTTTCTGAGCCGAATTAATGTAATAATATAGATATACTTGGGAATGTGACCTATTGTCTATTGCGAGACATTTTATTTATTGAAGGAAACAGCTTTCCTTGTTCACATGAGAAATCCCTGAACAATCACAGGACCAGAACAAATTCTACGCAGAAATCTAAGTCCAGAGACGATTGTTAAGTCAGAATTCGACGGACAAGAGTCCAAGACCAAACAGCTAGACAAAGATCGACAGAGCAGGGACGAACGGAAGACTTGATGTCCGCATAAAATAGGCGATGAAGTCTCTCATCGTTGCACTCAAAGGTCACATTTCATTGGCAATGAAGATAGTAATTTAACGTTGAAAGTAATTTTACATTTAAAGAAATGTGTATCTTTTTATTTGAGTACATGTTAGTACCATTTTCCTTCTTTTGTAACCAAGTCATTGATTTCTTTTCATTTTAAATTCTGTTGATAAACTGATTAAATTTTATATTTGTTCATTGAAAGGGGGCTCCTTTTGTTATTTCTTCAATATACTTGTTCAGTGATCTGCATTCTTCTTTCTATCTATCCACACTGGGTAAACTACACCGCGGAGGTCATTCCCTAGCAACGAACCGTAGTGAAAGAGGTTGGTGTGGTTTGCACGCCGCCAATTTGTCACACATACATACATACATACATGCATGCATGCATGCATGCATGCATGCATACATACATACATACATACATACATACATACATACATACATACATACATACATACATACATACATACATACATACATACATATGCGTGACGAGATTTCTTATTCGCAGTTACAAATATCTTCGTAATGCAACAAGAAGTAAATGTAGCATGAAATGGTATATCTTCTTTACCTTCTTTACCATGTTGAAAGTAGTCATAAGAAATGGTTTGTTTACATGTATTCATCATATCGATTTGGATTATAGTTTTACCAAAAACCATAATCCTACTATTATTTTTAGCGAAGGGGGTGGGCCGAGACGGTGCTTCAATTCAAAATTGAAGATTTGTAGGAAACGCCCAAGGGCACTATGAATTATGTGGTTTTATTTTTTCATTTTTTATTTTCTAAGAGTTTATAACATTAAGGTATCTGATTCCACATACAAACCGACGCTAATTTTACCAGGGTGACTACATAACGTATATAACGTGCAAACCGACATTTATTATTATCAATCGTTTCTAGTTTGCATGGCTGTCATACTATTTAATGAAGAAAGGTGTTCACGAAGAAGTTTTTTTTATTATTATTTCCATGGATCTCTCCTGAAAGATGATGGAGCTGTCCGCATTAACCAACCCGTCGTGACCAAAAATTGTATCTATGACTAATCTTTTCAAATCCCATTCATGCCAGTTTCCTTTTTCATTTCGTTTTAATTGCTAATAAACTCTTCTACGTTTTGAGTGGAGAAGTCTATCTAATCACGTATGGTCGATTGACGTATAGATGAAGCACGCTAATTGTTGCAAATAAACTACTACCCGATGACCATGTCTGTTACTGACACTAAAAACTTGTAAACAACAACAAAAAAAAGAGACGAAAACCATGTACATAATCAGATTCATTTGAGATTTTCAGATTTATTTGATTGAATTTGAGTAACTGTTGTAAAACATGTAAGTATTCAATTTAATTTGGTATTTTCAGATTTATTTGACGTTTACGAGATAAAAATGCGTTAATCCATTTCTAAAGGTGGTGTGCGGTAGGTTTGTGTTTGTTTGCGTTAAGGACATGACCTCTATATATCCCCAATACCCTCAGTTTACGAGGTAAAAACGGTTAATCCGTTTCTAAAGGCGGTGTGCGGTAGGTTTGTGTTTGTTTGCATTAAGGACACGTTTAGGACATGACCTACTTTTACCGGTCAGTAAAAACGAGATCAATAGAAAGGTTTTGTGGGAGGTCAATAACCTAGAGTTGTAAACACCGGCACGCGTGTCTGTTCCACGTGTGACCTTTACTGGGAAGTCTATGACGAAAGAAATAACGTCATGACTGTCTCACCATAAAATAGTTCCAATCCTTAAACATAGATAAACATAAAGCCGAACACTGGCCGTTTATTTTTATATATCTTTCAAGTATAATTTCTAAAACTCTGTGTGTTTATGTGCGTGTATTTGTGTGTGATCTTGTTAAGTAAAAAAAAAAACAGCGGAATGATCTTCCAAACTTAGAGATTTGAGGTTCTTAATATGTAGACGGTGTCCAAATACTCGTTGCCAACATGGTTGCTTAATAGGGTCTGACGGACATAACACACCGAGACATTCATAGAGCGAAATCAGGTAATTTGTTTCTTGTAACAGGTTTTACTTTAGGATAATTTGGGTGTTATATCGACACAAAATCTAGTTGTAAACTATGCTGATGATCGTGTATTGTGCGTTTTCTATCTAGTATCTACGCATGATTTTAAATCTTCGGTATGCTGTAAGTAAATTGTACACTTGTTTAATATTGAGTATTGATGTGAAGAAACTGAATAAAGTTTTATACTTATAGTTTAGGGGCCAAATAATGAATATAAATTCGCTTGGTCAAGGTGCCTCAGGGCGTACGTGACTTTTCAGACTTGGAACATGGCTTCCGGTTTCAAAGTAGTTAACAATTGCGTTGACGTAGCCGTATTTTCTAAACGATGCCATCATTTACGCTTAAGAGAAAAATCTAGAGGCTGATCAAGAGTAATTTATATGGAAATTATAGTTTAAATGAGGTCGTTTAGTTTGGAATAAATTGCTATAATACGTGACGTAACTAATTTTACCCAGGCAAAAACATGCTCGACGCGAGCTTGATGTTAAGAAAAAATAATCTGAGAGAAAATAGTCATTACAGCGTGAGAAAAAAAAAAATACATCAGATTACCCCCTTTCCCAGTTTTGACTTTGGACGTCATGACAGAGATGGTCCAATGTCAGAAAGGGTCATGGAGTAATCTGAGGTATTTTTGTCATTCTATATGACTTTTTCCTTAAGATTATTGGAGGGGGGGTTTTTTTGTTTTGTTTTTTTTAACATCAAGCTCGCGTCGAGTACCAGTGGTCTCAACCAGTGAAAAGAGCTAATAAGCGTAACAGGTCAAAATGGTACTCTATCAACATTGTGACCTGTTACGCTAGCTAGTTAATACTGCTTTCCAAAAAGTATCATCTCTTACTCAATTTGAATCATTACAATGTAAAATCAAAAATAGAAATGAAGAAATTATTTCTTTTGTTATTGAATATAATACTAGTTTGCCTAATATAGGTATGAGTATCAAAAAATATTGGAATTTATTAAAACTATCAGGTAAAGCAAGTGTTAAATTGCTACACTAAAGCAAACCCACACTTGCTTATAAAAGGCAAAAAAATCTTATAAATTACCTAATTAATTCTAAATTAGTAAAATCGTTATATAAAAATGGATCATCAACTAAATTTAATAGACCAAGATGTTCACACTGTTCTTTTATTAATGAAAATACTTCTTTCAATAGTAATAATACGAAAAAAAACTTTTAATATGCATTGTGACACTAATTGTGTAACACCAAGTGTCATTTATTTGATCACATGCAAAAAGTGTAGCATACAATATATTGGATAAACCAATCAACAAATATCTAAGCATATGAACCAACATAGATCAAATATAAAAAAAACTATATCGCTCATTCTTTCTCTTCTCATGTTGCAGCACATTTTAACAAGAGTTATTTTCTTTGCAAGAATTTCTCCTTTCAACCTATTGTTATTTTTTATTCTGAGAGGAAACGTCTTATAAAGGAAACCTATTGGATTCACCATCTTAATATGGTATTTCCAAAAGGTCTAAATTCCAAAACCTTGTACGACATTCATTAATGAAATAATTTTTTTAATTATATGCACTGTGTACAATTAGTTATTAATATTTCTATATTATTTGATATTATTTTAATTAATAATTTAGTTAATGTTAGTATTATTAATGTCATAAAAATATGTCCAATAATTCTATAAAACTGACAGTATCTCAAATTAAAGATATAATATATTATGATTAATTATTTATAAATACTTTTGCACACCATGTTTTAATATCTATTTATTATATAGTTTAAGTTCAGATAAACTGTTGAAAATTTATTATCCAATGATTTCTTTTTTTTTCTTTTTTTTATTTTTTTTAAATATATTTATGATTTCATTCAATGTGTTTGTACATAATAAAAATATCAATAAAACTGTTTATCTCTATTTGTCCCAAAAAGTTTTTGAAATTGTTTACATTAGAGATTTATGTATCTTTATGATCCAGTTTTCTGTGCATTTGTTTTTAAATATTAATAAATGTGATATATACATACTTACATATCAACTATTCGTTAAAGAAAAAGACATTAAAATTTAAAGTATTACATCATCTTGTTTATGTCATATTGTTTATCACTTAGAAACAGTGTATTTAATGATGTAAACAATGGTATTGAATTCATTTTGAATTCAGTCTGACGAAGCAATAAAGAGAAACCAGTCACACATTCTTCATATTGGTGTTGTTTATTATATATATATATATATATATATATATATATATATATATATATATATATATATATATATATATATATATGCCCACATTGCACATAATTCAAAGTAATATATATATTTTTTTACTACTGTTGTTTATCCTGGATTTCAGCTTGAGACTGTGTATTCAATTAATTATTGAATATTTTATTTTGGTGAAAATTTTCAGCTAGTGCAATCGTGGAAATTACATCTTATCACCAAGTTAAAATTTTTGTTTAGTATATATGCATGCTACCATACATAATTTAGGTAAATACTGTGATGATACAAAATTGTTCCCCCATGGGTCAACCCACCATATGCAGTTTTAGTTACATAAACTTGATTGGATTGACCAATATCTTTTATAGATATAGAGGGAAGATAAGAGAAACTTTACAATTTGTAACAGTGCAGCAATAACAGATTGGTTGTATTGTGTACCAATAACATCATCATGAACCACGATAATACAGGGTTCCAGGCTATTTGAAGTGTTTAATGCATTATAAATATTAATTTTATATATATATATATATATATATATATATATATATATATATATATATATATATATATATATATATATATATATATAATGATTTTTAAGAAAAATCTCCCTACACAAAATGCAATAAGAAATGGAGGGGGGGGAGCTTACCGAGTGCTTTAAAATTTGACATTATTAATAGCTTTTTGCAATGTCAGAGTGACTGGAATTGTAAATAAAAGTGAGACAAAACATTTGCACATCAATTTGCATATTCTTTCATTGAAACAATGAATTCCTCATGAAGAAAAAAATCAGTTTGTATTGAATGAACAGTAAATGTAGAAATGATGATTGCTTAAAGCAGGGAGAAAGGATTGTTTGGTTTTTAAATATCAAGCTCTGGAAAAAAGTTGACCATTACATGACAAGACATTTATATAGAAAATTTGATGGGAGACATTTTAATGGCCATTGTGAAAAGGTGACCATTATAATAGGTTTGACTATAATCCTTTCATATCTTTGAATTTGCCTTGACCCCCTTCCCCTGTTCAGGACACATCCATGAAGACCATGTTTCATGAAAGGTGGGTTTGCAGAGTTAGTTTGTAAGAGGAAACTAGCATGAAGGATAAGAAATGTCATTGAGCTGGATTGAATATATGACAAATGCAGCATGAGTGAACTGCAATAAAGTGAAGTGCTTAAGAAGATTGAGGTATAGGAACCTTTATTCAGTATATAATCTGGATGATCAACATTTTACTACACAATTTTCTGCATCATGTTGCTTTTGTTTTAAAACAATAGGCAAAAACTTGCCTAACATTGCTTATGTTTTTGATAAATATACAATTGGAGACAAGATTTTATCAAGACATTTTTCTATTGGTTGTGGTAATGCCATCTTAAGCAACATTTTGTTTAGGTTTTGGATTAAGTTTTTCATTTGGTTTATATTTCATAAACTGATGGATTTTATTGTTTCAATAAATTATAATTGTAGCTAAGACAATTCACTGGCCCCATTCACCTTGCAGTCATACAGTGTTTTCTTTGGGTTTTTGGTTGAAGAATGCTGATGGATTTTCTACTTTGGAAATGAATCATTATGAATTTCGGACAATTCATTATGAGACATGCTTACTCAACCTTTTGATTTTATGGGTTACTTATTTAACAGCAGTGCTTTGATTATGGGCTTTATTTGCAGGCCCTGCTGTTTTTGTTACATGTAATTTATGAGAAATGAAAAGATGGTTTGTGTGGTACAAATTTCTATCTTTGATATAAGAATCTCATTTTTGGAGATCATCTCGATGCAGCAGAGTTTTTAATTTAACACAGAACTCTTTGTTCTTACAGGCACTTTTGTCCAAGGTAATTATTTTACAGTTGGGAACTTGACACCATGTCGGCACCCACAAGCCAGTTAGGACACAAGATCGAGCAGTTGGAGAAAGCCATTCAGAATGTCAACAATGCCAAGAGACAACTTAGTAGAAAGAATGTTGAGGTAATGAAGAATAATTATTTTCATTTCCTCGCTCAGTTAAGTTAAATTGTAAACTATTCTTTGTTTTTTTAATGTATGTAAAATGTCAATCAGATTAAAAGCAGGATTTCTGGCATAGCATGGTTCTGATAGATAGCACTTGTTCAGGTGATCATCATAATAAATTGTTCACTTTTAGTGGCCTATCAAATAAAGAATTGCATTTCAGGGCTCGAATTTAAGACAAATTTCTTTGTAGCCAGAAGGACTAGTATGCTAAGAAATTTACTAGTCCTGCCAAATCTTTACTAGCCTATCCAAAAAGATAATGTCACCCTCCACCTGCACTCTGGGTCCATATGGGGTTTGTTCTTGTCTTCTTACCCATCTCCCTGAAATATTCTACAAATGTATTGCTGGCAATCGATCATTTGTATGGAACATTATAAAGAATAGGTAGGATAGAACCCAAGGTCACAAATATGATCTCCACTCTTCATTTCTGAGAAACCCTTCTCAGCATCAGCAGAGTGGGCTGGGATTGTCAGGATAAGGTCAATCAATGCCAGAATATATTTGCAGTCAGCAGCATATAATTTTACAACTGTGGACTAAGTCAAAGCAAAGATGTCTTTGTAACTGCAAGATAACAGAATACATTAGGAAAATAATAATCTGAATAAATTTATCACAAAGAAAAATGAATGCCAATGCTTAAATGTTTATAATTGTTTTGTGTATTTGTTTCTAATATTTGAATTTACACCTGCTTGCTGTAGACTAAACTCTTTAATATGTCCCATTCCAATTCCACTGCATCAGCATCCACACATGCACTGATACACACTGTCAGGAAATGCTCCACCAAAACAAATTTCTGCCTTTCACTTCCAGCCATGTAGTGAGTAAACATAACAACCAGTTTATCAGTTCTGTAAGTCTCTCCAATATCAACTTCTTTCATCTCATCCAGCTGACATATCCATACAAAATTAGTGAAGGGTCTTCGGTTCTTTACCATAGGGGTAATATGAGGTATTTATTGTCACTCTGTATGATTTTTTTTTCTTCAGATTATTGGTGGATTTTTTTTCTCAGCATTAAGATTGCGTTGAGCACCTGTAGTCATGCACATTCTGATTTAAACTTTACAAGATTTTACCAGTGTTCGATTTTTCTGGTGGTATTTACATAGAACGTTTGAGTAACTGGCAACAAAACTGGATGTTTTCTCTGTACTTGTTTTTGTGAATTCCGTACACCATTCACACAGCATAATGTTCTTTTCTTCATCATAATTCAGCCATTCTGTCTTTTGTCCATGTCTCCAGAAATGTTCAATTATGCTTTTCCCTGTCATAAGAATTATTCCTCTCATTTATGTTCTTTTCATTCAACTTTTGCATTTTTGGGGTGGCTGAACATGTTCTATAAAAATACCATATTTTGTCTTATAAGAAGTGAATTGTGTCTCATTTTGAAATATGAGATGTTACAGTATAGCTGAAGTGAATCATTTAAAGTAAGAAAATGAATGTCACAGTGTCCCTTACATAAGAAAGTCAGAGCAAGAAATGTCATTTTAAAACACATGCCTCTGCCCCTCGTCTTTAAATGGCATTTCCCTCATAAAGACTTCAGCAGTTCTGCAGGATCAAAGCAGTGGCTTTTATAAATACTGTTACAAAATATTAGCATCAGATGATAATGTTAGTTTCAGCTTCAAAAAGGTGTGTTCCTGTAAAACGAACCCATCTGACTTGGCGTGTTCTATTGTTATTGTTGGGCTTAACGCCATTTTTCAGCACATGAAAGGCTATTCATGGCGGCCAGTATTAATGGTAGAGGAAGAATTCGGGAAATCACCGGAAAGAACCACTGACCCACAAGAAGCTACTGGCAAGCTTTATCACATATTCTATAAAACAGCTCCAGTTGTGGTCTCATTAACAGCAATAGATTGGTAAAGGTTCCTAATTAATCAAACTTCATTGTATTGTTAAATTTAATACTGCAAAACATTTTTGAATCTTAAGATGCCCATGCTCAGAGATTTTAATTCCCAACAAATGTACAGCATGCTGCTTTGATATCCCCACGTGTATTCAATTATTTGTTTTTTCTTGTAAGGGAAAAAATATAAAATCTATTCTTGGCATCATATAAAAAGTATTTTCCTACATATATCCATCGGGTTATACCAGATTTTACAAACCCAGGAAGAGGGGTGCGGGTTATATAAGGGTGCAGGCTATATCACAAATATTTTTTTTAAGGTAATAAGATTCGTCCAACTACCTTGTTCGTCCATATTAATAATGGCAGAATGGGGAAGGTCAAGCTTCTGAGTTTCTCTGGCAACAAATTCATGAAAACCATCCATCTTCTCCCAATTCTCCGGTAGATGTTGGCCGATGGTGGGTTGTGTTCTGATTGACATTTGGTTCCTTTTCATAAATTTATATACCCAATGCACTCCTTCTTTAAAATCATCAATGTGCTTCTCAGCCTCCATGAGTTTGACCTTCAGTTTGATGGCAACTGTCGAGATTGGTCAGTTCTTTTCATGCTGGGCCATGATCCACTGCTTCCGGTCAGCTTCAAAATGAGGCCATTTTGCTTTAGGTCCATGACGAGCATTTTTTGTGGATTCATCTTCTCCAACGCTCCTTATTTTTTTTCTCCAGCCTAGGATTACACTCTTTATCAATATAAAATTTTCTGCCTGTGGCTCTATTGCCATGCATTTCAGCATATGCAATGGCAATTAGCTTGAAGTCAGCTGTGTAAGAATTTTGTTTTGGCACTTTTTAAATTTAAAAGAAAGAAATTATTTAAACTCGACTCTACACTTCACAAGAATACAAGATTATTTAGAAATGTCCACATTTATGTCACCTGTAGTTGAGGCACAGCTCCTATAGACTGCCTACGTGAACAAGCACCATGTACCAAGCCTGAATAGTTAATTGATTTCATGCAAGCTACATTCAAAATTGACAATTGTGGCATTCAGCCTCAGGATTTCACACCATTGCATATCCGGCTCACAAGTACCTGACTGCAAAATTCATATCTGCCGTCTGCTAGCCGGATTATAGTGGAAGCAGGGTGACTAACTTGAACTAATGCAGAGGGATGAATATGATCTGGGGACAACTGACTTGATAGCATAAATATAAATTTGCATGTTGGGCAGGTGAGTGAAAATGTAGTAGTTGTAGTATCATTTGTCTTAACAGTTACGGGTTATACAAAGGTGCAGGTTATGCCGACGATTTTTTTACACAAAACCCCACAATCTGCGTGCTATATGAGGGTGTTGCTTATCTGCAGAATATATGCAGGAAAATACAGTAGTTGTATGGAAAAGTTAATAAAGTAAGCGTAATAAATTGATCTACTTATAATTATTTCGATGCAAATGTAAAATATGTAGTTTCCCGTTTATGACTGTTGAAGCATTTGGCTATCGAGCTAAAAACAAAACAAAAAAAAAACTTAAACATGTAAACTTTAATTTCTTTGAATAGCTTTTGCAGTGTTTTTTGTGAGGTATACTGCTTTGTAGTTTATTATTGTGGTCGAGTAAATAAAGTGATACATTTTTTATTTAATTTGTTATCAGATTAATTAAGATCAATTACCAATCTTCAGTTGTTAATGACAGGACCATAACTGGTGCTGTTAAGCGAAATGCACAAAATCGGATGGCTTCGTGTTATAGAAATGGCACTTACCCGAGGCAGATATTGCCTTCATCTTCTCATGCTAATATTTTATGACTGTTTACAATGACCACTGCTTTGCTTTTTATCATGACATCTGATGAAGTCAAGTCTTTATTAGGGAATGGTGTAAATAAAGGCTGACTGTTGACAACTGAAACTTGCTAGCCCATCTGACTCACATAAAAGTAACTAGTCAAACATGAAAACTTTAGTCCGACAGGAAATATACTAGCCTTGGGCTAGCAGACTACTGCTAATTTCAATCCCTGATTTTGTGTTTGATAGAGTTATCATTAGTAATAATATGTTATCAATGTATTTTTCACTTTAAGAAATTGGAAGACTGATTTTATTAGCGAATCACATTAGAACCTTTTTCATCATCCATTAGATTTGTGTATGTTAAATAGGTCTAGGTCAGATTACATACTTTGCAGACCATCCATTTATAGATCTCTTGTTTACTCCATCTATTTTGCAATAATCTTTCTGTAGTTTAGATGCTTGTTTAAACCAAAAAGTGAACACATCAGAAATATAGTATAAAACCAGTTTTCATAGAATAAGATTTTATTTTGAATAAACTTAAAATAGAAAAACTAACTATAGTGTATTTTGCTTTACAGAAACTTATCACACACACATGATGCAGATAAGAGACTTGTTACACAAATGATACAGAAAATAAACATGTTACACAAATGATATAGGTAAGAGACTTGTTACATACATAAATGATCCAGGTAAGATACTTATTACACACACAAGTGATAAGAGGATTATTACACAAAAGATACAGATAAGAGACTTATTACACACAAAATTAATACAGATTAGAAACTTGTTATCCAAATGATAAGATCAAAAGCTTGTATAATATTGCACACACACACAAATGATACAAGACTTATTACACAAATGATAAGCTTATATAATACTACACACACAAATGATACAAGACTTATTACACAAATGATAAGCTTATATAATACTACACACACAAATGATACAGATAAGATACTTATTACACACATGATATAGATAAGATACTTGACACTGGAAATTTGCTTAAATGCAAACTCAGCAACTGCTTTTATATTGTTGGATTCATGACAAAAGAAATAAATTTGTAACTTTCACACAGGTAAAATCCCAAATTCAAACCAATATGAGCCGTCAGCTGGAGACACTTCGAAACCGTGAGGTATGGCTTCTGAACCAGGTGGACATGGTGACTGGTGCAAAGGAGGAGTGTTTACAACAGCAGCAAGCACGACTTAACAAGGCACTGGGAATTCTCCAGAGCGGGATTGTCTACCCAGAGCAAGGGGACATCTTATACAACTGGGAAAGAAAACTGCAATTGTGAGTCAAACTGGGAAAACAAAATCTTTTTCCACATTGTCTGATAGAGATATATTGGTATTGTCTTTATAGGAGACATTGCAACAGACCTGCCAACTCTTAAAATTTTGCCGTAAGTCTTACGAAAATTACCCCTTAAAATACGGAATTATAGCTTAAAAGCAAAAACTATGAAAAAATGATCATTGCCGAAAAATCCTGAAAATTTTTTCATCTGTGTTTGATTTGGATCCTGGTGTCATGTTAGAAATAGTGAAACTCATCAAGGAACCAGATTAACTTTACAGCAGCACATCAGATGCTTTAAATTGCCTCTTTTTGTTCATGTGAAGTGCCTGCATGATCCAACTGTTAATTATAGAACTTGTTTTAAAATGGCATCCAGCAAGCAATGCATGTTTAAGACTAAAGAAAAAATAAGTCTCTTAAAAAGTGTTGATAATCAACATCGAGAATAAAAAGAAATATTCAAATTCTTGTGAATAAAAGATGGAACGAACACAGTTACATTTTTGGACATCACATGCCAATTTAAGTATAAATCATGGCGGGAGATATGATTTTGTCATGTGCAATGGTAAAATAAAAGAATTACGTCTCGTTGAGAAACAGCAACAAGCCATTGAGCTGCGTAGAGGTTGGAACTTAAGTTTGTGCAACTGTACTAGTGGTAAATAATGTAAACACATACTTTACAATCTCTTCAGTTGAACATAATGTTTATTTTTGCTGCATGAATAGAATACCAAACTTTTAATTACGTTTTCTAGCTTTACACTAGAAGTTTACGATATTTTTTTTACACCTTACTGAAAACAGGTCAAACTTACGAAGAAGAAAAACTGCCTTTATGAGAAGGACTCATCAGGGTTGGCAGGTCTGTTGCAGTGCAATTTGCAAGATTGAGATGGGCATAATGATTTTGTTGAAATCAAGACTTATTCCAAACAAGTTTGTTCTATAAAGGCATATTTTTTTCCCATTAAGTTAATACTCTTGGTCTCAATATATTGTATATAAAAGTAGGCACAGGTGTTTGGGTTACCAGGTCATAAGCCAGGTGAGCTCATGGTTTAGCCCTCCATTTACCAACTGTTGCTGTTTTCAGAATGTCAAAATCCACTGAGCCTATTTTAACCAAACATTTTTGGCCAGCATCATCCAGGAATGAAGGCCTTCCCAGCATGTCCAGTATTGATAACATATCTGACAAGTACAGAGTTAGTTGCTTTCATATTTGTGTGGCCATTTCAATATTCAGGTCACTTCAGTATCATTGGTATTGAAATTGATTGAGCATAGAATTAATGGTCAAAAAAAATAGCAAGACTATATTTAATAGCATGCATTTCTATGGTTATCATTGCTTCAACCTTGGGCCTTGCATTAAATTCAAATTTTGAGTTTTCAAAACTATCTAAATACACATTGCCTTCTCTACACTTTACAAGGTCTCAGATTGAATCTGTAATTTCAGTTGTCTCAGTTTTCCCAGGTTTGTACTATTATGGCTGATTATATGATCATGTTATAATTAAATTGCATCTGCCAAATATTTTAATATAAAAAAGTATTGGTAGCACATTGAGATTCTAAATGTCAGAGAGAGACCAGTCAGCAGTTGTCACTTGCTAATTTTTGTTCACCAATTTAGTTGCAACTGTTACCATTTTAATGGCATCTTGAAATGCTGCTTTCAGGTTTGTACAGATGATGCTAATTGACCACCAATTTGGCCACTAATCAAAGAAAATGTGTTAAATGACTTCTTAAAATTGGCTTAGTAGAATTTCATCATACTTGACAAAGCCTTCTGGAGGGCCTTTTCAGGTTGTGTTGCTGATTTGCAATTAGATGTAGTTGCTAGTGCTTAAAATTGAAAAAAAATCCTGTTAAAAATTTGACACTATGGAACAAAAAATATTAAATGTGCTGAAAAGTATCATGGCAAAATGTCCTATCAAGCTGGTAGAATTTGGCCTCCATTTCCATCCAGCCATCACTCGTACTTCTGCTTCTGTTGCACAACCTTAAAGCTGTTTGAGATTAGTAAATGAAATTTGGGTAGGTGAGAAAGATTACCAGTAGCTTCACATGTGTCAGGGGTTTTTCTCCAGGTTTTCCATGGTTCTTTCTCCACCAGTTAAACTTACAGGCTTGTATGGCTCATTTATTTGATGAAAAATGGCATTAAACCCACAGGAGTAATTTCTTTAGTTAAATTGGGTTTTGCTTACATGTGCTTCTTTAAAGCCAAATGAGATAAAGGTATGTTGCTGTGTCCTTTGTGTACTGCTGAACAATCATCCTTCAACATTTGTTATTTTCAAATTTTTCTTTTTAATATAACCCACTGAAATTGTTTCAACCATTTATGGTAGAGTGCCTCCAGGCTTGAAGAGGTTTAAGGTTTATAGAAATAATGCCAAGCTGCTTTCTGACAGTCATGGAGCTGTAACTAATATTAAAAATCTTAAATGACATATTTGTAAAAGCTACCATTCAGAATCAGGCCAAGTTTGATGGAATGCATCCTGGAATAAGGATTTTCAATTTTATACTGTTGATGACAGTCTACCATCAAATACAGCCACCGTTTTCAACAGTGGGCTTGACAAAATATTTGATTGAAAATATCTAGCCTTCAAGGCTTTAAACTTGACAAGATTTATTCCAGTTTGCCATCAAATCAGCCACTCTTCTGAACAATTGGCTTGACAAAGTTTGACAAAAAGCATCCAGCCTTCAAGGCTTTAAACCTTATATAATTGAGGACAGTCTGCAATTAAATACATGTCCACAAGTTACAGAAAAACTTCAAATGTCTTTTCAGAAACTACTGAGTAGAATTTGAGCAACAATTCCTGGTTTAAAAAGCCTCTGCTGTTGTGAAAATGGTGTCAGTCTGCCATTAAATATGTTGACCATTACTAAAAATAAAAGAAAAACTTGTAAGGAATTCTTCCGAGAATTTAACTAAATTTGACAGAAAGCATTTTCTTTTCTTATCATTTTAATATGAATTCTTTGAAATTTAAGTACCCTGGCATATATTTTCAAAAAATTGCCTTTCCTGGGTACAAATGGAACAGCCCTGTCATAAATGAAGTTATATTTTAAGTAGAAACACCTTCAAAGGACTTCTAAAACCTCATCAGAATTTGATGGAAAGCATGCTGGCTTTGAGGAAGTTTATTTTTTACAAATTATACCAATCTGTAAACAAACAGATGAACTCTGATCTTGGACCCACATGAGCTTATTTCTTTTTATTTTTTATGAGTGGGAAGCAGTGAACAAAAATATGAACACCTAGAAAAAAATGGATTCACTGATGAGAAAGTTTGATTCAGTGCTGTGGGTTGGGGTTCAATCCTTTATTCCAGTACACAATAAAGCATTAGTTTCATCTGTTCATCACTTTCCTCGTCTCAAAAACCTAATCACATGATTTAAGTCAATGTGAGATGCAGGTCATATTCAATCAGCATGCAATAAATATTTTTTTGTAAAAAGCAACTGAGATAGTTTAACATATTTAATTTCTTCATAAAGACTTGAAGTGGATGATCTTCAACCTGAGGAGAGTCCTTTTATCTCCTTCAAAGCCGACTCAAAGGGATTGCGAGAGGTAATAATGAACTATGGCAAAGTTGTTGACTCGCCAGCTGGCATCAAAACATCCTTTATGGAACCCAATCGTCCATCTCTTAGTCTTCCACCCCATCTTGAGGAATATGAAGATGCCCAGCATCATGTTCTGTACAAGACTTTAGAAGAGATAAACAGAAGCAAGACAAAAGAGCCATATGTAAGTTATGTTAAAGCTTGCCTTGCTTTATCAGTATAAATATTTGGACAAGCCTGGAATGGTCTTTTTTTCCAAAATGCCTGTCTCCCTGTACACCTCCAGGGTTTCCCTTGGAATTTGAAACTGAAGAGTCATGGACTTCTGAAATTTCCAAGAGTCTGAATTTGAAAACTAAGGTTCAAAGCCTTACAAATACAAAACACAATCCTAAAACTGGTTCATGTTTGTGGACAAGATTTGCTTGATTCAGTATAATCTGCATGTTCGCATGGCATTATACTAAGGTCCCCTTTCAAATTCTTCCACACATCCATGATATTTTGCATGCATTTTGAAGTAATGTCAGTGCATATCTTCAAAGCATGTTTATTTTTACAGTTGGAGTCTATTATGCAGATGTCTCCCAGAGGAATAAGCAAAAATTATTTCTCTGGGCCATGGTATTGATATGTAATACTTAAAATTTGAAATTCACATTGCATACAACAGTGTCACACAGTCAACAATAGAATAATGTGCAGTGTAACAGTAATATTATAAATGAACAGATAGGAAATAATTATTTTATATACCAATAGTGTAACCAAATTTTGGAGAATAAATGAAATTATTAGGTCTTTATTGCTGATTTTACATCTCAGTAAGACAAGGCTGTCCCCTGTCCATGCTGCTCTATGTAATATCGATGGGACCCTTGAATATAAACATTAAAAATAATACCAATAATCAAGAAATCAAAATACCAAATATGAAAAATGAATTCAAAACTATTTTGCATGCAGATGGCTGCACGAATTTCTCCAGAGATGGATATTCTTTCAAACATCTACGAGATTAAGTTTTCAAATTTGGGAAAGCCTCTGGATCAGCAATAAATCACAACAAAATAGAAATTTTACTAATAGGCAACTGGAGGGGAAATCACCCAGGTCCCCCGCCAAACCTGATTAGAACTCATGTTAAAGCACTAGGAATTTACTTTGGACAAAACTGTACTCACAAAAACTATCGTGAGTTAATAACAAAATTGGACACACAGATCGAGATTTGGTCGCATATGAAGATTAACTTAATAGACCGAATACAGATCGAATACAGATCGATAAGACCTATATGTATAGCCAGTTGAACTACATTTTGAATACAACTCACTTGACAGAAGCCATGATAGGCAATATAGAAAGAAAAATAATGAGCTTTATTTGGGATAACAAAATTCACTATTTAAGAAAGAAATATATATGAAGAGCCAAGACTAGGGAGGATTAGACCTCCCAAATTTCAGTGTAAAGCAGAAAGCAATCCATGGGAAGCAATACATATCTATATATATATATATATATATATATATATATATATATATATATATATATATATATATATATATATATATATATGTGGGTATTTATGTACCTTAAATAAAGAAATATATATGAATAATATACTAGTTAAACTTTAAGAACCACCTTGCACGTTTAGAAGAGTAAAAGAATTAATATATAGATATAGAAATAACAGTAATTTATGGAATAAAAATAATAATATTTATAACATTCTAAATGAACCAATTACTCAAGAGAAACAGGAAATAGAGTTTAAAAATCTGAGATTGAACTGGGAAATAATATGGAAGAAATGGGCAGGCATAAAGTCGCCTGCCATACAAAGTAGGTTATATGATTATTTCCAGGATAAATGGCTTACAGGTGAAACAGCTTTTAACAGACATTTAACTGTAAAATTGCCAAAATGTAGACTTTGTGGAAAATGCATAGATAAAAAAAAACCCCACTTAATATTAGAATTCCCTAAAAATGAATTATAAAAATTGAGTATTAAAATTCAAATTTATACAAATTTTGGGAATAATGAAACTTCACAACTTTTATATACGAATGGTATAATGGATAGAAAAATATATAATGAATTAATAGGTTTTATTAACAAAATTATGAAAGCACTACAGGAATAGAAGTAGATATTTTATCAAATTTACAGAAAAGAAGAATTTTATTATGCTATACGTTCATAGATACACTATGCATGTGGGATCTTTCTAATAATTTATAGACCACATCTGCATATAAAAAGAATTAGAATTTACAGGGGAAGAAGGTGCGGAACCAATGCTATGTGACTCACGTGGGGTAGCACAGACCGTACCAGTTTTCCCCACTGCAAAGTAGCACTAAACATTCTCATTCTCTTTAATACACATACAATCTACTCTACTATCTAACTATCTTCTCCTAACACACACTAAATACAAAGAGGTTCCAAAGATCGGGAAACCGGTATCAATCTTATATCACAACCGGTTTCCCGAATCAAAAAATCCTAATAAAATTCAGGAACAACTTTTGATCCATGCAGCCAGCCCTATAAAAACAAATAGCAGAAGCATATAGCAAACACTGGGCAAGATAGATCCTTGGCAAGGATCACAGAATTTAATTAAATTTTAATTTAATTAAACTCTGGATCCAGCCTGGGATAAGGAGTCATTTCATAATAGAATAAAAATGATGTAGAAACCCTAACTCAAAATTTAAAAAAAAAATAAAAAATGAAATTTTTTTAAAATAATACAAGTAGCACACATGCCTAAAAATAAAACAATGACATAAAAACCTTTAAATTTTTGGAAATAGGGGGTCCTTAAGATGATGAAAATTATAAGAGGGACCACACCAATAAAAGATTTTACATCTTCATAGAGAGGTGTTAAATATCAGTTGTCTCTGTCACTCAAACAATCTAGTTATCTCTCCAAAGCAAAAGATTAAAATTGTCATTGGTGTCATTTATCCCATTTATCCAACAGTCTTCTCATGTAAACAATGCTAATTGATTAGTGGACAATGCTGGTGGGCAGATGTGGTCATTCAAACAGCAAGAGTGTCAAAGGTTATTATATGGTACTGATTAGTCAAAACCCAGGACTATGAACTCTTTATCAAACAGAGATAGCTGAACAAGGTAAAGAGGCTGTCTCAAATTTGATTCACAGATGTGTGTTAGAATGGAAGGTACAAACTGTCATTGCTGCATTAGAAGTACAATCTTTTTTTTTCCTCCTCCATGTTTATCTATTGGATTTAAATATCTTTGAATATTAGATGTTAATAAGTCAATTAAATTATATAAATTTTGTTTACACACACACACACACATAGGGTTTAATGGCATATCAGTAAAATTCTGACTATGTAAAGCTTGTCAGCAAAAATGGCAGTCCAACACCTGGCCATAATCTCCAGCAAGATCAACATCTCTAGCCAAAAGTAAAGCATCTGAGCTAAGACCTGGCAACCATTAATGATCTCATCATGGGTCTTATAGAAAATACCCTTACAACATGAATTAAAAGCAAATGATATGATTGTAATAAATAAAATGTAGTTTCTGGCTAGTCATTGATTGATTCAGATATGGGTTTTATAATTATATTCAATGAAATTGGTCAGACCAACTTTACAAATGGACAATTTTCCTCTAAGGAAGTTTTAATAGAACAGAGAAATAAAAAAGGAATATTCAGATCCTTGGAGAAAAAAGGCAGGAAGGGTGACAGTAATGTTTATTGGACATAGTGTATTACTTTGAGTATGTCTAATGGTGTAAGAGTTGATTGCCATCAGTGCATGAATTTTTTGTTAAAGTTGAGAGATAGCAAAAAGCCATTTAGCCCCATGGGATTTGGAACTGCCATTTGGGAAACTGTTATGGAGGTAATTAAGGTCTGTGTTTACTACACAAACATTTTTAACACAATTTTTACTTCACTGCATCATCTCAGATCACAATATTGTGTTACACCCTACTGAAAACTGGCTGAACTTAGGAAAAAAATTGACTGCCTTACTGAAAAGGTCTTGAGGTTGGCAGGTATGGTCATGTCAGAGGTTCTATGTACAGTCAGTCCATGGAAATGTTTTAAGTATTAGTTTTTATTATAAATTTTATTAGTGTGCCAAGAAAAGATAATTGTTTATTATTTGTAATTATTTTCTTAGGATTCAGCAATACACAGATAATGTTTCATTACACATATTTGCCAGAAAAGTTATATTTTGATAATGAATTTTTGACAAGTCTAAAAGTAAGCTCAAAAATCCTGAATTTGTTTGATCTAAGACTTTTATATCAGCATTTTTAACACCTGAATGAAGATATTTTTCATGATCTAATGAGGTCTTGAAGATCTTGTAAAAATAATACTTATTACAATTCAAAGAAAAATAGGAAATCAGAAAACAATTTAAATAATAATAATAATAATAATAATAATAATAATAATAATAACAATAATAATAATAATAATAATAATAATAATAATAATAGCAAATTTGTGAATGAGATGTTTTTAATGTGATTTTGAGAATTGGTTAAATTTGACACCAAATTCATGCATATAAATGCCATCATTGGTTAGCAATGGATGATCAGTGTCAGAAATTGAACAAAAATAAACAATGATTAATCTACCACTTAGAGGTAATTATGAATGTACAAAATTATGAATATGTGATTATTCACAAAGGGTAAATAAAGTATGGATAAATCTGCATAGCCATCAAAGTGATTCTTGGCATTATCAGAATGGTTAGAGATTTACTACTTCTTTAATATCATTTTGGGGTACATTTTACAAAAATTCTTGGTATTTTCATTAACGTTTAGTTGGGCATCATGTCGCATTGATCCATAAAAGTAATGAAGGTAAATTCAAAGATTGATTTATTTCACCTGTTTTCATGTTTTGGTGTTACAAGAGCATAAAATTATGACTTGGAAGAAAACATATCTCATTCTGTTTCTTTTAGCTACAAACTTTCTTCCATCACTCAGTGAAATTTTCATGCTTTTGCATATGATAGATTAGGAGGAGACATCTCAATCAACAGTTTAAAAAATTATCAGGTTTTGCTAGGTAAAAGGAGAATTTCTTGTGTTGATTATTCACATTGTACATTTTTTAGAGATAATCATATGAAACGTATGTCAGTTGCTTGCAGCAAATGTTGCAGTGGTTGAAATTCCTTTTTTAAATTTTAGGTGAATGTACACCTTCCGAAATTGTCTCCTCGTCTTGAGGATTGGCTAGCTGTACCTTCCACTGTTACTACGCCTTCCAATAATAAACATAAATTATCCTTACCTGACTTTTCCAAGAAGACCTCTGATTGGCTGAAGCAACCATTTACCATGGATACAGTTCCCACTGTGACCAGCATATCCTCTGATGTCAGCATCCAGACATGGCTACACAAAATCAAACAGGACCCATGTGAGGAACAGGAGGAAGATTTTGAGATGATTGAAGAACAGGCAGAATGGAGCTCAGGTACACTTAATGAAAATTGTATCTACAACTTAAGTCAAGCATCTTAATTTCACTTGCAACATTTGCTAAACGAAATTTTGGGGTTCAATTTAATAATGCTTATGTCTGACCATAATGTTTAATCAGAACTTTACCCATCAGAGAAGTATCATGACTCATTATCAATGATGTGCTACTTTTAATTGATCATAGTTGTACAGCCGAGGCTTTGTTCCAGTTGATCATTCAATGATGTCTGTATTATATCATTCATCTAGTAGTGTGTACTCCACAGCATAACTCTACTTTTTATGCAGTCTCGAATCATTTATATTATAAATATATTTGCACATTTTAGAAAGAAAAAAAATCTTGAAATGTAATTGAAATTGGTGAAATAAATTTTAATAACATTCACGTGGATGCATACAAGTAGTACTGATCAACTTGATCAGTAGTTAATATGATGAAACAATTTTAGATTTGATGATGAAATAAACAGGCTTTATAAAGCATGTTTTTCAGGGTAACGTTTAAAAATTAGGCTAAAATACATCTTTATGAATTTGTTAGGTCTTGGATCAAATGATAAAAAGTCCTGTTTGAGTTCACCATCAAGCCCTTCCCAGTACTGGATTCTTTTGAAGGAGAGGGATGCAGAGGTAGCAAGACCAGAGCAGAATACATCTCCAATAGCTGAATGGCTGAAAAAGGTTTGTTAACTTTTTTTATCGGTTGAAAGGTTTCTTTCATCATGATTTGCTCATATAAAACTTCACAACAGAAGAATGTTGCACAGATGAGAAATTGTAATTTAGAAAACGGGATTGTCACTTGGTTTTTTTTTTGTAGGGCATCTTTTGTATGAGATCAGTTGGGTTTTTTTATTAATTTACACCTTACAGTATGTTTCAACAAATGTTTGTGTTTGTGATTACTTGCTATGAATAAAGATGAAACTTGATAAGCTTCATTATTGGCACAGCAGTAGAAATTATGTCTTATCCCAATTGTACTACACTGTATGCATTTATGTCTTATCCCAATTGTACTACACTGTATGCATTTATGTCTTATCCCAATTGTACTACACTGTATGCATTTATGTCTTATCCCAATTGTACTACACTGTATGCGTTTATGTCTTATCCCAATTGTACTACACTGTATGCGTTTGTGTTATCCCAATTGTACTACACTGTATGCATTTATGTCTTATCCCAATTGTACTACACTGTATGCATTTATGTCTTATCCCAATTGTACTACACTGTATGCGTTTATGTCTTATCCCAATTGTACTACACTGTATGCGTTTATGTCTTATCCCAATTGTACTACACTGTATGCGTTTGTGTTATCCCAATTGTACTACACTGTATGCATTTGAATTGCTGTATATAACAAGAGACATTACCACCAAATACAGAAAAAAGCATGCCAGCCTGACATTGTACAGTCTTGTCATATGCTGCTCAATATTGCTGAAATGATTTTAATGACTAGAAAATCCATTAAAGCATGCCATAGCTCAGCTGAAAAATTTTATAAGTGCTTTCTACAGATAAGAAGTCAGGTGATTGTATGACCAGTTAGAGTTTTATTAATATTGTCTGCACCATTTTCACTAAATCACTAATTTGTAAGGGAGCTGGGATATTAAATTTTTAGTGAGAATTCATGTAATTGCTCATCCAGAGTAAACACTTAACAGGACTTACAACACCTAAATGCACAAATCTGCATTGTGATTGTGCAGTCTTTTTTGGGAAGGGTCACAAAAATTTGATGAGAAGAAACACTTCAAATTGAATATTTCACAATTTAGTGATGCACTATTAACATAAAGCTGTATTAGTGGACAATAACCTTCTGAGAAATAACTAATATTGCTGGTAGGAAAAAAAAATCATTGATGTAATTTATTTTTTGCATGACCATTATCTAGAAATATTTTAGACTTGGTTATTTCATTTGCAGGCAGTGGCATCAACAACAATGTTCATTCAAGATTTGAAGTCAAGGGGGTCAAATTGGTCACAACATCTGTTTTGATAGGGCCAATTTAAAATATAGATGGTCAAAATAAATGAACTTTTATTAGTTTTACTGTCTAAAGTGTATAGGACAAATGAGGCTAGAAATAATATTGTGAGTCGGTCAGTGACAATTATAACTAAATAAAGGATCCTTAAAATCAAGTTTGTGTCATGGAAAGTACAAATTGAAAAGCTCTTCATTGTTGAGTTGCCTTCCAGAGATCAAGATCTTGACTGGAATTAAATTATACAGTACCAACTTTCATGCTTTTTTTTTTTTCTTCTTGCTGAATTGAAACTTGGAACAACTGGTTGTATATGTATTCCTTTTGCAAGTATTGATGCAGATCGAATATTACATGTTGTTTAGGATTTTGTCCTTTATCATCCATAACCTCTTTAACTACTTCAGCTGAAAAATTCATTGTTTCCAATTTTTTTTCTCAGTGCTGGTCATTCCTTCAGTCTCTATGTTTCATTGCTAATATTTATAACAGTTTCTTGTTCAGTAACTTTTTCTTTAAAGCTTTCAGCATAAAAATAATCACTACTTGATTTTCTCCAATATTTGAATCTATTCAAAGATTTGATCCAACTTGAAAAATGCATATTTACAGTGGACTCTTAGAACAAGTGCTGTAAAGATTTGTGTGGTTGCTTTGCCACATTAGGTTATTAATGTTTTAAAAGTGATGATGATGGAAATAAAATATATAACAAGTACTTGTAAGGGCTAGTTGAAAAACTAGTGCACCAAATTGGACCACTTATTCGTTGCCATTGTGCCATTTACATACAAAGTGCATCAGTGGTGCCTTTCAGATTAAACTCTGTTAAGACTGTATAGAAGTGTTAGAAAGTATAGCTTCTCTCTCTCTTGGCTTTGTTCATGTAAAACTGATGTAAATTATTACTACAGTACAGCTTGCACAAGTTTTTGTTTCTTACCACATTGCGTTTTGGGTAGAGAGAAAAAAGAGAGGATCTGCAAAAGGCATTCCAGCATCTTTCCACGTATTCTGATGGAGTTTCACATTTAGAATAGCTCTATACACCATACTTCTCACATCTTTTAATCATGGTGAAGTTGAAATGGTGGCTGTAAAATGTTTATTCACTATTTATAATCCTCACAAACTTGCACTAAAGAGTTTCATAGTGGGACAGTTATCTCTGTCGTTGCCTTTAATTTCTCCAGATTAAATATTAGACAGCATTAACCTATCACCTGTGACTCATGAATTTAATACTAAATACTGCTGAAGCTTCTCATTTTTGTGGGGGTGATATTTCCACTGATCTCCCCATTAGCATAACTTTATCATTCCTGAACTTTTGGAGGATTTCTATGGAACTCATTTATTCGTTTTATTCAATCCACTACATGACTCAGGTGGTACACAAGGCTTCCACAAAAGAGTGCCACTAATGACAGTTTGTGGCATGTCTATTTATGGTTTCCAATGTCAGGTTAATGTCTTTATCTCCTTTTCAGCTGTCCTTTGCCATGTTTGCATGGACTGACCCCATTTACACTTTTTGTCTGGTATTCAACATAAGGCTATTCAGGATAATGCATAATGGTGGCATCAACACCCATGTTGAAGTCCTCTCTATTTTTTGCTGTTTGGACAACAAGTTTTTAATTTGCCTCTGATGCAGCTCAAATGGAGAGCTTTCTTGGCTTGGAGGAATCTCTCCAGACACTTTGTTTTGGAAGGTCTCTAGTTAGTGAACTACTTTTGCTGTAAGCTTCAAGCCATATAACAGTCACTTTGAAAACATTGCTCTTGAGGCCTCTTAACTTTGTTTTGTTACCTCAGTTTCAGTGATGCTTCCCAGGTAGGTAAACTCATCACTTTGTCTATGGTATTGTTGTTGATGACAATAGAGTTATTATTTGTTTTCTGGTTCATTTTCATCAGCTTTGTCTTGCTGATGTTTACTTCCAGTCCAAGCATTTGGTTTGTTTGTCTATTTTTGCATGTCTTTCTGACAACTTGAGAGCTTGCTGATGGTATCAACATAGTCCACATCTTCTAAACATGAGGTGAGGATTGTTGTCTGTTATGGTGATAAGCCAACCTATGGCATCAATAAAAAGAAATGGTGACAGGACACAACCCAACTTCACTCCATGTGGTGAAGTTGATACTGTCTGTAAGGTGGTTGCAGACAACCTTGCAAGTCCCTGTAAAGTAATTTTATGACTTTTGTTATCTTCTGGAGGATTCTGTAATTGATGAGAATTTTCCAGAGGATTTGCATAAATGCTGTCAAAATCTTTTTCAAAGTTTATAAAGTTTTTGAAAAGTTTTGTTGGATATCCAGTTCAGAAATTTGAAAGTGTGATCAGTGAAGCTTATCCCTTGCCTGAAACCAGCATGTTCCATGCAGATAACTTTGTCTCTTCATTATACTTTTACTTTGGGTTTCAAATTAGTTCTCCAATCTTGGCTGACAGAACTGCTGCAGCTAGCGCTTGGAATGTACATTATCTTTAGCTCAACTCATTTTAAAGAAGAACTTATGAGATGACTTGTTGTCCATTGTTTATCTGTCATATATGTCACTACTTCTAAACTACTTTGTTTATAAGTTTTGTTATATTTAAATAAATTGATTAAATTTTCAATAATTATGTTATACTTTTTATATTTTATTACATCACATGTTGGAAATTTCCTTCCTCCTCTTCCCCCCATGTCCATCCCTCTTTAAAGACCACATTCCTGCTGTTTCATGATGGAAGGTCATTATCAGCATTCAAGCAAACATAACAAAGTTTGAACATACAGATTAGGAATGTTTCATTTTTACTTTTGTCTTTTTCAAATACTTATATTACAGAATTCTATCACCTATACCATTCACTTTTCTTATTTAGTATCTCATATTTGTTAAAGGCTTCATCTTCCTTGTAATTTTTTGCAATTTTATTTTAAAATTTAAAACAGTTTAAATTGGCACCATATAGCAGATGCTATGCTGAATTGCTATTAAACCCTACAATATAGACAGTTCTGTTAAGGCCAGGTCTCGAAGACTTAAGTTTCTGAACATGATCTGTATAACTGTAGAATCTCAATTCTGTGTTTTCAGATAAAGGAACTTCCATTGGAGGAGTGGTTACTTCCAAAGAAGGCAGATGAAAAAGTGGTCCAGCCAACCAGTACATTTGAGAATTTCTTCCAGAACCTGAATTTAGATCACGCAGTGTGGCTTCTTCCCCAAGGTGGTCAGAAGAAAAAATCTTGTTGTCAGGGAAATGGTGGATCAGCGACTTTAAATCAGAGCACCACTTGCCCAATTGTCTATAGCCATTCTACATCCACAGATCCATGTCTTGCTGCCAACATAAGTCATTTTAGAAAACCAACTGATGCTATCAGAAATTCTGACAATCCCTGGCTGAAGACCACAACTTCATCTACCATCAGTGTTGGGTCATTTACTCTCCCTGACAAGTTGCAGAAAGATAAAGATATTAAATCTTGGTTGCTGAATGGTCATGTCAGTGACCTGCCCACCACACCACTACCTTGCAATGAACTAGAGAAATACAAGGCAAAAACTAAAGATATGTGTTGGTTGAAGAGCCAGCAATCAAAATCGGGGCCTGAGAAGCAAGACATGATGGATTTTAAATTTTCATCAAAATTTGAATCCCCAACCTCAGTTACTTGTAGCGATGAGTCTATATGGCTTACTAACAAAGAAAAAATGTCAAACTTAAATCCAAAAGCTTCTTTTTCTAATTTCTTTGATTATCAAAATGGAAGGGAAACCAGATTTTGGCTTTTGCATAGTGATGAAGCACAAATGAAAGAAACAAATTTGGTCAAATCAAGAACTGATGAAACTACAGGCGAGAAGTGGCTGTATTTAAGACAAACTCCTGCTG
Organism: Potamilus streckersoni; assembly: GCA_016746295.1. Classification (NCBI taxonomy): domain Eukaryota; kingdom Metazoa; phylum Mollusca; class Bivalvia; order Unionida; family Unionidae; genus Potamilus; species Potamilus streckersoni. The sequence continues at coordinate 3,733,251 of JAEAOA010001694.1, forward strand.
CTACAAAACAAGTGCAAACAACAAAATAAAATAAAAGAGCAAAAAATGAACCATTAAATAATTTTAGTTATTGACATCTGAAGTTTCAGTTATGTATTTCATAATTGTGAAATATTTATTGCATAAACCAGAAGAAGTATTTTTTTTAAAAAAAACCACAAACTAGGATTTGTAATCTGCAAAAGCATTTAGAATAGTAAAATGCCTTATAATTGACTCTCCACTTTCTGTAAAATGCAGGATTTTGTCATTATGTAATAACAGCAAGTCTATTTACTTTGCAGTGTGTCTTGTTCTAATTTCATCAGATACAGCTGTTTCAGAAGTATTCATTTTGACTTACTTTAACACGACTGGAATAAGTATTGTTTTCACAAAGTTTTTCACTTGCTTCCTTTTAGCACTCTCGGATGTAAAGCAGAGTGAGCTTTTAGAATGGTTCGGCATTGGTTGTGTGTTTGACTGCAATTTTCAACTTATCCAGAAAAAAGAATCAACAGATGAATGACTTTTAACATTCTTTAAATTATGCTAATCTGCCATTAGATGTTGCCACTGTTACTTGAAATAGATCAACCCATTAAACAACTTCACAAAAACTACTAATCAGAATTTGACAAAATTTGACAGCATCCTTGCATACAGGGCATTGAAGTTGGGACCAATAGTGCTGATCTATTATCAAATTTGACCACCATCACAGAAAATAGAAAATCTCTAATCAAATTCTCAAAATGAATTAATAGAATTCGACAGAAAATATCATGAAATGAAGGGTTTTTAAGTTTATTCAAATGATACCACTTCAGCATTAAAATATGGCTGTTGTTACTAAAATGAAAAAGAATATTGATTCCTTTTATATATAAAAAAAAACACCTAGTAAAATACGACAGGGATATGAAAAGAGCACAACACAATTTTGCCAACCCTAATAAAAAAACATCCTGACATGGTGGCCTTTTGGTATTGATGTCATTGAACAAAATGACGGAGATGTCACGTCAAATATAGATGTAGATACCAAATAGTTTGAAACCTTAAGCAAAATTGCTTTTATAACTTATTTAGTCAACCAATGAAGAAATTGTGGAATTTTGCTGAATATCCAGGTGAACTTATCTTTTGTTTGCTGTTAGTCATGTCAGCAGCAGATTATTTTGTCATCAGTTATATTGCTTTTTTTGGTATGGTGCAATTTTGCACTTTTGGCTAACATTTATATACAATTTTGTTGTACCCAGTTTGTTCATTGGCTTGAGGTAGTTACAATACTTAAAGTTGTATTGGTAATCAGGCTTCCAAAAACATGCATGTATTTAAGATGTTATGGTTTACAATAGTAATATATCAATTTGTCACATTTTGGTGATTTTCAACTTTTTTAAGACAAATAATAATTATAATTTCATTCTGGATTATAATGTAACCAAATACTTGAATGAAAGGTTTGCTAATAATTTTGTACTTTAACATTGTTTTATTCTATGAAGTTATGATTTATTCACTATCAGCAAAACTTTGATCTCTTCTCATTTTGTATTTCTTTGACTAAAAAAAAGCTGAACTAAAGTATTGATTCTAATGGAGCTGTAAGCCTTTGTTAAGGTATAAAATGATCATAGGGAAATACAGATATCACTGTTAAAGTCTGTAATTTCTGAGTGGTTTATAAATGGGGATATTAGTAAGATTGCACTTTACATATTTATATATTTGTCAGTATACTTTAATTAAAAGTTTTATCTGGTAACTAATATAACTGTTAATACAGTGTGTAAGAATTATTGATAATGTTGCATTTTAAGTCATACAATATTGCATTTTCCAGATATATATATATATATATATATATATATATATATATATATATATATATATATATATATATATATATATACTCTTTCCTTTTAATTAAACATAAAATGTCATCAGAATTTGCATTTCTTGTTTACACCACTGCTGTCAATCTTAGTGAAGATAATGAAATGATATAACTGAAGAATTTGTATGCATCCACTATGCAGGAATGTGTAACTTTACCCATGTCTGTCCTGTCCAGTCAGATTCTGTTCCTTGCAAGTTGTGTTTCCTGTTAATATCTTGCGAAGTACCCTGTTTGATTGAAATGAAAATTGGGTATTAATAATAACTGGATCAAATTTAATTTTCAACATTTCTTTTAATAATATGATAATAACATTTTTTTTAATAATGAGTTGTTTCCCCTGTTAGATCAAGACCACCTGCCTGCCATGCACATTGAAGCAAGCTTGCTTTAATTAAACCATATGGACATTGGAATCTATGTTCTATGGACATGTTTCTTGTTTTAGAATCACTATAAACAAATAGAACAATTTTTTTGAAGCTTCACTGCATTTCAACAGTATTTTCAGACAGAAAGGCTCATAACATTACTCTTAAAATTAAACAGTATTAACATTAATTGTACAAGTTAGATATCTTGCAAACCATTACAGTGAATCTTTCTACAAAAGAGGGAAAATGTGTCATATATTAAAATTATAAGAAAGGTTTTTTTATCTATTGACATGGATTTTTAGAATGGTCTTAGGGTTGTCTCCCATTTTCTCTCCCATTACATCACAAGAAGCAAATGATATAAGTAACTTCTTCATTAGATGATGTTCATTCTAAAAGGTGCCTGGACAATTTTAAGATTTCCCATCTGTACTAGTTGAGTCAAACTGCAGACAACAAGGATCCTGGTCTGTCATGGCATGATGTACTTTTAGATCAGGGTCTGTGCTGTTTGTTCTACTGATTACTTTTAACTCCATAGACCCAGATTTGCCACACATAATGTGCAGGCAGATCAGGGTCTGTGCAGTTTGTAATTGGACTTGTGTTATAATCTGGTCAGGATTGTACTTGTGTGCCCTTCAGCCTTGTACATACATGTGCAAGATATTGGACTTGTTGAGAAGTGCCCTTTGTAAGGAGCTGTCAAGGTAAGTAGGTTTACTGTATTTTCTGCAACCCAGATGGTAGAATTAGGTGTTATGTATGTTTTTGACAGCTTATTACAATACCATTGTACCTCTGGTATTACTCAAATGCAACTCTGAGATGTAAGAAAACTTCTTTGAATATTTCAGATGCATCTTAGATGATTAATGTAAATGACAGTGCAAAACTATAAAAGAAATGGGATCTTTTAATACACCAATGGACAGTTCCAATTTTGAACGATAAGCTCCTCTCAGTTACTGTTGCTGCTCCAACTGGCTGATTCCCGTAAATTTTCATCATTTTTGGATCTAAATATCTTCACTATTTCTGCCGCTATCGAAATCAATTTTTTTTTTTATGTGTTCAGCAGTGTTCACTCTATGTAAGCTAATATTTTATTTGTTCAACAGCCTGCATAATTTGGAAATGGCTTGAAATTAGCCAATGGTTTGTGATGACTTAACTCGTTGTGCAGGAAATAAGCCATGTATAAATACTGCCACTCAAGCTCAACACCTGGGATATAAAGCTAGGTAAACTCTGCCTGCTATCTGCTATCGAGGAGATGAGGGAGGAAAAGTGTGACAAGTTATCGGGGCACCAGGGGTTAATAAGTTAAAGAAAAGCTTATATTACTATACAAAATGATATATTCATGAAATTAGTATTTTCGATGGTGAAAATCAGGTCAATGTTGCAACATATTGCTAGCAATCTGTGTGGAACAACAAAACTCTTTCTGTTTTTGCAAAGTTATGCATGCTTATTAATTATCAGATTTTCTGGTATGGCTTCAGTACTTTTTAAAAATTTAAAATCCAGTTTTTTTTATGTACCTGTTACATATATATCATGGCATATATTTTTGTCATATAAGAATAAAAGAAGTAATTTTATATCTATATCTAATAATTTTATTATTTTACGAAAACATTAAAGTTAACAACATATTTTATACCAAGTTGCCTAAGTGATTGAAGGAAATGTTTTACATTCTTTACACCACGGTAGTATGTCTCTTCAGTTTGACAGATGAAACATTTTAAAAGGGTATCATTGATAAGCAGTAAATTTAAATTATATCAGATTCATGTAAAATAATTATTTTCTATAGTCTCATAAAAAAGAAAAAAAATAATTGCACATCAAAAAAACAACATGCACATTCACTGAATATTATTTGCATCCACTTTAACCTTTGTTCACTATTTAGTGTGACTCGTTTTTATTTACTATATTGATGTTATAAGATTTTGCAGGAGTTTTAAAATCAGTAGTTTTTAAGAGATTAGTTTTATCTGAAGTCAAAAGAATGAATATATATATATATATATATATATATATATATATATATATATATATATATATGTATGTGAATGAATGGCATGATATAGCTGATTTATTGTCCCAATACAAAATATTTTGTATGTTTCACCTCTTCATAAATTTAAAATATTTTTTAAAAACCTTCCATATTAAAAAAAACTGTATTGAATTAAATTAATAGGATTAGAGACAATCCAAAATTTTAAGTTTAGGGTGGTTTTTTGTCAACTTAACACCAGTCAAAGATCAAAGATTGAGTTTGAAAATTTTAACAAAATCAGCAATAATAAATCGTGATGCAGGATTCCAATAATTCAAATTTAATTTTAAAAAAAACAACAAAAAAACCCAAGTTAATAAAAGTACAAAAACAAATATGTATACACAATGTTTCTCTGTTGCTTGTAATATTATGGTTACAATAAGATTTACAATTTGAACATGCTCATACAATTAGTATAAAATTGTATTCAACATTTGACATGCACAACAAATACCATCATTATTTAAAAAGTTTTGTGTATTTATATATGAAATATGATTAAAAATAATGTCAGTTCCAACACATTTTTCCTTCTTGTTGTTTGGTTTGAGAGATTATTTTTTAAAAGTACCTTTTAAACCCTTTCATGATAATAACTGCATCTTGTGTGCAGTGTTGACTATTTCCCTGATAGATTTTCACTGTTTGTTATGTTTCAAGTTCCTCCCCAATGTAATAGGAGAGTAATCAAGCATGGTCTTGTGTTTGAGAGCATGTATAGTGGATAGCAATGCATTAATACACAGTGAAATAAGTACCTTTTATTCATTGGCTATTGTGCCCAATTTGACAGGCTGGAACTATCCATTATGTCTGTAATGTCAGATGTAGCTTAGCATGCAGATCAGAGTCTTTAGATTTTGTTTTTATTGATTACACCTAGCAAACTGCACGGAACCAAATCTGTCGGCGCATTATTTGACAGCAGATCTGTCTGTGTGTAATTTGCAGTTGGTCCTGTCATATAAGTAATTATATATAATTCCATCACAAAACATACAATACTATCACAAACTTGAAAGTAGATGAAGGAAATGTGTGGGTGTGTTTTGAATTTTTTAATGTAGCTTTAAAAACTTTGAATGGTATCACTACAATGTCTGCAGTGTGGCAGTTTATTTTAAAGTCTAGCTTTGGGGCATCATGCTGAAGACATGAGACATCATATCCACCAAGTCACATTATTCTGATGCCAGGCCAACCAGCCATAACACTTAACCTCTTAATGTTGAGAACCAAGTGAGGCAGCTGCTAGTACCATTTTTATAAATCTTTGGTATGACTCTGCCGAGGTTTTGAACCTGCAACCTCCTACATCCGAGCCGGATGTTCTAACTACATAGGTCACATGAATGGTTGAGCAACTTACTGGTAGAGACAACATTGAAGAATTTAATACATGTCAAGCTAGGAAAAGAAGTATAAATGAAGAAGTTGTACCTGAACAACCAGCTTGCATTACTGGAGAAGATCCAAATAAACATGTCAAATTTACATGATGAAGGATAACTGTAACATAGCTAAGACACTTAAGCCAAATTAATCTTTACGGACAAATAGAATGGCTGAACTGGTTAAATTTGCAAGTGACAATAACATGCTCCTCATCAAGGAAAAAAAGCAATGGAATCAAAGGAATCCATTTCATATAATCATCGTACAACATTGCCAGCTTACTTAACTAATGCAAATAGAACCTTTTTTGACAATCTCCGATGTAAAATTTAACATGATTAGTTGGCAACGGTCATTTGATGCATAAACTTATGATGATGCAAAAGAAAACGAGGATTGGTAGGAACATGTTATGTTGTATGATCCAAACACCATCCAGCAGCTGAAACTTCTAAACCATATGAAAATTTTAAGGAACTAACGGTAAGTAATTAATGACAGAGGGAAGAAGAGAATGAGGGTAGGATGAGTAACTGCTGTTTACAGTTACATTTGTCTATTTTGTTTGTTTTATATATTTTTTTTACTAAAGATGTATTAAAAATGTTAAGCTCCATTGACATATTTCTCAAAAATTAGGAAAATGACAGAATTGGTTTCTTTACTAAGTTTGACATCAACTTTTGGTAATTAATCCAGAGTAGCCAAAAAACTGCCTTGAGAGATAGACCAAAAGATCTGCTATCTTAGGGTATTACAAAAGGGACAAAAGGTGCTCAACGTCTTTATCATAACCACAAGGGGGCATACATTAATACCCGAGTTTACTATCAATTATATTAAGGTAATCTTTGCCAATATCAAAATGCAATGGTGGCCCGTTAGTTGGATCCAATAATCGCTCTTTAAAGACAAAAAGAAGCAAAAATGGGTTCAAGGATTTCTATTTTAAAAAATTCAGGTAGTGACTTGTGTGATGCGTTGAGACTTACGGAGAGGATAATGAAATGACTCGTCGTTTTTGTAGGAGAAGGTTGATTATATGGCTATGTACTTGAGTGTTTATAATCGAGTACCTTACACATAATCTCTTCTTTTTGCTTCCTTGTGCGCAAATCTTTTAGCCAGTTTCTGCATAAAAAGACCCTCCAGAGCAGTCAGTGGGTAGACTGGTAACGATTTTAATGCAGTCTAATCTTTCCAAATCTTATCGGAGCGATGCCAGACTTGAGAAACATAGGGAACTTCGGAGATTCCCTGTATGACGTCATAACTAAACGTTGGCAGAGCTCTAGTTGGCAGAACAAACCTGGCGAAGAAGGAAGATGATATATTAGTCTGAGTTTCCTCTGACCCTTGACACCCCATATTTGATATTTTGTTTTTTATGTACACCCAAACATAAAAAAACAAAGTATCAAATATGGGGTGGCAAGGGTCCGAGGAAAGTAGGACTAATGATTTATATTATATATAAACTTGGGCTATTGAATAGGCAGTGTCAATTGTGTAGCAGATACTGTTTCGATGTTGGGTATATAATTAAAGTCACATATATTGATGTTCCATTACATTAACTAATTTTCATTATATATATATATATATATATATATATATATATATATATATATATATATATATATATATATATATATATATATATATATATTAAAAATAACATAGCTTTTACATTTTTGCTTATCAAGCAATTTGATATATCATTGGTATACTATTGATATATCAAATTATGATTGATCGTCCATGTGAAATAATAAGCATAAATAAATGTTGGAACTGCATGCTGTTAATTCTAAGCCTTTAAATTAATTATGCATTTCCACTCATTAATCATTAGTATCAATTAACCCCGTTTTCTAAATGAATTTAACATGAAAACTATTTAATTGAAATTCTTTCTGCTTTCTGTTCAAAGGGAAAATATGTGTATATGTGGTATAAATAAAATATTTGTACAGTATGAATGCTGTATCAATGATATGCCACTCGCATAAATTTTCTTGGCTAACCTCGTTTCCTTTGTATGTAATAGCTATGGACAATTATGTTTCTCGTTGTCAGCATAATATCAGCATCATAAACCCACGCAGAAAAAGGAGCAGGAAATGAACGTTGTTGTTATGTTTATCATTGAACTTTGCATTTCCTTAGTTGATAAAAGATTACGTGCATAATCAGCTGAAGAGAGAATTGTTTAATGTTGTTTTACTCATCATCAACGACAACACGTTAAAACTTATCGTGGAAACTTTTATTTAATGTGACTTGGTGTATTGGCTTTGAAGTGCTTTAATTGCATGTCTTGGTATAAAAACCTATCCTGATCAATGATTACTGCAATAAATTTTACTGATAGTAGTGATATATATATATATATATATATATATATATATATATATATATCTATATATATATATATATATATATATATATATATATATATATATATATATATATATATATATATATATATAAACATGCATATTCAATCGAATGTAGAGTAAGCATATGGTCTTTCTGCCAACCAGACTAGGGAACACCCACACACACGTGATCATGCCCTATGTGTCACGGCGACGTTTCCTATTCTATATTTGGACATATGAATAATATATACAGTTTGGTCAAGATTGTAAAGAGTCGCGCGCAACAGAAATATTTCGATGCATTTTGAATAATCCCACTAATATGACCAGTCCATTTAGTATCGGAGGGTAATGCTGGTCTGTGACTTTTAAAAGGAAACAAATTTATAGTATCAAAAGAGAACTTAAGAAAGGAAATGTCAGTTTTCCCGTTTGCATTTAATAAAACGTCTGTTTTCAATGTTAAAGTCCAAATTTACTTGTAAATAAAACTTTAAAAAATGCGAATTTAAGCTTAAAATGCATTTACGGTAATACATTGATTTTTTTTTTCTGCACACCTTGATTAGGACTGAAAATGATGAATAGATAATAGTCCAGGTATCAAACACACAGAGCACATCTTATCGGAATTAAAACGAAACTGGCACGAAGGGGGAGATAAGTAAAGAGCAATTTAAATTTGTATTCTTTATTTGCAAAATATTTTTAATATGTTTATATAGTTTTACGGATGCAAGGATACTCCCAAAACCCATACTTGTGATATATTGCGAACTTCACATGAGCATTCTTTGAAAAGTCTCAACACATTAGAACTTTTTGGGTTAGGGGTGGTAGCAGATTTCTAAATACTGCATATTTTTCTTAAAGGAAATTTAACATGTAGACAACGTTTGAATACAAAACAGCCCTCTGTGCGGTATCAATGTCTCATGCTATACTAAACGGTCTTCGACAGCACGAAAGTTGTAGGAATACAAAGCCTCTATCTTTCTTCCTTCTTGCTAGCTTAATTTCTTTCCGGCCGTAAGTCCGTTGTTTTCCCCTATTTTTAAGGACTCGATGATAGTCAATTTTTCTCTAATCAATCATTGACCACAAAAATACAACATTAAATTAACGGACTTCACTAAGCGATAGGCAGAATATTAATAATGTTATCATGCAAGAGGTCTCTTTAGTGAACGAATGAAACACAATATTAATTTTCCTTTAATTAATCCATGACCACCAATATCTAAACTACACATTAACATCACATCAAATTGCCTACCTACCACACAACTGCATTGTTTCTCCTTATTACATTTTTGTAACGTAGCGGCGGTACATAACTACCATAAAATACAAATCACAATTCGAACACCAAATAGCGGGAACTATTTTTCCTACGCTACCTTTAAGTCAGTCAAATCATGAATTTTAGCCTCATTTCTCATGTAACTCTACACCATATTTACCATCATAGTAAGAATAAAAGGCGTCTCCAGAAGACCTCAATCATTCCAATGTACGACTTACCAATCTCTATAATGAATACTGAACATGGAATCACACAATCAATCTACACAATTCGATTTCAATAGCTCACTAAAACTAAGACATCCCATCATATAAAATATTTTTTTTAACTTCTTCAAACTCCTGGACTTACAATTTTACTTATATATATATATATATATATATATATATATATATAATATATATATATATATATATATATATATATATATATATATATATATATTATATATATATAGAGAGAGAGATAGATAGATAGATAGATAGATAGATAGATAGATAGATAGATAGATAGATAGATAGATAGATAGATAGATAGATAGATACAACAAACATTATATATAAATTCAACATGATAATTTTAATTTAGTTTATTAATATGCATGGAAACTATGTAGATGAGGTGAGATTACTGCAGTATTTAGATTGAACTGATTTATATTTATAATCAAAATACATATCTATTGAATTTTCCCTATTTTATTGTAAAATTTCTAACACTGTGTGTGTGTGTGTGTGTGTGTGTGTGTGTGTGTGTGTGTGTGTGTCCCGGTTCTGATGGTAAAGATTCTTATACAGTATTTCTTGGAAATCAACCACAAATCATTAGAAATGACATGTATATATCAAACGCATAGTAAAATAGATATGTATCGCTAATAATTTGTTAAAATAAAAATGCTCCGTTTTGATGGTAAAATCAAGTTTCCGTTTTGTAGGTTTTACAAGAATGTGTGTGTGTGTGTGTGTGAGAGAGAGAGAGAGAGAGAGAGAGAGAGAGAGAGAGAGAGAGAGAGAGAGAGAGAGAGAGAGAGAGAGAGAGAGAGAGAGAGAGAGAGAGAATTGTACAAGAACAAAATCTTTATCATGGCGTAAGCATATCGAAGTTATCTCCCTTAGACTAATAATCTTTGTTATAAGCGCTTGTTTTCCTCATTAGAAAATTTACAAATTCTGCTTTTAAACATAACATCTGTTACAGCGACACCACTTAAAACACATCTGTTACCGCCACGACATTTAAAGACATGACTTTTGATTCAGTCCCTGCAATTTAAAAACTGAAATAAAATCGTTAGCGACAAATTATCTATTCCATCCATTCGTGTATTCATTAACGTGAGTTGCGTTTACCTGCATAATCCCACACATCTCATAAACAGAATGTGGACCAGACAACATTTGTGTGCTGGGAATGCATGTATGCGGACCATTAAAATGATTCCTGACTCATTTGTATGCTGGGAATGTCTCTATACGGACTCTTAGCATGATTCCTGACTCATTTGTATGCTGAGAATGACTCTATACGGATTCTTAGCATGATTCCTGACTCATTTGTATGCTAATGGTGTCTTTATGGGACAAGTAAAGGGACTCAAGCCCCAACTGTTTGCTGGTGGTGTCGCAAGCTGTACATTTCTATAGAGCAAGGATAGATTGGATTTGGGGTGGTGATGGTTAAGAGAATGAGCAGGAAGTGTAGCTCAGTACATATTTCTTCTGCTACAAAATTTTAGTCAAAACTTAAGGTGTATATATTATACAGCAGCGCAAAATTATTTTGAAGAAGTAGGTCATTAAGCTCTAAAAACCATGCAAACCACCACCACCCCACACTTTCTTTTTACACACATAATTAATAGAACATACAAGTTCTGCACAAATGTAAATATTTATGTAAATAAAACCTGGACTCACTCAGAAATATAAAACTCGGCGCAAAATATATTCAAGCCCTGCGCTACGCATCATCTCTAAGTTGCACGTGTATATATCTCTCAGATCGTTATTGTCAGGACTGCATGCACAGGTTAACTCCTCATGCGACACTTTTTTTTTCGTGATTGAGATCTTATCTTTATTTTGTTAGCAACCCCAGTCCGATATTTATAAAACCTGGACTTATTCATGTTGTTAAAAATGTTAAGCATAGAAATGGCATAACAAAAAGTCTGCATGCATGGCAAGTTTCATTGACAGGTTAGAGGCTAATGCATGTCAGTGAAGAACATGTATGCATTGCATGAACGATCATATGACTAAGGTAGTTTAACCGACTCGTACTGAGCAGGCTGCTTCAGGTCTGTTATCATTGCCTACCTTGTCAAACAGATTACATAGTTCTGCTAATCTAAAAATGTTCTTCAGAGGTATTGTAACCAGATACTTTAAAATACCAGGGTAGAATCTCTGCCTGATAACAAGTTTCAAGGACACAAAAATAGAGATACAGAGAATTTATAATGACGACAGCGTTGTTATATGTGTAATAATCATTACAAAAATTATTATTAATGGCTGATTGGTTTAATTGCTTAATCATCCCAGATCTAGAAGGAAACTTACTTACACACATTACTAATTAATTGGTGCTCATCGATGTGTGGACAAGTTCATAGATACATGACAGCATAAAAGGAGTATTGGAAAGATGCTTTCATTTTTTTGTAGAGAATAGAGATTTTTAAAATATAGATGTTGAATCAGCAAAAACAATTGATCAATAAAAAGTTCTGAAATCTGCCGATTGAGTTAGGGATATATATCGCGTAGCTACTACCACTCCGCAGATGTAGATGTTAAACAGTTTAACATTTTGAACCAGACAGTAGGTGAATATATAGTAGGTAAATATATTGAACAAGTACAACAAGAAAGCAAACGAAGAGAAAAAGAAATGAATTTGCAACTTTAAAAAAAAAATAAATAAGAAAGAAATTGATTATAATAACAAGTAAGGAAAAGTAAGGAAAGAGCAGACGAAACAACTGAAAGTGGTCTGATCAGCGCTAGCTATTGTTTCACTCGAGGAAGTAGCCTTGATAAATTTTGTCCCAACAACGTACTCGCTGATGTTGATAGACTAGAAATTCTGACTGGAGGATGTCGAATTGGCAATAATTCCACAGAAATCATTAATAAAGCAGCTGAGATTTGTCAGAGATTATTTACAGGTGGTATTTTTGGTCTTGTTGATGAAATCGTTGGTGATCACCGCAGAGATTGATTCAATTAGAGTCAAGAAAATAAGACGATCATATAATGCTCAACGTAAACATGTAATGGTCAGTGATAAATTTGCGATTACCAACACATAAAGTTACCAACGAAGATGGATTCGGCGATGTTGTTCAGGGTCTATTCAGTAGGATATCACCAAAAGCAATGCAGATTGCAAAGCAACTGGGAATGAAAGCTATCTGCTTTGTTCGTGATAAAGGTATTGGTACTGCTGGTGATACTGCCAGTAAAGCATTCTTAGCAATCAGGGATAGACTAGCACGATTAATAGGACGTAAATCGCAGCCAGTAAAACTGCAGGAAGTTACACTTCCAAGTACCGAAGTTATGCCTGAAAATATTAGTAAAATAATAAATCAAGCTGCAAATGAACGGTTGAAGGTGAAGTTGCTCGGAACATAATTGCAAATCAGGTAGCGGGTAGTGGGCTATCTCGTCGTCGCCGATGTGGCTCATCATTTTAGACAGCAGCAAATTTAAATATAATGTTCAAACGTGTATCTGATCCAGCATTTGACATGGATTCGCCAGTAATCAAGTTTGAGTCAGTGCGTCATTTTCAATATTATTCTTATGAAGCACGAGAACCAAACCATAGTGGAAGATGAAGCGAACTACAAGACCAGGATACATCAAGATATTTTTTGTCCGCCGATGCATTCATCGAAGTTCAGGACAGGCTTGCAAAATCCGATAGTAATCTTTATGGTGATACGGAGGGGATTTGTTAATAACATAATTACGGCATTAGTAAGCAGTACACGATATATTATTAATAGTAAAGAAATCGAAGCATGCCTCGATGACGTTGATGCTCCTACGACATTATTGGGGTTATACTGATACAGCGACGATTATGCTCTGTTCGCTTGTCCGTCGGTGATGTTTGCAAAAGATATTGTTGATCGCGTTGAGGGTTGACCTTATACTTTTCGAAGACCAAAAAATCACGCTGCAGCCGCCAAAGTTAACGTTGAAAATTTATTCTTTGTAAATGCGAATTTTAGCCCGGGATTCGCAGCACGTAAAAATAAAACTGATGCTCAGGGGAGATTTAGCTATGCAATATTACTGTCACAAATCTTTGGTTTCTGCAGAAATGTAAGAAAAGCTTTAGGGTAAATACAGTTTGTCTCATTCGAAAGGGCACTGTCGAGGACGCTATCTGGCACGTTGAAGGAGTTGATACAGCTGCATCCGTGGCACATCATGGAAATGTGACACTGACAAAGCTTTCGTTGTGGATGCCAAACAATGTCACCATCACTCGTTGAAGAACAACGGCTGATCTCTTTTATGGACAGCAGCGGATAATCAACGTTGTCATGGCTGACGATGACTACAGACTCGATCACGAGCGCAACTGTTAACACATCTGCATGGCAGATCGTATCATATCAGGGAGTTTCAGCACAACGACATGTATTTAAAGCGTGTCCGGAACTACGTCGACAGAATTCTCAAATAAGAAAATTATACAATATTTGACCAACTTGGGTTAGTAAAGTTTTTTGGGGGTAAATGGACATCAATAACCGTCTGAAGAAGTGTTGTTGTAGTTTAAAATAATCAATTTGCACGTGATTATTATCGTTTGATGACATTCATGGGGCGTGATCAGCATGTGGATTCAGGATGTCTCGAAATTGTAACCGATCTACTTTTCGCTGGAACACATTGATTTGTTTAGACAGTCAGCCGTTGACATACATTTTCGAGCTAGAATAGGTCCAGTGCCATCTGGTGTTACTGATTATTGAGTAATCGCTATTATACTCTCAGATAAAATAAAAGTTCTGATTGAAGGTGTTAGTGGATGAATGATAGTCACTGATGTCCCAATAGAAAACATGTAACTCAAATGCACTATATATAATTAAATCGCTCATAATATTATAATGTCATATCATCACGTTAATGTTACTCTTACTCCTGGTCAGATTAAATAGCCACAATTTGCATTAAAATAATTCTAGAATAATAACTGGAAACCAACCCCTTGATTGTCAAGGATTAGGATCTGAGTGGCAGACTTCGCCGTCTCCGATCCCTGATTTAAATAATAATGGCGCAAAATCAATCAATGCGATTGCAAGAAACAAAATCATCGCTAATACAACACCACCAACAACAAGGATGATATCAGCAACTTCAACCAAGCATGAGTTGGTCGTTATCTCTCCAACCGCAATTACAGCCAAGGAACTAACTCTTATACAATTTCGAGTATATTAAAGCTGCTCAAATATTAGAGAAAATTAATTGGTGGTTTACAAGCAAATAATTCATTCGTTTTTCCGTATAAAAAAGTCTGAAGGAACATCGGACTGGAGTTTTGTGGGCATACCTAAGGCAGTTATCAAATCGAACAGATTAGCAATGAGACCCAACGCAGAATAAAATCTATCACAGAAGAAGAATCCAAGATCGCTATCACGGTTCATGAGCCCACGTTATCAGATTATGCCGTCAATAAATATCAGTCGTCGATCCGAACTGTGTTAGGATGGTCAGAAGTACAGACACCAGCACCACTGCATCCTCAACGATCTGAATTTTTCATCCAATAAGCAATTATTTTTAAACCTTCCAGAGTATCGAAACTTTTTCATGGAAAAATACATAAAGAGCCAGTAGCATTATTATAGACCGGGGGACTACAAAAGTTTTTGCTGTAAGTGTATATTTTACTGCGACTGATGGGACATAACTTTATATAATATTAAGAACTATATATTCCTATGATGATAATAAAAATCCGCATATCGATGAAGATTATATTAACTCATTTCTGAATGCAATTAGGCCTGAGCACCAGTAAGTAAGTAGCAAACTGTGACAGCTGTTTTCCAGATGCATACAATAATATTTAAATGACGATCTAAAGAAAGAAATCATAGCAACGGTACAGCATTTAAACCAGGTTGTATCTGACCTCAAGTTTATCCATCGGATTATTATTGAAACCATGATTGCTACAGGTGGTAACTTTTCCAAGACTTTGCTTCATTTTATGACAATTACGCAGCTGTTGGTCAGACACTATGCAATCACAGAAGCATAATTACCAACAGAAGCAGAATTACAAACATTCATATTATCAGGATTCAACCCCGATAAGTTGACAAAAACTGTTAGTGATGTCATTCATGAATATTTTCCAAAGATACTAGTATCATAGAGACAGATATCACATCCTCTAGGCATTCTAATCCGTTACAATGATCTAGATGGTGGTGGTCACCATGTATTACAAGATGTTGTCAATATCTCATCAACGATCGCAGTCAATCTGGTGTGTGACGCTATTGATGGTAGCTATAAAATAGATCTTGAATTATCCAGACAGGCACAGCAAGGATATATCATATACTCATATGCTCCTGAAGCTCCACCTGGATATTTAAATTGAGGTTCTACCTGTTAATCCTGTTTATGTGATGTCATAATCCACAGTTGTCACGAATACATTTTAGACTTACTGAACAGCATGGATACCTTCTTGATTTGAGAGCTGGATCTTTGGCAATAAATTTGTGAGATCGTGAGACTGGTGTGCTTTGCACAGTAAATTATAAATATATATATATATATATATATATATATATATATATATATATATATATATATATATATATATATATATATATATATATATATATATATATATATATATATACCCTGATTTCAATCAGGGACAAAATTCAGGAATTATTATTTAATGTTACAACTTTCACTATCACAATTCGATTATTTACAATCATATGTAATTTTTCATCTCTCTTACAACTCTAATCTGTCTCAATCGCCTGTGCGAGTGAATCAAATTACCGGACGTTTATATCATCATATACATAAGCTAGCGATTATTTCATTTCCTGTAATTTAATAAACCTGTATTCGGCTGCTAGTGTGTATCTTCCTTCAGATAAAGATCGTTGATCGTAACGCGCACGCGTTGACTTCGAACGTAACATTATTTCCACGAACTCTAACTGTTAAATTTTATGATAATAATATGTTCGATTTTATCAGAAATATAAGTGGGATCCTCTGTCCGTGTGGCTGTTTCAATGTTCCGAGTATAGATATCATGATTAGTTTGTGAGGCCTTATGGTGATCTTTATCACACTGAATCTCTTCATTCAGAGATAACAAAGATTGCGTTGGAATATACGAACGATACTTATGTTATTGAAAGATTACTCAGTAACTGCTTCACCGCTCCATCAGCTAATGCTCACTTTGCTCAGGAAAAAACTTCATGAAGACCAACAAGGATGGAATTTTTTGAAGATATACAATGTATTTGTGACGGATTGTGGAATTCTAAATACGATTGTGGAGATGTTATCTCAATTTATATGGCTGTATGTTACCCCGAAAGTTTTATCGAAAAGGGTGCGTATGCTAAGTATTTTTAAATGATTTGTACATCCAACTCACGAAATGACTTAGATTGCGATAAATGGACCCTTGCCAGATTTAGACTTTATTGAATTCACATGTATTGAGTCATTTGACTATTTTGCATCCCACCGATAAAATTGGAGTGCCTCCATCTGGTTGTCGCAATATTGTTTGTTCGTCATTTCAATAAATCCGGTGAATATGAAAGTGTATAACGTGGTTGGGCTCCAATAGTGTTATTGCGATTCATACTTGATGCAAAGATATTGATATCGTTAACCGTGAGTGAAGCAATAAGATATTATCGCGTATAAAAACAAGTTTGGCTACCAAAATCTCTTGGAAGCGAAAGCTTGGTTCTTGACAGAGTCATGGATGACCACAATGAAGGTGCACTTGCAACTGAGCTGTTCAAAAAAATAATTGGAAAATTTACACAACGAGCATTATATCATCATAAACGGCATTGTATAAGATAATCATCGACGATGCCGAGCTCGATTTCTTAACAGCTAATACAAAAGAGAAAAATGATTGCAGATCGAAATAAGGTTAACCTATCAGATGGAACCAAAGTTGGCACAATTGTGAGCTAAATGGATAGTGACTCACCACAGTTTATTCATTTAAGATCTTCGATGTTAGCGCAAGTTTCCATAAAATTATTATCTATGATAAACAAATTCCTTTTATATCAGTAAAAAAAATGTAGGATTGCTAAATGAATTATAGATCGGCGTTGATGCACCATGGGTGAGTAAAGTAAAAAAAGAAATAAAACTAAGTTATTCTGAATCTGCTGATTATAAATCTGTTTAAATATATTGCAAAAATAGTCCAATGTCACAACCTTCATCAACACCATCGGTATATAATCCTGTGACCAGACATAAAACCATGTATATCAATGGACCTGGCGGTTGTAGTAAAAGAACATGTGCGATTTAATTATTTCAGAATCTTTACATGATTGTAATAACTCACCAACTCGCCAGAGCGATGCAAAAAAGAGGGGTTAAGTCTTTAGGATATGCAATAACAATTCATTCATCGCAGGACTTGGAATGTTGATAATAGTATGCAATGGTCTAACCTAGCTTATCTGGCAGTATCTCAGGAGAATGCCCAGCTACAGATAATTGTGCTGGATAACTGCACCATTATGTATAATAATCAAACTCAGTGCAATGTCGATACAAAAATTGGCTGATTATCAGCTGTGTGACCAAAGTAAATAAACGCGACTTTGATCATGATAAGTTTATCATGACACAGAAACAGCAAAGTAATAATTGTGCTTGCTGTTACACATTAATATTGTGGCAGTGTTCTTCTAATGCCCCATGACAATTTACCGTGGATAGAATTAATAGTAGTCTTGGCCACACACTCGAAAAATGTGATGTGGATTTGACTTGAGTGTAATCGACGTCGAGGAGCTGGTGTCCTGCTAGCAAATCATCCTTCACAGAAGTAAGCCTTTACATGAGTTGAGGCGGTGGTAATTGTGTGTCTTCAGGAATTACCAGTAATTGTTCACCTACAAATCCACGTTGAGGAGCAGTTGAATCTAGTTTGTAGATTGCAGGTCTACCCATAGATCTTTTAACTTTGGAAATTGTATGTGTGGTTACACTCCAGACTGGATCATTCGATCTTTTTTGCCCCATGCCTTAAGCTCCCCGGCTCATATAAATATCTGACACATTACCTGTTACAGGTCCTTTCGAGAAAGAGTCATGTCGCTTGCTTAAATGGTATGTCTTTCTTCGAGATTGTATTGATGGAGGTCATAGAAATTCCACAGGTAATTTCATAATTTATCGCATCTATCACACTTTGTATTCTTGCGACTCATTTACAAGATCTCTTGTCCGCCTGAACTTTGTTCCGAGATATTTCCTGTGCATACTGATATCCAAACAATCGCTCAGCAAGTGTTCAATTAAACAGCTTAACGATTGCCTGATCGCGATGAATTGAGGCATGCCCTCGTTTGATTTTGACGTTATGTTGTTGCATCAGCTATGTTACTTCACCAAGAAATTACTTGCCAGGAACAACCTGTAGCAACTGTAGCCATCGCATGCCGCTACGTTGATAAATCCGTTCAAACGCAGACTCAACTTCAGTTGCTGTCTTTGGTGATTGTGGTTTCGCTTCTTTATATTTACTTGCAACGTCAACAACAGTCAATGCGTATTGGGCTGTGCGCGATAGACATCTACCAGTTTTAATAGTATCATGTGGTAAAAATATATAATAATTATATAGATTTATATTCGATGTAGAGCACCCAACAATAACAGTGGACTAAAAACAATAACGATGAGGAATAAAGAACGACCACTTACAGGCAAATGTGTGAAATGTGGTACAAAAATACAAATTTATATCTCATGCAACAGGTGGAGATATCGCAACTTCAAGTGAGAAAATTACCGTGTGATTTTGTTTCTTCCCTTCATGATTTTATAAACCAGAGGTGCCCAGCATACTGTACGTGAGCCGCCAATAGCCGGCCGACACATTTATGCAGCCCGAGACCGAAGTCCTGACTTACGCATGCGTATTTATGCATTTAGTACAAACCCAAAACTTGTGCAGTGCCGCTCGCTTAGTTCCACTCAGGTCAATCAAGTCAATTATGGCCATTGCAAACGGTTGAGTTTTTCACCCCTGCTATGAACTGTCATTGAATGAACTATATTCCTCGTCATTGATAGGCTTGGTTTTTATTGTTGACCTGGGTAATGTTTTAATAGCTTACTGATGAATAAGTTATTTGACATAACCGGTTATGAATAAATAATGGTACGTATTTTGGTTATTTATAATTCAGATTACTTTCGATATTGCTCAACCTCTATATTTGTCTGTTAAGCATTCGTAGTCTGTAATGTGTCTATAATTATTGTTCTCACAAATATAGGTTATCTATGTTTGTTAAATTAAAATTTTTCTCATTTTTGGACTGACAACATCACAGGTTTTTCTTTTTCGATATTAATTCATCCTGTACTAGTTTAGCAAAGTAATACAAATGAGCATGCAAACATTAATACAATAGATTCTTCTATTAAATTTTGATTTATATTTCTAGTTAACTGATACATCATACCAATGCCGTACAATAATGGCCCGCAAGAGCTCGAAAACTTTTTGTGCATTTATGAAAAGAAGAAAAAGTCAATTGCCTACTTTCATTCATGATTCTGCCCTCGGCGTCAAGGGCAATGTTTCAGTGGTCCATTATCTCAAAAAGGTTGCACAGCACAGCATCATATAAACAGAAACCCTGCGAAATGCATGTGGCTGTTTTTGTTTTTTTGTTTTTTGTTGTTTGTTGTTTGTTTTGTTGGGGTTTTTTGTTTTTTGCCCTAGACATGTGATCACCATTCGTGATTTGTAGCCTATTTCGCTAGCTTCCCATGTTTGGTACACAATCATCATGGAAGGCCATGGTACCAGGCAAAGGTGATTTGGTTCCTGCAGATATTGCCCGACACAATCTATTTCTTCAGCGACCAGGTATTCAGAAGGAACATCAACATTTTTTATTTCCTCCTTTATTTTTGTATTGGTGCTTCAAGTATCAAAAACTTCAATTTGATTTATTAAAGGTTAAAATTACTTAAATCTAGAATTAGCTATTTTTACAGATGAAAAAAAATACAACATAAAGAATATGACTATTTGGCCTGCGGTTAGTAATACTATCTGAGGAGTACAACTACGTCACTCTTTCATGCGTACAAATACGTCTTTATTTTGCAAGCTTAGTATATTACGATACTGCTTCTTTGTAGTTTGATGTAGCACGCAAATCAAAATCAGTTTATGATATAGGGAGCGCTCTTCTGAGAGAGTAAGAGTTGTAAGGTTAATTTAAGTTGTTTGTATTTGCAACATGTATAGTGGAGAGAATAAAGGCATACGTCTTGAGTGCCATCTGTGTGAAAGGCCGTTCAAAGCGATCACGGGCCATGGCGTAAGAAACATCCGCTCCTCTCCAAGTTCTTGTGAATACAGAATTTTTCTTTTATAAATTAAAAAGTGTTGTTCGGCCCGGGCACCGGAAATATATATATATATATATATATATATATATATATATATATATATATATATATATATATATATATATATATATATATATATATATAATTTAAAGTGATCAAAAGAGTGAGAATTTAATGTTGCTCTGGTCATGAATCAATCGGTCCAGCATGGCTTTTTATGCAAGACAAAACGACGCCTCAGATGTATGTTTGCATTATAATTTACACAAAAGTCACACGTTCTTTGCCGGAAAGAAACCTCAATCTTTGCAGACCACCTAGGCTATTTCTGCGATTGGACTGAGTAGGATTGATCAAGAGATCACGAATGAAAAAAAGTTGTATGCATTTAGAATTTTCCGTCCTTGTTTCGTAAATATCCAGGCGGTCCGAAAGAAAGCTATTGGCATGCATTCGTGGCAAAGTCTGTTGGGTCTTGGTTTTGTGTGTTTAGCGCCTATGTTCAGTACATGATAGACTCTAGAATATACATGTCGTCCGATGCGCCCCTCCTTAATCTGGACCTGTTTCGGGAAACAATATATCTGAGTAAGAATTAAAAAGTGCTTTTGATGGCAGATAAACGAGCTTTCTATCGATGCTAGTTGATTTTAGTTTCATGTGTCGAGTGTTGAATACGACAAATCTTGATTAACCTATATGGGAATTGTTGCCATCTTGTCGTAGATACAGTTGAATTTCAAACCACAGATGTTTAATATCATCTGCAAATCTCTATTGTTTACAATGTCCATCCTCCAAATTTCAATCAAAACAAACCCCTCAAAAGCCTAGTAGAAATTAACCTTGACTATCTGAGCGTGGGTGAAGTGGGTTTCAAACATACAAATATTGCACAGTGACACTATTTAATATTTTAAATATTTTTGACTAAACATAATATATGAAGCCATTTTATATATATATATATATATATATATATATATATATATATATATATATATATATATATATATATTCGGATGGTATTACTGCACGACCTCGGGAGTGCAGTATATCCATCGGAATAAACGAGTTCATATTTTTCCCTTCAAATGCAGAACATTTTTTTAAATTATATGCTCATTTTTGTTTCATTACCAACGACTTATAATACAATTCACAACCAAATATATTTAATAATAAAAAAATTATTTTATTATTAAAATAATAAACTTCATAATTGAAGATTCCTTCAATGCACAATAATAGTATTCATGCGCATATAGCTTCTCCAACCGACCTTTTAAATTCATAGAGTACCGCGTGCTCACGTGCATCAAGCGCGAGGAGTATAATATGAATGTGTTCAATATCGGGGAATATTGAACGATTCTAACAATGTAAAGTTAACGGAGAAAAAAAAATGAGCATGTAATATATATATATATATATATATATATATATATATATATATATATATATATATATATATATATATATATATATATATATATATATATATTAACTGTCGCAGTAAGTCAGATTAACAAAAAATATAACATGTTAAATTATTCATGAATTAAAAGTTACTTGTTTTGTTTTGTTGTTGTTTTGTTTTGTTGCCCTGATCTTTTAGTATAATAAATAATATTTATCACATAGTTATAATAAATAATATTTATCACATAGTCGGTACACTTTGACTAAAGTGTGTGCAGTTTCATATTTGTTATATTATATATGTGAACATATCACTTGATGTGTTTCTGATAGGTCCAAATAAGCCCATGAAATTATTGTGCAGTATTTTCTTTACTGATTTGCCACGATCGTGGGAAAACTTTTTAACCCCACATTCTGGAATTTTTTGTTTTCACTAACTTTTTGGGCCGTCATTTTTTGATTCGACTCGCGAAAGGATATTGGAGAAAAAAATTGTCTCGTCGTCTCGATATTCCAATTTCCCTCTTTTGTTACGTCATGTGTAACATATCAGAACATGAAAAATGTCAAAACAAGAAAACAAGTAAAACTACCGGTATTGCTTAGATGATAACCAGTGTAGGGGTGGGGTTGGACGGGAGGTATATATGTAACATGCAATCCACCTTAAATGCAATCTTGATTTAAATACGAACTTACTGAAGTAAATAAACTCACCTTTGGTCACAGAAGAACGTAAACATAAACCGGTCTCTCCAACTGAATGAACTTTATCTAACCACAGCATATTTATGCGGTAAATATGTATTGTAAGTCAGACTAAAAAAGAGATTTATTTACGTCTTCTGTACAATATAATGTTCCACATCAAATACTGTAAATATCTGGTCACAAATATATTGCAGTAAATATGTGTAAATCTGCATCAAATAATCTTTTCACAAAAATATCGCCACAATGTAAAGTTTCGTTGTGATGTGGAAAATTTCAACGTAACACTGTCACTGTGTTAGGCCAATTCAAGTGGTACTGTGCACCGTATCAGACAATGTGACATCACACGCAATGGACGTTTTGTGTTGACAAATGTTTTGTCTTTTATAAAATGTTCTCTTTATTTGGATGGGCGCTTATTCTTTGATTTATACTTATCAAAAACGTATACTTGTGCTTATAATATACTTGTACTATTTCAACTTTATTTGGGACTAATTTTTTTTACGCACAACAAATGAAAGATGCAGCGTCTATCAGAATGAACGAAATTATTCGTTCATCTTTCTATCTAACAATTCCTCCTGAAATAAAACTGTGATAAAAAGAATCTCAAATGGGTAATGATTTAATATTAAATTTATGAAACTCGTTAAATAATATCAAGCTATTTCTCACCAAGGCTCGCAAAAGGTGGACATTATTCAACTCGTTCATAAATTCAATATTAAATCGTTACGCATTTGAGATCCTCTATATCGCGTATACTACTAACAATAGTAACCGCTCCGGTGGCCAAGTGGTTAGAGCATCCACCTCGGATGCGGGAGGTCGTGGGTTCAAACTCCGACCGTGTCATACCAAAGACTTTAAAAAAATATATAAAAAAATAGTACTAACAGCTACCTTACTTGGCGCTCGGCATTAAGAGGTTAGTGTTAGGACTGGTTGGCATTGTGTCAGGAAAATGTGACTGGGTGTGACATAATGCCATGTCTGCGGCATGATTCTCCAGTACTAGACATCACTATAAACTGTCACACTGCAGACTTAGTATCGATATGACTGAAAGAAAAAAATTTAAGCTACGTTAAAAATCTAAAACACACACACACACACACACACACACACATGAAATGCATATTGTAGTATGTTTAAACCGCATGTATTCAAATGGGAGTCCATCTACCATAGCTTTGGTGGTTCATATATTATTACCTGATCGAATACGTGTATTAGCGCACGTTCTACTTGAAATTGCCTACTAACATTTAACTTTGTACCATGTGTGAACGCGCTTTCGGAGTATATGCTTGTATCTTCAATTATCAATCGATTGTTGAAGTTATGTTCATGTACAATGCCGAAATTTTCTGCTTTAAACTACACCTTCTAGGTATAAAGTGACTAACTCGAAACCATACTGTGAGACAAGTAGAAATATAAACTGTCCTTGATTTATTTAGGTCGTGGCAGGTTTTCTGAAAATTGCTGGCAAACTGCCAATGATCATAAGCGTTTCAGATATGACTCAAGATAACGTATACCTTAATCAATATTTAAAATAAAAAATGCAACTTAAATAAACATTGACGACAACCGATAAACCAGTTACATAACAGTTGTATAAACTTAAGTAACTGGATCAAATCAATAATAATTTATTGTTGTTAATAAAAAAAAAATGATTTTCTGGTATGAAACGATACTAGTTTCTTCGAATTGTTTTTTTACATAGGGCTAAAGAATAAGACATTGAAAATGGAAAATGGATGTGTATTTGTACTTTGTACGAGAGAGAGAGAGAGAGAGAGAGAGAGAGAGAGAGAGAGAGAGAGAGAGAGAGAGAGAGAGAGAGAGAGAGATTTGGATTTTAAACGTAGCTTTAACGATTTTTCAATTATATTACTTCTGCAGTGTGGCAGTTTATAGTGATGTCTAGCACTTGGGAATGAGGCAGCTGTAAAGTACCATTTTTATAAGTCTTTGGTATGGCTCGGCCGGTGTTCGAACCCACTACCTTCCGCATCCGAGGCGAATGATTCAAATACTAGGCCACCAGAGAGAGAGAAAGAAAGGGTCACTTGTTTCGTTTGAAAAGAAAAGTTAAAGAATTAAAACAGCCTTTGTTCCATTGTTTCAACCGATAGTGACTGCACAAACATATATTTTCTTATTATCTTATTGGGGCCCCAAGGGGCCAAGTGGTCTAAAGCGCTGACCGTTACGGATCACTGCCATCTCACCTCTCTGCGTGAGTTCGAGTCCAGACTTGGCTAACGTGGGTAAGTGAGAAAGCCTGCCAGTAGCTTCTCATGGGTCGTTAGTTCTTCCCGGGGTTTTCCGGTGTTCTTCCTCCACCATTATTTTGGCCGCCGTATATAACCTATCTTGTGCTGAAAAATGGCGTTAAACGTTACAACAACAAACAACAACTTATTATTTTATTTATACTAAATATACTCTCGAGGGATCGTTCGAGCGGCCCCGCTGATAATTATTGGCGTGCTTGCAACCCTATACACCCGGCAGTGCCGGATTAAACCCTGTGGAAGCCTCTAGGCAGTCAAAATCAAATCAATTCAATATTATTTTGAAACCGTTATCGCGGGACCCATAGGCCGGTGCCTACTCTGTCTATTTGGTAATCCGGCATTGAAACACCTAAAGGAAAAACTAAGGATTCATGTAACGGTTAAAGGCTGGCTATAATTAAATGGCCTATTAGTGGAAGTTAATAATTTTATTATCAATTAAGTCCATGCTAAGGAAGTGAAGTCCGTGACCCATTGCACGGTATTTTGCTTACAGTTCAAAATGACTGATAGCTTATGACAAGAACTCACAATGAGTTCTTCTTTGAAGGTATCTTAGATTAACATATGATTTGTTAGGATTTGGACACAATGAAAAGTTGAAGGTATCTTAGATTAACATGATTTGTTAGGATTCGGACACAGTGAAAAGTTCGCAATAAAGTGCAAAGAAACCAGTATTAAGTTTTATATAGAAAAATAATTGCGATCTAAGTCCTGTTTGAGCCATACACATAAAAGTTTAAAATGGCATCCCAAATTTATTATTAAAACTAGACATACACATAAAAGTTTAAAATGGCATCCCAAATTTATTATTAAAACTAGACATATACATAAAAGTTTAAAATGGCATCCCAAATTTATTATTAAAACTAGACATATACATAAAAGTTTAAAATGGCATCCCAAATTTATTATTAAAACTAGACATACACATAAAAGTTTAAAATGGCATCCCAAATTTATTATTAAAACTAGACATATACATAAAAGTTTAAAATAGCATCAGACGTTTATTATTAAAGCTAGACATATGCAATGTTCACATGTTGTATATACTGACTTTAAAAATAGAACTATGCAATAAAAACTTTAATAAAATTAATTTTAAAAATTTTAATGTTTTTAACTTAAATTAAATTTATGCGTACAAATTGCGCATGCATCGAGTCGGTGTGGTTGACGCTCGTCATTATCGGGATATAAGTATTCTTAAACCTTATAAAAGTTATTTGTGAAATTCTGCCAGAAATATTTTTCCAAGTCAGAATGAGGCATTTAATCAAACCACGTGAAGACATCTTTCTAGTTGATATTGTGCCTTTAGTAATTTATACTATTTATTATGGTTCTAAGAAGTTAATTTATGTGTTTATTGTTTATGGTGGAGTAACTATATGAGTAACACAAATCTGTTTGTACGGCCTGTTTACACACAGTTATATGGTACTTAAATAGAGAATGGAGATGAAAACTCCATAGCGTTTCCTACTCAGGTTGTCTACCAAGCCATTTTAAAATGTCAGAAAATGGAAACTGTCAAAGAAAAATAGGTCAAAGGGATAACATATACTTTCCCCATGTCATGGTACTTTTGGTTGTAAGAAAATTAGAAAGTGAAGTAAGTTTAACACAAAATGCATTGCTTCTTTTGGTTAAGTCATTGACTGAAAGGTGTGACATTTTGACATAAACTGATATCCCATTCTAATGAACAATTTTGTTTTATTGATTATTAACTATTAATAGTAATTGTTAACTGAAATTCTAAACATTACATACGAAATGTTTAAACATATTATTTGAATTTAATTTTTTACAACATGGTTACATATCCCACACGAGCAAATGTTCATATTTGACCTTAATTAAGTATATGGTACATGCCCCACACATGCAAATGTCCATCCGTGTTTTGCTTGTTTTGGGGATCGGAATTTCACATTTAGCTAATAATATAGAATCTGTTGGTGCCTGGCACATAATTGTCTGCATTCATTTGCAATATCCAAAATGGATATTTACATCATGATTACGGCTACTTGTGGTACTATCTTTTAATTTAGTACATTTTCACCTAACTTCCCTGTATACTGATATGTACTAATTGTTGCACCAATGATTAAGTCTCACCTTCAATAAATTGCCAAAACTTTATGATAGCTATATTTTGTAGATAAATAATCTCTTTAACACATGCCATTTTGCTTCACATTTCTGAGTGTCACTGAGTCAAGTTTAATGGAGTAATTTCTTGTGCTTGCACCCTTAATCTCATTTTGAACTCCTTATATCTAGCACATTTTAGCTTCATTTACCTACATAGAAGAATGTATATGATTTAGTGAAAGCTATTATATCTTACAAAACTAGCCTGATATCTGCATTAGGTTGGTATCTGGAATAAGCCTGGTATCTGGAATAAGCCTGGTATCTGGAATAAGGTGGAAGAGTTGGATTAGTATGAAACTTCTCTGTTAGTCAGATGGTGATACAAAGGCTTCATTAAGACATATCCAGTGTACCTGCCATAAGCAACTAGAATAATTTCATATTACCAAATGATATACTGCACCACAACGACATGGCTTAGGTATTGATAAGATCAGCGCCGTTGTTAGGTAAGGTAAAGCCTTCCTGGAGCTGTATGTTCTTATTATAGTGTCGCCTTTGTATTTATTGACATTGAAACACAATGCATTTTTACCATAAAACACGGAACTGGTCAGGTCAAAATGGGAAATTTAGGTGTATTATTATTTATATTAACAACTGGTTGAGTGCCTGGAAAAATGTGGAAATTGTCACCTGTCATTATTTCTTTTGTGTGTACACCAATATGCATAAATGAACAGGCATATTGCAATTTGCTGCAAAATCACAGTGATCTAATTTGCATCACTACCCCTGTACAAAAAGATTATATAAGTTGTACAGACCAAAGCTAACACAGCATGAAAATTTGATGTCTCATTAAACTTTTGTTTTTTTTAAATTTAAATGTTTAAGTTTCTATTAAATTTACTTTATCAATGTTTATATTTCAATCACATTTTAAGATAGAACTTACCTTTATTACATTTAAGTATTTGCTGCAATTAAAAATTCATAAAATTAAGGAAGATATAGCAAATTTAGTTTTGGATTCTTATAAGCATTTGACCCAAAACTTGCACCCTATGGTCTCACCGGACAGTTGTTTTGGCAAATTTTCATCCGACAATAACCTATTGCAGAAAAATGATCATAATTTTACAATAAAGATACAAATAAAAACTACTAACTAATGATTTTTGTTGAAAGGATGCTTGTAAGATTCTGACTAAGGTATTAAGGTTAATTCCTTATGTAACTGGTGGTTTTGATACTGAACCTATACTGCCACCAACCCCTCTTTTTTACATTATTTTTTTGACAGAAAAGAGCTATTTTCAGCCTGTTCCTTTGAGAAGCAGGCTAACAGACTCAGTACGTACCTTAGTGATCTTGAAAGTTCACTAGTACTATAACAAATTAACATACTTTTCATCACCCCTCAACCATGTAGATTTTTAGATATTTACCTCTGAAGCAGACACGTGTAAATACGTAAGCCAAGTCGGATGCACATTTGCAGCCCAAGTTACGCATTTGATCCCCAGTGCTAGTCTAACTGAGACAGGCAGTCACCAACAAGGCAACCCATTTACAAGCCAAACTCAAAGTAACAGTAAACCACATTACAGATTTAGCTTATGTGTAAATTTATAAATGCTAGGGTTGTGATAATTAGGCTCATGCCTTCTACCTTGAAAATTAGGAGGGTGTCTAAATACGAAACTATCCAGTGAGACCTATTCAAACACCAGCGCTACACACCTTCTGACAGCTGTCACACATCCTGTTTCTCTATAAAATTAAAAAGGCATCGTGTCTGTCGTTGAAACAGGTATTGCATGCAAACATAAAATTTTGATTAAAACTGGCTGTAAATAAAGTTGGCGTGATAGGACTCGGACCACAATTATTACTTCCGGTTCAGTATCCACAAATTTAGACACTGTGTAAAGGCAAATAAAATGTGATCCGAGTCCATATCATGCCATGTAATTCGGAATATAGTCTTTAATGACCGCAATTACATCCCATGTTTCTTTTTCGACATTGCGGAAAAGGCAGAGGATATTTCACTTGTTTACAAAGGTCATAGATAAAATCTAGTTGATGATACATTGATAGTCAATTTAAACGAGAATGATATTGTTTAGATGTACTTTGGCAGTTCGAAAGTAAACAAACACATCAAGAAATTTGCAGAAATTTAAATTCCAGCTTTCTCAATATATCAACTACTCTAACAGTTCGTTGACTAGTAAGACTTAAATATGTTAAAATAAATGTTAATTTTTAATCTCTTTATTTTTTTATCAGCCAGCGTCAAACCATAAGACAATCTGCAAGCAAACAAAACATATATGTCCAACAAACCACCCACCACACAAACCTATATCAAGGAATTAGGATACTAAAGTCCACGGTTCAAACCTAGGCAAACGTGAACATAATTTTAAAGTGTGGACTACAATACAGCCTAAAACTGATGCAATGCACAAGTTCAGGTGGCGCTCCACAGGTTCATATTTTGCACCGGACTAGATATCTAAAGAAAACTAATTTCCCATATACTTCTTACTAGTCATTTATGCTATTTAAAAATATCTTGTATATTTTAGATATTTTTATATAACTTTTAATTCCTTTTATTTTCGTGTATAATTGATGGGTATAATTTGGTTGATAGAGTATACAGTTTGGCCGTACTTCAATGTACACCTATCAAATAAAAACATACAAGCTCCATTTTGATCATTTTAACTTCCTGTACTTCAAAGTTAAAATTGTAGAAAAGGAAAAAATTAACCAATAAGCTTAATTTACTTTTTGTACATTTTGTATTTCACAGATTGCACTTTCAGCAGCTATTATTGTATTTTCTATCAAGTCCGTTTTCCCTATTTTAATAACTGCTAAAGTTAGTGTAACTTGGACTAACTCGAGCTGATTTTTCGAACATATAGGAGCAGCCATTTTAGTCGCTTACGTCTTGTACAACTTCAACAAGTACAATACGTAAAAACAACAGCAAAAGTAATTGAAAGTAGTTTAGAAACAAAATGCCAGCATTCTGTCCTTGTGCATGTTGCATATGCAAACAACTTCACCTTACGCCGACCGCTCCGGTGGCCTAGTGGTTAGAGCGTCCACCTCGAATGTGGGAGGTTGCGGGTTTGAGCACCGACCTAGTCATACCAAAGACATAAAAATGGGACTTGCAGCATTAAGAGGTTAATGTTATGACTGGTCGGCCTGGTGTCAGGATGATGTGACTAAGTAGGACATCATGCTTTATATCTGCGACAGGATACCTCAGTGCTAGATATAGTTAAAGCTATTTTAAAAATCCAAACCCCCCCCCTCTCTCTCTCTCTCTCTCTCTCTCTCTCTCTCTCTCTCACACACACACACACACACACACACAAACCCCCCCACACACACCTGTCGCTCTCTCAGAAGTACGTAATATCTAAGATCAGTCAGTAAGGTGGCACTCTAAGTTTTTGTATTTTGCATGGAGTTAGATTTTTAAAGAGACTGAATTTCCCAGTTTTTTGTCACAGGTTATACTGGATGTCTTTTATTTTTAATTTAAAAAAAAAAACCCAGGTATATATTGGTTATTGTTAAAATAACTTTTAATTCCCTTTGAATTGATGTTTGATTGATGGGTGTAACACGGATATAGAGGATACAAACTGGTCTTTCTTTAGATGTTCACCTATAAAATAAAATATACTTCCTGGACTTCAGAAATAAATTGTTAAAAGAAAGAGCCGATAACGTCTTTAACTTTTTATATACTTTGTAATTCAATGATTGCACTTTCTCAAAACTGGTATTGTCAAGTCTTGTAACATTCGTTTACCCTATTTTAATAACTGCTATTGATAATGTACTTTGAACTAATTCAGGCTGATTTTTTCGAGCAAAATGGAGAAACCATTTTGGTCAGTAGTAAGGTTAGATCATGTACAATTTCCGCAAGTACAATGTCAAAAGAAATTTCAGCCATAGTACATGAAATTGACATAGAGGTGTACCAACATTTATGTTGCACATGCAAACACTTTCACCTCACACCCATCACTCTCTCAGATATCTGTAAAGCCTCTCCATAGTACAAATGTGCGGCATATAACAAAACATTCACATCACATAATAAAGTCCCCACCTATTTGTTCTTTTACTGAATCATATGGTAACTAATGCAAACCGAATCTTAATGAAAATAATACATATAATTAAAATTACACATCACATAATCTGAAATGCACCTCATATAATATGAAATGTACGGCATATAATAACTATAATTTATTTATTTAAAAGAACTCCTCATATAATAAAAGCACACATCATATAATAAGAAATTCACATCAAATTGTAAAACACATAGCATTTAATGCTCATCGTATAATTAATTAATTAATTACTATTAATAATAATAATTATAATTAATTAATTATTATTATTAATTAATTAATAATATAATTAATTAATTAATAATATAATTAATTAATAATATAATTAATTAATTAATTAATTAATTAATTAATTAATTAATTAATTAAATCATATTCAATGCTCATCGTATAATAAAGAAAATTCATTATTTAATAATAAATGAGCATCGTATAATAACGTTCAACATTTAATAATAAATGCGGTGTACATAATAAGGAATGTGCATTATGTTATGCAGTCTGAATAGAGTGGATTAAAAACGGATCTTTTAAGACGGCTTTGGCGTTCTGTAAATATTTGTTAATACATACCTAAAATTAGTTCCTAAATTGTACTAAAGCCGTGTATCAACATTGGTTTTGCGATAAGATACGAATCACGATGCTTGAGATTCCCACACAAGGGAATAATTCAAATTTACGAGAACAGTTGTTAAGGTATAGTCTAACTTTTTCCTTTTATAGGCATTAGCAGTTCATGCGTTGTGATACATAATTTGTTAGCGTCCATTTGTCGCCAGGGACAAAACAGGTGTGCACCCAGTCAAAATATCATTACATTTTATAAAATTGCTACCACAAGAATAGGAAAAAATATTCAGAATATTCGATAGATTCATCTACTTGCAAGTATTAAATGATTTTCAAGTTCAGAGAAATACAATAAATTATATCCCTTTTGAGACAGTGACATACAACTTTCCAAATTTGGGCTAGCCCTTATGTCTTGATTAGTTTATTTTTTTAAAAGTAGTTTATTGAAAACATAGTTAATTCAGTACCTTTAAAGATGTTGAAACAGCTTTGCTGAAACAGAAGCATCGGTAAAAATAAACAATATGCATTATTATTCCAGATTATAAACAATAACGTAAAAACATGCACTGGTAACCTACAACCGACCTTTGTATACTTCAGATATATTCCATGATCAAATAGGGGGGAGTGATCTAAAGCGCTCGCTTTTGGCCAGCACTGCCAAAAAATCTGCTGCTGATAGATCTTTATAGATTTCAAAAAGGCCTTTGATAGGGTATGGAATTCATCTTTATGAGCAACTACGAAGAAGTGCAACAAGCTGAAATCTGGTGCAGTTTGTTGAGCGCTTCTTTGACAAAGCCACCAGTGCAGTTCTCATTATTGGCAGCAGAGGAGATTGGTTTCAAACAACAGTTGGAGTCGGACAGGAGCACTCTTCAACATTTTCCTGGAAAGAATCATGGAGGATGCCTTGCAGGTTCACAAGGGCACTGTCAGCATCGGAGGAAGAACAATCACTAACCTTCGCCTCGCAGATGATATTGATGGTTTAGCAGGAGATGAAAAAGAATTGGCTCTCTTGGTTGAGCGTCTCGACACAACCTACTCCGCATACGATATGGAGATCAACGCCGAAAAAAAAACTGACAAGAAACAATACCAATGGCATTAGTGCAAAAATGAAGATCAGTGGACAGAAGCTGGAAAGAGCCACAATCTTCAAGTATTTGGGATCAATTATCACAGATGAGGGCTCCAAACCGGAACAACTTTGTAGGATTGACCAGACAACAGCAGCATTAACAAGTTTGATACCAGTATGAAAAGATACAAACATTGCTTTTGGTTCCAAAATAAGTCTAATGCGCTCAGTTGTCATATCCATCTTTCTGTATTCTTGTGAAACAAGGACGTTCAAATCAGATATACATAGAAGGATTCAAACCTTCGAAATGAGAAGCTACCGCAAGATCTTGGGCATCTCATACATGGACCATGTAACCAACAAAGAAGTCCACAAAAAATCCTATGACGACATCTTGACCACTGTAAAAATAAGCGCAAACTGAAGTGGTACGGTCATGTCTCAATATCATCTGGACTGCTAAAATCAATCTTGCAAGGCACAGTGCGAGGGTGTAAAAGAAGAGGCAGACAGAAAAGATGTGGGAAGACAACATTAACTAGTCGACAGGCATGGGATGTAGTGCCCCAACAATCTCTTGGGTTAAGGGACTGATGATGATGATGATGATGATGATGATGATGATGATGATGATGATGATGATGATGATGATGATGATGATGATGATGATGATGATGATGATGACAAATCATCTCTGTCCACATTGCTTTGAGTCTCAGACTCGGCCATTGTGGGTATGTGAGAAAACGTGACAAAGTTTTTGCGAAAAAATCGTAAAATAGAATCGTCACCCACGCACATATACAGCGAGTTATATTGCCTTAGTTTCGTCGCCAAAATGATTCAGTCCTGAAAAGTACTCTAATTCGCTAGGTCCCACAGATTACATCATGTGAAATATTTGCCAAATTTAAAGGAAACTAAAGATCAACGTAAATATGACGTGGAAAATAAGTGCAGTAAAGGTTAAATTCAACATTCATATCTGACTAAAGTCAAGGTTGCATAGGGAAATATGTTCTTCGTTCATAAACCGTTAGGCTGATCCCACCACCTGAGAATCTTCCTCAAACTGCAGACTTTAACTTGAAAAATTCATTTCTGAAATTATCACCTGACCCTTTGGTGCGGAATTGAAAATAAATATAGATCCCAAAAGTGCCGCAGCTCGTACGACTTTCTCTCCACATAAGCTGAGATTAAGGGTATGGAAAATACTGATAAATATAGTTTTAATCATGAAAATTCAGAAAAATGAAGTTATTGAGTTTGTAATATCATGATATTTCCAGAGACACTGAATTAATACAGTGAGTACCAAAATTGGGTATGTATTGGGAACGAGGAAAATAACACGTTCAACCAAATATGACATGTAGAGCAGGCAACAAATGCTACACCGTGTAGCTAACCCCATTATTGCCGCCGTTACGTGAAAAGAAATCATATATGCCATATCATCTAATAGTGAATCTTGAACATGATGGTCCTAAACTTCATTGGGTGCCATTAAAACCAGAAAATATCTGTTTCATTCCACTATAAGCCAGGTATTGTTTCCATTGAACTGAAAAACCTGGACGTTTTTCAAACGTTTTTGGAATTAATCCGATGCTGATCGGCAACATCCGTGGATCAACCGATTTCAATCAAAAGCTGGAACACAATATTTTACGACGTCACCGTTGTAAACATAAGAAGCCAACACCACCCAATGTCGATGCGATGTGTAATCCTTATGTGACATGCTATTCTTACTTTACATTTGATTTTGATGCCATACTCGGCTTAGAATTTACAAGTTGTTTTTTTTTTAAATTTAAAGGCATAAATGACGTACATTACTTTTTACAAGAATGTGTTGTATGCTTACAAAATCATATGAAAAGTCTGCAACAACTAGGTTTGTCCTCAGACTAGTTTAATCTCAAATGATAACAGGGTCCCCAGGTGATCAGTAATATTCTGCCGAATCTTAGTTGTGTCTAATGCACGCTCTTTCTTCTCAGATCCGCCCAAAAAAAGCCGATATGCCTCTCTTCATTCCCTCTCGAATCAATTCGTTCGCGGTTGCGAATGTTTCTATTTTTAGATTAGTCACTAATGTGAATTCATCAAATGTATCACATCTCTGCTTTTACAGCACTTCAGAAAAATAACGGAATTACGAGTGATTTTGGTTATTAAATTAAGGAATGACACCTATTTGTTCTAAAGTGAGCATTTGAAATTCGTTTAAACCCAGCATTGTGATTATTTCAAATAACGGTTAATGTCATATAGCATTTTTAACAAATCATTTCCTTTCTTCCAAACTTTAGTTAGACTGGAAGAATAGTGAAATTTATGAGAAACGGCAACATTGAGACTTTAATATCTACCAACGGAATGGAAAATAAAATTATTGCATGAAATAGACGGGTGTTTAAGGAAGATAAAATGTAAGGAAAGAAGAGGCAAAGTTGACCTAACAATCTCTCGCCTGTCATACAATGTTCTAATTTGCAAATGTAGTAATATAGTAATAAGGCCGGTGCTTTGGACTTGAATACAACCATGTCACTATAATTTTCAGCTGTTTGATGGAAACTTGTGGTATTGACATGTTACTTGTGTTTCTAGCTTGAGTAACTTGAATGTTGTAAGTGTCCATCTCGTCAGGTACGGCATAGGCAGTTTAGGAGAGAAACTGATTATTTTATGATATTTCTTTTCATATTAGTAACAGCTAGCCATACTTGAATACAGGTAACATTTAATTTTTAAACTTTTCAAAAAATTGCTATGGTAGCAGTGGCTGATTTATGACTTTGCCGCCCTGAGACACTTTTACATACCTTAAAATCTGACGCCATATATTTATCAGCCTTGTATGCCTAACCGGAAATCTGTCACCGAGTCACCCCCGAACACAACTTGATAATCCAAATGTTTAAAGATATTGCTATTAAGTTTGATCAAAACTGACAAGACCATTCTTGAGAAAAAAAGCTTAAAAGTAGGCTTTCCTAATGATTATAATGGAAATCACGACACTGCTAGGAGAGTCACATCGAACATGCATTTGATACACTGTTATTCTCAAGTTTAAGTAAATCTGGCTAAACCATTAAAGAAAAGACATCGAAAATAGGTTTTTCATCTAGTTGCCAAATAAACAAAACTTTCTACAGTAGCTACCACGAGCATAATTTTGATAAAACATTGTTTAAGAAACATTTCTACCAAGTTTGATAGAAATCGGTTCTGGAAGAGAATCTGAAATTAGGTTTTCCATGTGGTTGCTTTGGAAGCGACGTCTTTGAGAAAAAAAGAAGTCCAAATAAATTTTCTTGGTTATTAAGGACAGTAACAGATTTAGGCATAAGCTAAACAAGTTACAGCTCAAAGTCTGAAGGAGCCCCTCAAATTTATTTTATATCAAATATGGTCTCTATAGCTTCCAATAGCTTAGGGCCTCAGTTTGTCTAAATCCAGCACTGATTAAGGAAGCATGTCGGAGCTAAAGGACGCATCCTGGAACAAACTTTTTGATATAGCTTGTCCTGACAACCATTCCTACGAAGTTTTGTTGAAATTGGCTCAGCGGTTTTGAAGAAAACGTCCGTAATATTTTTTACCAGCCAGTTGCTAAAACGTCACATCGTTTCTAAAAAGCACTCTTGAGAGAATTACATGCATGTAACTGTCACTGACGCAGGAGTTACAAGTTCTAATTAAATTATGTATATTTACGTCTATGCTTAGGATATTTCCAAGTATTATTTTATTTTAATTCTTTTCTTAAAGTATTATCTATGATTTCCAGATCGAGTATCGCTGGCACCTGACGAAAAAGTGGTTTGTTAGCAAATTTTGCAAGCTCATTTACTAATATTAGTGATAAATCTTATTTTAAATACAATAGTTAAGTTTAAACAACATGTTGGTTAACATAACTTTTGATTAGCAACATTTTACTTTAAATAAATACTATTTCAAGTTTGTGATCCGATGTATATTTTCTTGTCATTGTAGATTCTATTAAAGCATTCTATGCGCACACGTAAGCAGAGAGAGAGAGAGAGAGAGAGAGAGAGAGAGAGAGAGAGAGAGAGAGAGAGAGAGAGAGAGAGAGAGAGAGAGAGAGAGTATCGTTATAATCTTTGGGATAATGTACGAAAACTTTCAAACTGAAGCCTGTCATAATAAGCGGCAATTACGGTCAGGAAATGAAACCATTGTTAGCTAATCTAGATGCGGTAAGCACGTAAAAATGTCCGTTAACTGTCCAGCAAGCTTAACCACCAGAATGGCGGAAGTCAAGTTTCTAACTGTCCATATCACAGATGTACAATTTCCGTTGCTGTCGTGTAAACATTTGGATATTTTTGTACACGTTGCAGCCATACCTAATAATGTGCATGTAAAGACCGCCTTAAATATTAACTGTCCATATCACATATGTACAAGTCCTGAAAAGGTTCAGAATCATCAACGTGGGCGAGTAACTATGATAAACTCAAATTACCCCCTTTTTATCGTGACTGTTACGAATATAAAATACGCATTCTTCTTGTGGTTTGATAATTCGTTTATTCAACTGACGTTTGTAAACGACGCTGTAACAGTGAACAAAGTTGTAAAAACAAAACGTACACATGAGTATTCGACATAAGTGATGTCAAGTACGATACACCCTTTAACAAGTTGCAAACAGTAAATTTGCCAACCGGACCCAATTTCACACACGTACTTTAATAAGTCCAGACTTATGGCAGTTGATTAGCAATATTAAATCAAACTTAAAGTTCAGTCAATCACATTGTAGACTAATTGTAAGTCAATACAAAGGTTTATTTTTGGTAAAACCCACACATGGCATAGATTTAATTGACTACGCTTAAGTCTTGACCTAAACTTTAGTCTGAATTCCAGCGATCTGTTTGTTTCAAATAAAGTTAGATTTACATATTTAATTATCAATTTTACCTTGTTATAAACACACACACACACACACACACACACACACACACACACACACACACCTGCTAGACCTGCTACATGAAGACCTCCTTTGTTTCAGTTATCGATCTATTGTTCTTAGGTTCTCGTTTCCATTAAATAAAGTCCAGAAATATAATTGAAGACCTATTGTTCTAATTTGCATCTGAAGGAAACCAAGCAAATTGTCTACTGGGAGTTGTTGCTAAAATAACTTTTGTGAAAAAGGAGGTGAAGAAAAATCTAAACTCTATTTTGCTAGACACAATAGTTGACTTTCAATGAAATATTTGAAAAAAAATGAATGAAAATAAAAGGATGATAAAGGTTACGAGCCAACAACACCACAAAAAAACAGTACCGATTAAATGTATATAAACCTTTAAAAACAGTCACCTTTTACTGCTGACCCACGGACAGACCCAGTCATTGATTTATGATTCTGCCTCTCCCGTCACTGACAGAGTTGCCATCCCACCAACCGACCAGGCCCAAAACAATTCCTTCAAACCAGATAATTTAAACATCCTAACTCATTTAGAAAATTAAAAAATGAAATATTTTGGAGGATTTTATTACAAAGCCAGATTTTCGTACTTTAAAAACTGCCGCACCTGAATTTTCTTGCCCTATCCAAAAGCCATGTCTGCATAATGGAGAATCCGCCATAGGGCTCACCGCACCTAAGGAGCTTCGTTGCTTTCTAAGGGTCTGCCTTAGGTCTCTCGCTCGTGTGTGTGTGTGTGTGTGTGTGTGTGTGTGTGTGTGTGTGTGTGCGTGTGTGTGTGATTTGAATTTTTAACGTAGCTTTAAAATATTTCAGTCATATCGCTGCGATGTCTGTAGTGTGGCAGTTTATAGTGATGTCTAGCACTGTGGCATCATGCCGCAAACATGTACAATGATGTCCCACTCAATCACATTATGCTGTCAATAGGTTGACCATTCCTAGCACTAACTTCTTAATGCTGAGCGCCAAGCGAGTCAACTGGTAATACCATCTTTTTAAGTATTACTCAGTCGGGGTTCGAACCCGTTACCTCCCGCATCCGAGGCGGACGCTCTAGCCTTTGGCCGATTGGACCGATTCGATTTTAAGATTTTAAGAAGCCCCGCACGTTATATATATTTTGCGTGTGGTGTGGTGTGTGTAAAGAAAGTAATTTCAATGCGATGGAATAAAATTTTAAGTTCAGTATCATATAAAACTTGCTTAAAAGTTTATTTCCAAATGCCGTTCTCACTGTTTTCCGCGAGTATATCCAAGGAGCCCCACCAAAATGATCCAAATCAAGCCCCGTGATTGCTAAGGCCGTTACTGCAGCAGAGAAAGTTATTTTTGGTATGTTTGGCAAATAATGCTGTCTTAAAAAAGAACTATGTTATATTCTTCTTCCAGATTAAATATTATTCATTATGCAGTTCAAATAGGTAATTGTATTTTTGTATACATTAGACGCACCCCACCCCATAATCGAAGGAAGGCACCAAATTTACGGCACCTTGAATGTCGGTCATTCTATTCAGTACTAAAGTTTGAATAGAATTCTGTTACTTTTCTTGTATTGCACGTTTGAAGAACGTTCTAAAACCTACTGCGCCGTTATAATTGCTCTTATTCGCTGTTGCACAATGCACGCTACGAGAATCAAGGGTTACATTGTTCTATTTGTAGACACCGGGTTGGATACCGCACCTACTCATATTTAAGACCGATCCATCCACAACTGCATAATCCAAGATCTGCCGTTGCAAGGTACATCTGCAGATTTAGGTCTATGCAGTTTGTTAGGAGTAATCTATAGAAAAAAAAAAACAGCATGGACCCTGATCTACCGGTGCATTATGCAACGGAAGATTGTGTTCTGTGTTGTTCTGTAGTTTAGTCGATTTATGAGTTAGTATAGATGGCATGCAAAAATTTCGAAATATCGAATATTGTATTTACGGTTTCACTGTATTTTTTTTTGACAAACGCATGAATAGTACATGAATGTACATGAATTTGACTAAATGCTAGAAGCATGGCAATCAGCTTGGCGTTAAATGTACTTTTTCTTTTAAATTATCGTAACAGTTTCATATCTCATTGCTACAAAAAAAGAGCTTCTTTTCAGTGATAAATATATACGAAACATTGTTTGCATATTCATTTCCGAAGTGCATGAAATTACGAGATTATTTCAAAATCCAATTCATACCCTTTTCTCTGCGCTTCAACACTGACACTTTCACACACACACACACACACACACACACACACACACACACACACACAGAGTCAAACGCACAGACACACACACACACACACACACACAGAGCAGACTCAGGCATATAAAATATGCTTGATGCACCCTCCTGCATGTCATGAAGGGGAATAATGGAGGTACGGGTTGGGGTGGTTGAGTGGTTAGCGTGCCGGATACGCGATCGAATGGGCGCTGGTTCAAGCTGTACTATCGGATCAGCCCAGCTCGTTTACCGTGGCATGTTGTTGAACAAGGCGCTTTACTGCAAATGCCTTTTGTATTGCTGTGCTGTAATTCGCCAACCCCTAACCATAATCAAGTTCTCGTACAACTTAGCGAAATATTTTATCTGGAAAACATTTTTGAAACTCGATATAAGATTTATCTCATTTTAGGTGTTAAGGTACAATTAAATATTGTGCCATACTTTCTTCAGCTCTTGGTGTGGGGTGTGGGGATTCGTTGTATTATTATTATTATTATTATTATTATTATTATTATTATTATTATTATTATTATTATTATTATTATTATTATTATTATTATTAAGAAAGCACCTCATTTTCACTAAAGCCTGCACTTACATACCAATATACACATACACATACACTCATATGCGCTTGCAGGAATAAATATATACAACCCCACCCACCTCCTTTTCCTTTCATTATTATATTTCGTAATGGCACAATAAATTTGTAATTATTTCACAGTGCATTCTGACGTGTTCAGCGTGACACGTAAACATTTGGTTTCATGTATGGGCTTGACTCGAAATAAATCCTGGACTGCGAG
The DNA here is from genome assembly GCA_016746295.1 of Potamilus streckersoni. Classification (NCBI taxonomy): domain Eukaryota; kingdom Metazoa; phylum Mollusca; class Bivalvia; order Unionida; family Unionidae; genus Potamilus; species Potamilus streckersoni. The sequence goes on from JAEAOA010001694.1 coordinate 3,774,805, forward strand.
TGATGGGCATTTCTCTGTTTCTGGGCATGAATTGAATTTTAATTAGAATTCTTCAACAACGGTCCAACAGGTATGTCATTGTAAAGTCATATAGCGGAAAATGACAAAGTTGAGGCAAACCAGAACAAAAGTTTTGGGAAATCTTGGGCTTTTTCAAAATGGTATCATAAATTATTTTCCCATTATAGTTATTAATAAAGATGGACCAGAGAGGATTATTCTGACTTCGATGGGAGTATTAAGTTTTTTTTTGACATTATATAAAGTAATCCAACGCCGACCTAAAACCAGTAATGGTTTGGAAAAGAGGTAATGACCGGAATCAACCAGGTGATAATGACATGCCGGCAATTTGAGTTCCATTAATAACTTGATTATATGATAACATCTGTTTTATCATTATAATAAAATGGCTAATTGAATTTCGCATAAATTTTTAACTATTTCTAAGAGAAAGTGAATAATTCAGATGTCATGTTCAATTTCATTTTGTTTATGTAATTGGTTAAATTGTCATATTTTACATACAAGGGATAACGTTGTTCTATTCTATACCTCTGCTCAGATATCTGTTATTCCATCCATTAGCTTCGTATTTTATGTTATTAATTACTCAGTCCGGGTAATAACACCATGGTCGATCATCTACTAGGTAACGATAACCATAACACTATAAAAAGTGGGGGATCTCACATCGTTTCCCATCCACCTTTGTGATATACTTATTTCATTAGACGTAGACAATGTGAATATAAATCCAAGATGTATATAGCTGGTACTATAGCAATGTTGAAATATATAAAGTTTTCAGTTCGTTAGAATAAGCAAAAACACATGTACCAAGTTTCAGATTATCCCAAAGACATTGAAACAAACGGATTTAAAAAAATTAATATTCTATTACGCAGTAAATATTTTCGGACTTTCGTAAAAAGCATTATGATTGTTGTGAAAATTTACATGAACTAGAGTCAGAAAATCTAAAAATAATTAAGGTGGAAAACCCCCGGACAAACCGCACTGAAGTGACAATCAGCGGGATAAAAGCAGCCGTGGGCGGGAATGAGAAATGTTTTAGGACTAAATGTAATCACTGTATAACAGGATCCGCCTTTCCCGCACTTTCTGGCCATAGTCATTGCTGCTAACTTGAAAACATGTGTGTTTAATTAACGATGTATCAATCTAAGGTTACATTTTATTTTGGTATTGAGGTCTCGCCTAAATAATAAGAATGTGAACTACCTTAAAATTAAGGAGCGTGTGTACATAAATAAAGTAAACCATAGTTACTAAAGATAGAATCCAATATTTCCGCTGGGTTTTCAGTTAATTTAAACAGTCGTAAGGCTAAGATCTAATTCCAAGTGCGTAAATCATACATACATACATACATACATACATACATACATACATACATACATACATACATACATACATACATACATACATACATACATACATACATACATACATACATACATACATACATACATACATTGGCACAAAAATAAATCTAACAGGAAAAAGAAATACTGAAATCGGAGATATTCTTTTTTTTTACTGCACATAACAAAATACTGAGAGAGACAGAGAGACAGACAGAGAGACATAGATTTAATTGGCATTGACACCAACGCTCAAGGTTATGTGAGATGTGTTAATGGACATATATGAAAGGATGGTTACATAACTATCCACGGGTGGCTCGACCCCCTCCTCTCGTTAATTTCTTTCTACGACTGGTTTCTGTTAGACACTTGGAATTACTGGCAATGGTCCTTAGAAGGAGTAATTGGGTAAGAAGGTGACCTATATCTGCATACTTTACTTAATTTGTTTTGTTTGCTTTCAATCAGAAAAAATATGGCTAACTATAAATGATAAGAACTGTGCATATTTAAATGTGTACTCCCATAAATTCTCAATTCTAATGCACACACACACACACACACACACACACACACACACACACACACACACACACACACATTCCAACAGTCGTAGATTTGCGGAAAGATTAAGATTGTGCAGGCTAGTGATCTAAAGAAACAGTGGAAATAATGACAAAAACTAAATCGTATGGCATCATTCGACTGTTTCTGAGAACAAACAATTCTAAGGTTTGATTCTTAGGACCTTTCCATTACGATTGGAATCGGCGCTATATTCATTTTGTGTGCCATTTCGCCATTACGACACCACCGCACAGCTCGCCTTTTAAATTACAGAAAATATAATTTATTTGCCCAAGTATTTAAAATTTAAACTAACTGTTAAACCATATTTTTGTATAATTTCATCTGAATTTTTAAAATTTTCCACAAAAGAACTATTTTATTATTTTTTATTAAATAATCAAGCCAGTTAAACTAGAGCATAATCTCTAACCATCGTTTTGTTTGCGTAAACTTTTCTTACATTTTATGTAAAAATCTCACATAAATAGGCGCATAAATAAATAAATAAATAAAAAAATTAAATAATGAATACTTTAAGTAAATAATTGCATTCATTAACCTATTTGAAAATTATATGCATTACACTGACGAATGTCCAAAAGTGCAATGAAGCCTTAAAAACTTTAAACTATTTTGCTTAACAAAACTTCGGGTTATTGACAACATTTCTGTGATATCACAAGTATTTTTGTAACAACAAAATTAAAATGCGCGGGGATAAAATAACCAACAAAAGCTGTGATTTACACGCTTGTGAGATCATCATCTATATGATCCCTTACCTCAAAGGGGTAACCGCTTAGGTGGCTTAGTGGTTGGAGCGTCCGCCTCGGATGCGGAAGATCATGGGTTCGATCCCCGGCCGAGTCATAAAAAAACATAAAAATGGTACTAACTGCTGCCTCGCTTGGCGCTCAGCATGATGAGGTCAGTGTTAGGACTAGTCGACCTGGTGTCAGAATAATGTCCTGTCCGAAGAGTTTTCACACCTGCGCACATTTCATTTAGTTTGTTGCAACCTATCTTCTGCAATTGGTTACTCAAACTCAGGGCACACAAATTCTAAGATTTCTGCGGAATTATGATTGGTTCAAAGCAATCGAAGGAATATTGAATATTTAACTAATTAATTTATAACTTTTTTTAATTAATTTTTTCAGTACTGTTCGTATAATTACAGTAAAAGTGACTGTTCTGGTGTCCTAGTGGTTAGAGGGTCTGCCTCGAATGCGGGTGGTAGCGGGCTCAAATCCCGGCCCAGTCATACCAAAGACTTAATTAAAAAATGGTACTAGCAGCTGTCTCGATTGACTCTCAGCATTAAGAGTTTAGTGTAATGACTGATTGGTCTGGTGTCAAAATAATGTGATTGGGTGGGACATGATGCTACATGTCTGCTGCTAGTCGCCCCAGTGTTAGATATCACTATAAACTGCCACACTGCAAACATCGTAGCGGTATGACTGAAGAAAAATGTTAAAGCGAAGTTAAAAATCCAAAACACACATCAGTAAAAGTAATCAGCGCCTTATTTGCGGACGCATGTGACACGTAAATAGTATTGATTCATGTATGTATATACTTCGTTCTGGTATGTTTTCTAAGTGTTTTCTTAACATTCTTGCCGTTTCAAACATCAGTACCATATGTCTCAGAGACTCGTAATGTCACCCAAATTGATTTTTCTTTGAATCCCTGTGAGAGCCTCTTTTGCAATGAACTCCGCCTTTTCTAAGTATAGTGATAAATATAGCTTACTGGGAAAAGCAGTTATTTTTAGGTCACCATTCGTCTTTATGCTTTTGAACGGGATTCCCAGAATAAAACAATAGTTGAAGTCACATGATAACGGACGACGTATATAAAAGCCAAAGACAATTTGTTTAATGTTTAGATCGTGAACAATTTCGGTATTATCCTCATCGAAAACTTGATTGGAATTTTATCTCCCTCCAACGTCAATACCGTTTGTTTACAACGAGTACACGTAAGTAGTTTAAACTCAGCATTGTAGACTTTCTCTTACATTTATTTTTATTAAGACATTTCATTTATTGGTAAACTTGGTAGACAACACTACGTTTATATGTTTTCAGAAGCACGTCAAATGTTTGTTTCAGTATGATACAGTCTTTACAGCTGCTTGTGTATAGGCCCGACCCTAGGATGTGCGGGTGCCAAGGCAGGAAGCAATAAGAGCGGAGCCCCAATCAAAAACAAAAATTGCATTGTGGAGAAGCGCAGTGTCCAAGGCGGTTGCTTCGTTCGCCTTGCCCTAGGGCCGGGCCTGCTTTTGCAATATCTCGAAAGTGCATACTATATACAAAACACAAGTGTGCATACAAGAATTAAACTTGCGACATAACGAGCTGTTAGTTTTGATACGCAATTGAATTGCATATTTTACGACGGCAGCAGCAGTAACACTTACTTGCACATGCACGCAAACGTTCGCACGTAGGCCCTATTACAGGCAAACACACGATCAGCCTCACACAGTTAAGCGATTTTAGGTGCACCATCAAAAAGTACGTTAGTAATATACGAGATATGTTAACTGTAATTATCATGAATACAAACCCCTCCTCCTCCTAGTTCTTACTTGCTGGTGTTTCATGCCTTGCAGTCGAATGTTATCAGTTGGTTGTCACAGGGCCTGAAAGTAGTATTGTCTACAAAACAGATCTTGTGTCTTTGCAAACAATTTTTATTAAAGCTCTGGATATCGTTATATGTAATGGAATAGTCTGATGTGTAATTTTAGCTATGTTAGCGGGGAAAACGTTTTATTACAAACACTGTGGTTATTTCTTTGATAATGTAATTCATATATGACATTCAGAAATGAATGATTTAGGCACAAACATGGTTTTGAATGATGTCATAATTATAGCTCAGTTTTATTTCTTATATCATGCTTTAATTTCAAAACTTTCCTACCCGGGGTAATTTAAATTCAATATGGCCGCTCTTTAGTTCTGCCCGGGATATCTTCCAACAACATGAATAATGAACTTATTACACTTCCTTGTCGCGCCGGGTCGTTTTGTAAAAGTTTCATATTTCGTTATCAGTTGACATGCGCAGTTTTGAACAGATCAGTTATATCAGCTATTTTCTTCCCTTATTACCAGTACATGTAGTTGTATATATATGATTTAATATCTATCTGGACTTTATATTACGACCTTCGTGATAAGTTTCTATGTGTAAACTTGTACTAAGATAAACTTGGATCACTTTTAAACAATATTGACCTAAATGATATTAAATACATAGCTATGACGAAGGAAACTCGTCTGGATGTTCATGTACATGTCGTGTATTGGACTCGCGGCCGCGGGCACGTTGCCAGCTCGTTCAAAGGAATCAATACGCCACCCTTTTAGAAATACAATCTGTACCTACAAACCCCTGTAAAATGAAAAATTAAAACAAGAACGTTTGGGTTATAGATAGATGGCGCCAAAAAGGTCATCAGTAAGATCGGTAAGTTGAAATGGATTTATTGACATATGCAAAGTCTAACAGCATATCACGTTATCGTAATTAAAATCACACTGAAGAACGAATTATTTGGACAACTTATCCGTCGAATATCTCTGGTCAAAATGCACCGCTGCAAGTTCCGGACGAGGTATTCTAATATTTTAACCTCGATATTGGGCGATGTACGGTACCTGGTTTAACTCTGCTGCAAACGTAAATTTCCATTTTTTTTTAATACAGAAAGGAAATAAACAATTAAAGTTTTCTAACTAAAAATAAATACATGGTAGTAAACCTTGCATTTGATTAAATGCAGATATGACCCTTTTCTCTTTGGTGAAAACTGTGGTGATGTCTCTTGCCATCGAGTTACACGCCTAGATACATAATGATATCACTCATTGTTGATATTACAATATTTCTTATCTTCAGGCACAACAATGACAAAATCAAAGAGACTTGCAGTGAAAGAGAAGATGGAGAAACTGGTCAGAAAGCCAATCCGGCCCCTTGAAAGACAGCGAATGCGTCCTTGGCTCATCGAGCTTCTTGACAAGGATACCATGTCTCAACTCTCCTGGCTAAACAAGCGGGAAAAGATGTTTCGAATCACTTGGCGACATGCGGCCCGTCAAGGTTGGGATATGGCTAAAGACGCCTGCCTCTTCGAGAAGTGGGCAAGGCACACTGGTAGGTTTAATGCTGTCCTCATAAAATAAAGATTTTGGTTGGGGAATCTGTGTGAGATGGAGTAACTAGCCTGTCTTCTGCACCTGCTGAAGTTCAGAATCATTTATTACTGACAAATCTTCAATAAACTAATGCGTAATACGGCCGACTTTTATATCACTAATTTATACATTGATGCTGTACAACACATGCAGTATACCTACCTATACCGTGAAACAGTCAGTGTCGCAGCTGTTGTATAATACAACTGTTTTATTAAAAGGCACCAACAAACATACAAACAAACGTCTGACCCTTTACCATCAGACTATCTCTTGCCATATTGAGTATGTACATGTCATTTATTTTTGTAATGATGCACATTCTGTCAAGATATATGACTATTGCCCACTTCAAAATGGTTTGTATTTTGCAAGTGTTCCGGTGCACTCTGATGACTAGCAATTATTTATATTTTATTAAGGGAAATTTTATGATGGAGACAAGCCAGACGCCAAAAGATGGAAAGCCAACTTCCGGTGCGCCCTAAACAGCCTGCCGGATGTAGTAGAGGAAAAGTCGAAGGGCATGAGAAAAGGACAGAATGCATTTAAAGTTTATCGGTTTCTTGACGATCGCCGTGTGAAGTCTAAAAAGAGGAGCAAAGGTACGGATCATATTTTTATATTTTACGGTTGTAATTGATGATCATGATTAGATTGGTACTATATCACAAAGTAACGCCCGATTTCCGTATAATTACACTTGACTGTGATAAACGTGATTGCATCAGTTATATCAGAGTGATAATGGTTGCACTTCACCAAATGCACCTTGGAAAAGGTTTGTTGCTTTCGAAGATAATGTATATGGCTTTTGTCCTTAATAATGATCACGTCTCTTTGGAGGATTTTTTTTGTTATATATATATATATATATATATATATATATATATATATATATATATATATATATATATATATATATATATAGGTTACTGCATTTCTATGGGAATATATGAACGAGTTTTTCGGATGGCTATACTGCTGAGAATCCATCTGACAAAACAAGTTCATATTTTTTCATTCAAATGCAGTAACCTTTTTATTATATGCTCATTTTTGTTTCATTACCAAAGATTTAATAATAAAATTCACAACCAAATATATTTAATAATAAAATTTATTTTATTTTTAAAATAATAAGGTTCACATTCGTAGCTTTCTTTAATACACAATAATAGTATTCGTGCACATATAGCTATTCCCACAGATCTTTTAACTTCATATCGTACCGCACGCTCACGTGCTTCAATCGCGTGGAGTGCAATATGAAGGTGTTCAATATCGGGGAATATTGAACGATTCTCACAATGTAAAGCTAACGAAGAAAAAAATGAACGTATATTATATATATATATATGTGTGTGTGTGTGTGTGTGTGTGTGTGTGTGTGTGTGTGTGTGTGTGTGCACCTCCTTATTTGTTCAAGATAGACTAATATTATGTACACCTTACAGCGGGGTATTCAGTAGACTCAGACGATGCCAGTTGCGCAGAATCCCCTGCCACAAATCCCCGGATGGATACAGACCTTGACAGTGAAGGGTCAGAGGTACGCTGAGTTTCGTATAAAAATTTACGATCATTCTAATACGATCCAGATTGAAGAAAAAATGTCACAAAATAATACAACTTATACTATCATAATATATTATCATAATAGTGTTTTTGTTACACATCCGCATCGGATATTCTCATCGCTTTTAACATAGTATAGAAGAATCTTACATAACGATTGCCCCAGTAACTCTGCAGTCTTCTGTATCATAAATATTTTAATCAAATCAGATCAGTCAAATTTGTAACTTCGATATGCTTTAAAGCAGGACCGTTCAACTTCCTCCATGACGTGAGCCGTAGAACGATTTTTAAATGTCACACCGTATGAGGTAAATTTATTTTTAAAACCAGGTCGCAAGTATGCACATGCCTGCACTAAAGATATAAAAGTACATTCTCGACGTCTCTAGATATAATTTCCGTCTAATAAGATAAAATTGCAGTACTAAATTTAAATTAGGATATGTTAAGATGAATTGCTAACAAGAGACGAACATAGCAAATGAAGAGTAAATTGAAACAAAATGTGAAAAATTCAAACATTGGCATACAAATGAAAATGTAAATGTTTGTTTATCCTTAGAATTGCTGCAGCCCAACTCGAGATGACGTCACCAGTTCAGATTGTGAAAGCAGCGCGTCTGAAGCTACGTCACCGCTACCAGTCTTCTCCAAAATTTGCAAATTCGGTATGTCGATTTCAAAATATATGCATATAATTTTTATATCCTTAATTAAATTCTGATTAAAATTAATTGGTATGATAAATAATAAATATGTGTCGATTTATCCTTGTATTCTTCCTGTCATCCTTTCACTCAGCTGTCAATATTATTATTTATCGAGGCATTACTTTGCCTGTTCAGTTACTTGATTTTCAGTTTTCAATCATTTAAAAAAATCTTTATATTTTTCTTCATCATATTTATTTATTTATTTATTTATTTATTTATTTATTTATTTATTTATTTATAGAGGAAGCATCGGAGAGTCGGCATGACTTTGTGTGGCCCAATGAAAGTGTCCCCAATTCCTGCTCAATGTCATCATCTGACGATGGTAAGTGCTTGTACAGGCTTTTTGGTACTGTGGGTTTGCTTTTCTCTATATATCACGATGGATATATTTGTACCCAATGGGCGACTGGATGGGAGAAATAAAATTAGGATTTCTTTGTAAACTCTTCGAAGAAGAAAACTTTTTCATTTCAAAACTTCGTTTCAATTCAAATTAAATTCAATATATTTACGGCATACACGCTGCTGTGTTGTAATTGAAATGATACGTTACTGAACTCGTCTTTTTAATTACTACAAAATGTTTCTCAAGAGCCGATTTAATTTTAGATGAACAAGAACAGTAGCCAAATATATATAATACAAAAGTCGGGTTTATTTTTAGAATATTATAATTAATAGGTTTTTTTAATTAGAATATTAAAATCTATATTCACAATATAAGCAGTACGTGTCATCTTCGTAACAATTTGACCAATAATATTATATTTCGTTTTCTAGTGTTCAGCATTTGATACTTCAGTGTTCTAATAGTAATCTTGAATATTTTATATTTCAGAATCCAGTTCCACAACAAGTAGTGTTCCCACAGATGATGAAGTCGTACAAGTAAGTATTTTCTACATCTATCTTAAATTTAACAAACATAATAAACAGGACAAAAATTCCGAAAGTGCGTCAGTTCTTCGATTGAAGTGGTTGTGCATATTTGTATCCTAAGGAAAAATGTTTCTGTAAACAAAATAGAGAGCCTTTTAAAATATAACAAAGTTTTCATTAACTCATTTAATGGGTGGCACACGTTTTAGTTTTGTTCGAATTTGGATACATTGTTTAAAATGTGCAAAACAACAGAGTAGGGAATCTCGTTACCGTACTATTCAAAAATAGTAATTCGTCCGGCATAAAGATGTACGATTTTAAGGAAATATTCCGAGATTCTGCCATCTTAGTGAAGCAAGTCTAAAATTCCGTCACTATGCATATTTGATAAGTAATCAATGTTGCCAACATGTACTTCAATATAAAGATAAAGTACTTGTAAAGTATGAATTATCAGTGAATTAAATGAAGTACTGGTAAATGAACAAAGATTCAGTGCATCATCTGAAATCAGACATGATTCACTGCATCATCTTAACTTACTTTGAGGAAAAGAGGTAGTGTCCTTTGTTCATTCGATATGATATATTTGTGATGGTGCTGATGATGATTATGTCATCCTTGCTTTTTTCGTACACAACAACGCTTATATAGATGTTTAATAATAATGTCTACTATTGATTGTCTTTGTATATTCCAGATGCTTCTGGAAGACGATCCTGTATACCCAAGTAGTGTGATCTGGAATACGCCTATTCTTTTTACACCCGAAGAATTTCTGGAAAATGGTAAGTTTAATATCGAATAATTCTAAATATTCAATTATTGTGAATCCTAAATTACTAATATTGCTGATGAAAGCTCTGCGTTTTGAAACTACGTGTCCTTATCATGCAAAGAACCTGTTTATTCCCAAACAACAGCAGCAGCAACAACAGCAATAATAATAATAATAATAATAATAATAATAATAATAATAATAATAATAATAATAATAATAATATTTTCAAGAGTAAACAAGTACAATGCTGGATAGTTTTGTTTGTTTATTTACTTATTTATTTGCACAGGGATATTTTATCATTAACTTATTTGTTTGCAGAAGGATGTAATGAAGTTGTAAATTACGTTGTACTGGATGGGTCCTCGAGTTACCCGGATAGAAATGCAAATGTAATTGTCCAGCCATCACAAGATGTTCAAGATTATGTAAGTTTAAAACGATAAATCCTAAATAACATCCATTTTTCGAACATGTTCGTTTTAGTGTCCCTTAAAGCTATACGTTAGTGTTTTAAGCGTGATTTAGAACAAGGTGTAAGAGCTTTTTCATTCCGATTTGAAAATATTTTCAGTAGAATAGTGTGGTAAACGTTTTGAACAATAGTTGTTAATCTCAGTGGACATATAATGGAAAATAATACAAACCAGAATTTTCAAGCACTCTAATGCAATATATATTTTAGAAAATGGACATTTGTTCGCCCGGTGAAAGATGAATCAGCGTCGTACCTAAAAGTTCACGGTGCAAACTTTTAATTAAGATGCGTGTTGTAAATCTGATGTAGGCTTCGTGGAAATAAAATTATGTTAAACAATTTCTGTACACTCTGCATTTAAATAAAATATTCATTCTCTCTCTCTCTCTCTCTCTCTCTCTCTCTCTCTCTCTCTCTCTCTCTCTCTCTCTCTCTCTCTCTCTCTCTCTCTCTCTCTCTCTCTCTCTTGTTTTGGATATATTAGTGGTTGATCCGGTTTTTAATATAGCTATGAAGACCGAAGACTACTCTTTATTTAGTATTTATTGATTGATGGATTCTAACTGCATTTTATTTTTTTTACAGAATTTCACGTCGCTGTCAATGCTGTGAGAGATTGTGGTAAAATGTGAAACTGTGATACGGACCTACTAAGACTAGTAATCGGTGACAGATACGGTTGTGTATGATGTCCAAACAGATTGAATGTCGAGAGATTTTAGTAGGTTTTCATTTCCCTTGTAAAACAGGGGTGAATTGTGGGACCAGATAAGACACAGAATCATTCTAAACTAGTCCATGTTACGCCACCTAGTGGTAACCTAACAATCAGAATTAGTCATGGATATTCATTGATCGAAATTGTAATACTGAATTCAAGAACGGATTCGTCTTTAGAAATCGAGTAGAAAATCCATACACCTGTGATGGAGAACCACGGGTGCTTGACGACGTGCAGGAGAATGACGTTCAAGAACGTAGACTTTTCCGTGGAAAGTGACTTGAATATCAATGCATCCTGTGAACTACAAGTATGTAGTCAAAGACAGACTTTATCAATGTATAGATATGCTTGATAGAATGTACATGTTACATGAACGGTTAGGACGGCAATTCCCATCTTGGATTCATCCTTTGCTTTTGCGTGTTTGCTCGAAGAGTACACAGATCTGATAGAAACTGGTACATCAACTGCAGAATCATAATTAGTTATCTATCAGGAGGAAATTATACACGTTTCTTGGGGTTATTTTAACGCTATCATATACTATTTATGGATCAAGTAAACTATGATAGACATGTAGAATGTCCAGTGTCCAGAATTGCTGGATTAGTCATAAATGCCAGCTGTTATGTTTTTACGTTGTTATCGAAGATGAGTAAAGGCCACGAGGGTATGTCCCTAAGGAAACGCTCTTGGATCTGTCGTATAAAGATGTCATGTACATTGTTTTAGTCTACGTCACATGTTACGTATCAAGCTTGTACGTACTGTAGGGTAAACAGCGTGTGTATTGTATTCTATATATACCAGTTGCAATCAAAACTGTTGTGGTGGTTGCTTGTATGGAAATGTTACCTGAGAATTTTTAGTCTGAACATGTTTACCATCAGTTCAAATATGTCAGTATTATTTAAAGGCACGTGTAAATGCAGTGTGCCAAAATTACCGTTTAGTACGTTTTGATTATTTGTGGTACACAAACAATTATAGTCATTTTAAATGAAATAAAAGCAGTAAGATGGTCAGCTTTTTAAAAACAGCGGAATAAGAGAAAAAAACAAACAAACAACAGAAGTTCTGTCAGATTTCTCAAGGTTATGGACAAAGTTCTTCCAAGGATAGTGAACCTTTGTGCATTGTCACTTAAGCGAAACTTGGATTTTAGGTACCGGAAAATGATTAGAGTGAAACGTACTACAACAGCGTCACAAATGTGACGTTTAAAGATTTAGGTTGTTCGTTGTGCCGGATTTGACTGTGTACTGTGCAAGGGCAAAACATATTTGTAAATAAGTATTTAATTAGACACGTCCATATATATATATATATATATATATATATATATATATATATATATATATATATATATATATATATATATATATCTTGTTTACTATTTTTGAATTCATTTTCATTCTTCATCTTTTGTGTATTCACGTGCAATATCGAATAAATTAAACTTGAGAACATATATACCCGAGTTATTGTCAATGGAATAGCCGTTAGCTTAAAAAAAACAACATGGTCATTAAATGTTACATTGGAGCATGGAATTAAATTATTTCATAATCGCGAAATTTGCATATGCGGATCTGCCAGATATTCAGTTTCGTGAAAATAAAACAAGGCTGTAATATTTTTCCCCATTTGCGCCATTTGGGTTTAAATTACTAGCTTTGGAGGGTTTAAATGTGTCCATCATTGGAGGGTTTGAATGTGTCTAGCTTTGGAGGGTTTAAATACGCCTAGCTTTAGATGGTTTAAATATGCCTAGCTTTGGAGGGTTTAAATATGCCTAGCTTTGGAGGGTTTAAATGTGTCTAACTTTGGAGGGTTTAAATACGCATAGCTTTGGAGAGTTTAAATGTGCCTAGCTTTGGAGGGTTTAAATGTGTTCAGCTTTGGAGGGTTTAAATGTGCCTAGCTTTGGAGGGTTTAAATATGCCCATTTTTGGAGGGTTTAAATGTGCCTAGCGTTGGAGGGTTCAAATGTGTCTAGCTTTGGAGGGTTTAAATGTGCCTAGCTTTGGAGGGTTTAAATGTGTCTAGCTTTGGAGGGTTTAAATGTGCCTAGCGTTGGAGGGTTTAAATGTGCCTAGCGTTGGAGGGTTTAAATGTGCCTAGCGTTGGAGGGTTTAAATGTGTCTAGCTTTTGGAGGGTTTAAATGTGCATAGCTTTGGAGGGTTTAAGAAATACACAATCTGTTTTTTTAAATAAACCAATCACAGTACCTCTAATTTTACATTATAAAAATAATGTTCGTTTTTTATTGCTTGATATCTTGTATGCACTGTCAGAATACGTATGCGTGTATATTTGTATGAAAGCACGTGATTTAACGACGTATCATCTCAATAATGGCTATATAGTGCTGATTAAAAGTAGGTTTTAAAAATGAAGTAAAAAAACTCCCCCAAAAACTTCCTTTACAATTGCGGCCAATATTTCGCTGTCAGATTACGTTAGTCTGTCTTAAATATTTTTCCGCATGATAATAAAAGTTTACAATGCCTCGAGAGTGCAAAGTGCTTTGTAGAGATGACCCATGTAACTGCTGATTACATTCTTGTTTAGCCTTTTCACATGATGTAAATCTAACGTTACCTACTTCCAATGTCAGAGACAACCACAGCTTCAATGCATGACCATTATGATATAAAAATATGTGCTTGTGATTTCCTGTACATTTACTGCGATTATTTCAAATGTTTTGGACTCAGTTTTGAGTAGTTACAAAAACTAAAAAATAGTTTCCTATGGTGGCAATTTGCTATTTAGTTTTACAGATTAGATATTACCATAATGTATCTTGGTACTATTAGCTATTACCATAATGTATCTTGGTGCTAATAGCTATTACCATAATGTCTCTTGGTGCTAACAGCTATTACCATAATTTATCTTGGTGCTAACAGCTATTACCATAATGTACCATGTTACTGTTAGCTATTACCATAATGTATCTTGGTGCTAATAGCTATTATCATCATGTATCTTGGTGTTAATAGCTATTATCGTAATGTATATTGGTACTAAAGCTATTACCATAATGTATCTTTGTGCTAATAACTATTAACATTATCTATTGATACTACTAGAAGTTAGATTTAATTGCAATGCATAATTTATGTTTTCATTTGTTATCATATGCACAAAATAAATTGTGTAATGTCTAAAGTATGGACATAAACCCTAACTATACTCATGTGTTTAATCATTATTTTCGGTCCTATAATATGAAATAAAAAAATAATGCCCGTGCTAAAATGATGATTCCATTAATACAGTTTAGGCTAGCAAGACTATTGGATTTTGTAATTATAACGTAGGAGTAGATTTGGAATAGAATGATTAGAATTTACATTTCCCCGAAAAAAAATAATAAATAACTATTTATTGGAGATATTCTTCATATTTTACGTTAACATGCATGACAAATATTTCTAAACAGTAAATACACATTAAGCCATAAATACACTAAGAATGGTAAACCTATACAATATATCCTGAAAGTCAAGTTAAACTTCAAACAACACAGACCCTTGTCTGCCGACACAAAATGTGCTGGCAGATCAGGTTTTATGTTGTTTGTTTTTTCTGATAACTCCTAACAATTTGCACATTATGCGACGGCAGATCTGAGACTGGGCAATATACAGAGGACTCGACCTTTAAACGAGTGTATACGGTACGTTGAGAACTACATTGAGAAGAATACATGGTAGGCGATATTTTTTTTTAAAACCCAATGAGAACGATGTCAGTATAATTCAGATTCTGAACATTCCATATATTACCTTGAAACATACATCTTGACACCATAGAATGAAAACTGAAAAATGTCTCCTAATTTGCTAACTTAGTGAGAAGTCGTTCTCAGACCAAAATCCTACCCTAGATTAGTTTGTCTGAAGATGATTGGGTTTATTTTGTATCGACACCAGTTCGTTATGTTTGTCTTTTGCTGCTTAAACAATGTATCTTTCTGAGTTTGAATTTAGGTCAAATTTCCAAATCATCCAATCAAAGGCGACTTGTCTAAAGTAAAATCCTGTGCAACTGGTTGACACAAAATCTTGAAATCAGACTCATGGCACAAGACTTGCTCTTTCTGAGGCAAATACAGTGCTAAGGTAAGATATGCTGGCGATGGTTGATTATCTACATTGACACCAGTTAGGAATCATTCTTTATCTTCATGATTTTGTGTCAAAAATGTAAACGTTGAATGTGCCAAAGCCGTTTGAATGTGTCAGTCTACGAAACATTTGCTGGTATGTGGCCGTCCATGAAATAGCTGTTTTAGTTCATTTATAAAAAATTGTTTACGTTAGAAAAATAGTTCCATTGCGCGCGAGATACAATAAGAAGGTGTTAAATATCGGGGAATATTGCACGATTCTGACAATGTAAAGTTAACAGAAAAAGATGAACATATAATAATAGGTATTTCTGCATGAGGACTCTTAAGAATACGTATACATTAAATAAACTTACTCGAATCGACAGTTCATTTCAATATCAAAGCTAAAATTTACCGCAATGCATTACTTCCCGTGACGTAGATTGTTGGCTTGTATAAGCTTGGTACCAGACTTTAACATTGACCCGAAGAAACTTTTGCAGATAGCAGACTATTTTATATTGCCCCACTATTTGCTCTAGCTGCATTAAAATCACATTCTACTGTGTTACAAAATGATAACCATCTTGCCAATGACGATTTTTACTATACTTTGTTCACATATTTAACTGTGTGTGGCCAATGACTTTTTTTATTACTGTGAAATGTTCTTATGTTTAACTGTTACTAGCCAAATGATGAATTTTATTGCACAATGTCCACGCTTTTAACTGTGCTTGGTCAGTTGCTTAACCGTGTGCACAATGTCCACGCTTTTAACAGTGTTTGGTCAGTTTCGATTTGTACTGCATACTGTTCACCTGTTTAACTGTGCCTAATCAATGAAGATTTATAGGTTACCGCATTTGAATGGGAAAATATGAACGAGTTTTTCGGATGGCTATACTGCACGACCTTGGGAGTGCAGTATAGCCATCCGAAAAAAAAACGAGTTCATATTTTCCTATTCAAATGCGATAACCTTTTTATTATATGCTCATTTTTGTTTCATTACAAAAGACTTAATAATAAAATTCACAGCTAAATATATTTAATAATAAAATTTATTATTTTATTATTAAAATAAATAAGTTGACAATCGTAGATTCTCCTTCAATACACAATAATAGTATTTATGCGCATATAGCTCCGCCCATCGACCTTTTGACTTCATAGCGTACCGCGCGCTCACTCATTTAAAAAAGAAATCCCATTTTATTCTATCTGAAATTGAAATTTAAAGTCATAGTATGAATGACAGCGCCATTGAACAAAGTTCCCAGCTGGTCAGGAATTGAGAGATTTTGTTTTTCTGTCAATACATCCAAATTCTGATTATCTCCTTCTGTGTGTTTTCCGCACGATGTACGTGTGACTTCAGGGACTGGCGATGACAACAATCTGCATAGCTGTTTGTTCTGCCATGGATAGTTTGGAATCGTAAACTGGAAAAATAGGAAAGTTTTTAAACATAAATTCTTAAGAAGATGCTGGTTTCAATATTGTTTATTTTTTGTGAACAACAGATTCATTTCTTGCAGAGTTCCGTACAGTCTACTATGGAATGTGATTTCGATTTCAACAATGTAGTCTGGATTATATAGGCCTACATATTATAGTACTACACAGATGTGTAACAGTATTTGGAAATACGTAATGAAAGTTTTTAAACATAAATTCTTAAGAAGATGCTGGTTTCAATATTGTTTATTTTTTTGTGAACAACAGATTCATTTCTTGCGGAGTTCCGTACAGTCTACTATGGAATGTGATTTCGATTTCAACAATGTTCCGGAATGATATTTTCAATGCAGGGAGATTGCAGATGATTCAACGAATCTGAGAACAAAACTCTCTGAAAACAATAAATAGATCGATCATAATCTTTCATATATTTCAGACTTGTTTAGATATATTTCACTGTGCTTGTAGCACACAAACATGCGTTAAATAGGTCATTTTCCACACATTTTTGTAAAATATATTTTTACTGATTTAAGAACACTGTCCATACTGTCACGATAACTCACGTTACAATAAGTTTTCCTTACCATGCACGTGTCTACTATTATTAAAATGCTTTTCCTTGTCGGATAATGATTGTATAACCTTTATGCAACATCAATGACTTAATTGCCCTTGACTTCTATTCCATGATTCTTACCATATATGTACATATATTTATATCCTTTTTTTCCCCTCCAACGTTGACCTATAAGGAGACCAGTGTCCCTATCATCACGTGAAGTTATTAATTTACAATGTGTATAGGTCGAACAGCTACACGCATACATGCGTACATACATGCAAATTGCAAGTTTGAAGTGACGCATGATATATTTTTGTCATAGTTTAAATCGTATGCATTTTCAAACACCTGAAGTATCTTAGTCTATCTTTCTTTGAACGGAAACAGAAGAATGGCGTGTTCTACAGAAACTGCTTCAAAAGTATTGATGTACACAATCTCCGAGACCAATGAAAAGCGTGCAGCATATGTACATGTTCTTTTTTCTTTATAGATAAAATCCTTAAAAAACCAAATGAAGATTTTGAAAAACTCTATTTTACTCTTTTGTCAGAATGATCTATTTTTCTTTATGTTCTTTTATAATGAAAATTAAACTGCGTTTACTGTATGACGATTGCGAAACAATTTCTAAAACAAGGTACTCTATAGCGTCCAGATTTTAACATACAATGGTATTTAAGGTCGAGTTAAGCAAATAAGCCTCAAGGAACCCAGAAACACGCCTATTTTAATGGTAACCACTAATCATTTGACATTGTAGATCTAGATCTCTCTCTCTCTCTCTCTCTCTCTCTCTCTCTCTCTCTCTCTCTCTCTCTCTCTCTCTCTCTCTATATATATATATATATATATATATATATATATATATATATATAACATATATAGAAATATATATATATACATATATAGAAATATATACATATATATATATATTTATAAATTTATATATATATATATATATATATAGAAATATATAGAAATATATATATATATACATATATAGAAATATATATATATATATATATATATATATATATATATATATATATATATATATATATATATATATATACATATATAGAAAATATATATATATATATATATATATATATATTGTCCTGTATCTTTAGCATATAGCGGCATAACATTTGGGATACATCTATATTCAAATTTGAATTTATAAATATATTTTCCATTTAACTGAAAAGTATACCTGTGTGGAATTTTCCCCTCCCTTGATCAAACTAATTGACTAACTAGCTAGTTAGCTAACCAACTAAAAACGAACTAAGCAACTAACTATATAAATAAATAAATAAATAAATTATTAACTCTACGCCTGTGACCTTTTCATATCTAAAAATTATGAGTAATGCCTTTGAAAGAATACAATATGCGACTTTGTTCGATTAGTTAATTTTGCTGTGCCAAGGTCAAAGAGCGGAAACCAGTTTGTCTGATTTGACAATAGATACAAAGTATCTTGGTCGTCTATCAATGATTGGTCTGTTCATTTGTATACTCAAATATGGGTTGGTTTGGTGTGTGAACCACCATTTTTAGCACATGATAGGCTGGGATACTAAACAAATATCTGTACTTAGGATTGTTATCCATATGTGAATTAATCGAATACGATATTTCGCGTAAACTACATATTATTGTCTCGTCTCATTTAATGCGGTGCTCTCTTTCTGTTAAAACAGTGACCGCCAATCCATCAACTGACCAGTGAGAGAGACTGATACATGATGTCTACAAGTTCTGACTTAAACTTCGTTAAGTTCCGCTGCTCTTCAAAACTGTTCACTTCCATGTAAGCATTATGGAATTGCGGAATACATGCAAAAATTACTTACCTTCGACACTGAAGAGATTTTATAAGTTGCAACAACAACACATGTAAGAAATTGAAGATTTGACAACAGAAACACCCTATTAAGCATGGACAATCTTTATGCAACCCTCCCCTCTCATTTTTGGGAAAAATTATACTGAGTTCAAATTACATTCATGAGATTAACAGATCTAATCATGTCCTCTTAACAAATAAAGTAAAGAGGTAAAATGTTTGGAACTATTTTGTTAGATTCTTAACACGCTTGTCAAGCTGATTGGCGTATGGATGTTATCAAAATTGTATAGTAAATCGCCAGATAGCAGAGATGGTACAGAGCGACATGGACTCGAAATAAATGCGTGTTAAAAACTGAGACATACTTGTGACCAATTTTAGTTGTCTACTGACACCTCTTTGCTTATTAGGATAGCAGACAGGCACCGATTATTGAGGTTCAAGGTGTCCGCAAAATAGCTCGAAACGAATTATTGCTATGATTTTCAGAAATGGAACTATTATATCCATTATTAGCTGAAGAAAATAGAGCTATCTTACATTGAAAGAACAACAAAAATATCCTGGTTAGAAATAAATCCTGGAGACATATATCCCAATCATGCGGAGACATTATTATGTTGATATTTAACATACGCATTTGGGTGATATGGATCGACGAAGATTGGTTAGCGAAGATTTGTTTCTTTAACTTCTATCTGTTTTTCAAATTCAGATAATCTGCATCCATCCCAATACACTATTAGCATATTTCTTATGAAGGAAACGTCAAGTTCCTTGCTTCCCAGTATGTTCAGAACAACGCCAAGCATACAGTTTAATACTAAATTCAATCAAACGATAAAAAACAGAAGAGTTTCTTTACAATAGTGAAATTCAAGAATACTCGAACTCTATCCACAACTTGTGTCCATTATTGTCTTCCGTTTATCATGAAATCTGATAGTATCATCTGGTAAACGAACTCTGTTGAAATGTTTTGAATATTTGCCTCGACTTTATTTCACGTTAACATTGATCTGGAAGGGTTTATCTTCCTAAAATCATTCGGCAATACTCTCCATTTTTCGAACTTTACCTTTTATTGGCACCATATAGCCGTAAAATATTTTCGTGTTTGTGTTGTTTTTGTTTTTAGTTTTAACGTAGCTTTAACAATTGTATAGTCATATCGCTACGCTGTCTGCAGTGTGTTAGTTTATAATGATGTCAAGCAGTGGGGCATCATGCCGCAGACATGTTGCATGATGTCCCACCCAGTAACATTATCATGACACCAGACTGACCAGTCCTAACACTAACCTCTTAATGCTGAGCGCTAAGCGAGGCAGCTGTTAGTACCATTTTATAAGTCTTTGATATGATTCGGTTTGGGTTCGAGACCTTCGGCATCCAATGATAACGCTATAACGAATTAGGGCACCGAAGCGGTCCCGTACATACATACATACATACATACATACATACATACATACATACATACATACATACATACATACATACATACATACATACATACATAATTTTTAAATTAGAAGATAAAAGTGGAAAGAGGTAGACTAGTTATAAATACGGATATATAATGAATCTTTTCTTCCCTTCCACGTCATCTCTACATCCAATTACCGATACTCTTTATCTCATTCGTAAAGAACCCCTGATATGGAACCTACACTTTTCTGTTAGTATGATCTATATAAAGCTACTATTTACAGTTTGAAGAAAGATACCAACCTAGATGATTATGCGACTGAACGTAAGGGATGCCGTATGATCTATATGAAAAAATGTACAAGACAGAAGATTATGCGGCTGAACGAAAGGGTATACAGATCTGAGTTTATGCATAGTGTAAATAATTTGTTATAATGGGTATAACGTCAGTTTTAAGTTTCATAGGTCACTGCTTTGTCCATCGTATCAAGGTGTCCACAGCGCTTCAGTTTACACCATAATCTGAGATGAATAATGAAGGAAAGAATCATCGGTAAACAGTCCTACAGAAACTATATTATTACTTTAGATTCAAAATAGTAGTGTCTATAAAACAGTTGCCTGTGGAATTACTGCCTTAGGAGCGTCTGTAAGACAGATGCCCGTAGAATATCTGCGCTATCGGTGTCCGCAAAACAGATGCCCATGGAATATCTGCCTTAGTAGTGTCCGTAAGACTGATGCCCGTGGGAAACCTTCCCTGGTAGTGTTTGTAAGATAGATGCTTGTGGAATACCCTCCCCCAATCCATGCAGCATTACAACTGTGTGTTTAGATAGAGATACAAAACAATATAATAATAAATTAAAATTCTAAACTTTGGCGCAGTTTACGTGAACTTGGGATAAGACGCTTATGTTAAGTATACTCGAAAGACAGTCGTATTGAGTGGTCTTTGAGAGGGAAGGAAACTACAATACTTACGGAAAACCAGTCAATAACTACTTGTACGTTACAAAAAAAAAAAAAAGAAAACAGAAATCGAACCCACAATTTGGACGGTGTTAAAAGTGTGCTTTCTGAGAGGCCTAAAACACGGTTTGAGTTTTGGAAACTACATTGCTACCTTGTAATTATTGTTTGACATTGTGCATTTAAATATGTATAATTAGTAATAAGAATAAATAAAACGAACTGTGCAGATAGACTACCCTACCCTGCCCTTTATGGAAAGAACTGAAATATAATTTTAAAAAATCTTACCGCGACCACGTACTATTTCTCTATAATTAGACTTTTAAGGTAGTGGTGAAAAATTAACATGACAACAATGGAGATGGATTATTTATCATGCATTCTGACCACTTATGTTAGGGTTCCTGTATTCGGACTACCTCTGCCGTGGATAAATTTTTTTTAGCGTTCATGAATTCAGACCACCTCTCCTATTTCTGCCAAAAATATGCCTCGGATGAATGTCAGCGCAATAATTTCCAGAAAAATCTAACATTTTGTTTGCAGGATATTTCTTCTCAAAGAAAGAAAGAAAGAAAGAAAAAAAGAAATCGAATTTTATTTAAAACACCTTGACTATTTGGATTGATGGTAGGACTGACCAAAGACATCGAACGAATAGTTCCATGCATTCTCAGTAGTATTAGAAAACCAGGTTTTCAACTCACTTTGTTTTTTTACCCTCCAAACAAGTATAAATTATCCCCCACCCCACCCCCTTTTCTTCCAAAATAAACCAGGTTTTCAACTCACCCTAGAGGGAAACCAGGTTTTCAACTCACTTTGTTTTTTTACCCTCCAAACAAGTATAAATTATAGTCCTAAATTATCCCCCACCCCACCCCCTTTTTTTCCAAAATAAAACAGGGTTTTGACTCACCCTCCCCCACCTCTTTTTTTCCCCCTACTACTACCTGTAAACAGGTATTTTGTAACCAAACAAAACAACAGGTGTTGGAATGCGATAAGCTCTTTACACAGAGGTGACTAATTTGTTAGAACAGCGCATGTGTGGAATACAATTATTCTAAAGACGGCAAACGGGTTTTACCACAAGATAACAGGATGAAAATTAAACTGTGTGTTAGAACGTTTCAGTTAACAAGGTGGAAATTAAACTAGCATTAGAATGAAAATGATATTATTTTATATCTCGTTACCAATGATTAATGTTTCAACTGTTGATATTAAAAATATTTCACTATCACGACTATAGATACTAAATTTTACTTTACCACTCACACAGCGACGGGACTCAAACAGATCTTTCATTTCTGGTTTGTTCAGAGGATATTTTTTGTTGATAAAATATACCTTTGACCGATCGAGATCAATTGTGAGTTTAGTATAGTTTTGTTGGCTAATGGGGCTGTGAAAGTTTTTAAATTCCGCTAGCAACTTTTGATACAATTGTTCGAGATAATTGAAATACATGCTGTTATCAGATCTGATGAGCGAAAGTTTTAACTTGTCACATGTTCCATTAAAACATATACCTGATGTTTCATTATTAAATTCAACTGTCAATTGTTTACCGTCCATCATTAGATATTTGATGTTACTATTGTAGCTATTTGTCATTGTCAAATTTTCAAACATTATTTTATAAGTTTAGATAAAATTTCAGTTGGAAAAGATAATGTCGAGTATAGATCTATCATCATAACAATACCCAAGGGCAAATGTATCTACCCCATTTTCACAATAGCGTTTGTCATCAAAATTATACAATCCACGTTTGATAATGACATCTGTTTCGAGTTTATGATGATTAGTTCGAATTGCCATAGCTCTCATAAAACTAACACCACCATCAAGCGCATACCTGTAGTCATCAAATTTCATAAACTTTTTAACAAAATTACGAGGCAGACCTTTGGCTTTTTTCGTTATTTTATTATTATCTAACAATACGGCATACATTTTACTACGTAATCCGATAAAGTATTTGATAGCGCTCGAGTTCATTTCATCTTTAAACTTACCAATAACCTTTTTATTTGTGTCGTCATGAAATTTACTGTCACGTGGATAATCGGAAAGATCAAACAGATGTCGATTATTGTACATGTCCTGATAGATGTCCTCACATTCAATTTCATACACGAGTGAATCAGTATCAGTAAACAATAATCTACTAGCCGGCCACTGATTTTTAACAAAAGTGTAATGAAAATCGTACATCATCCACTTTGATAAATCTAACACTGCAGCTCCAACATAGATCGGCTTGTTTAGTTTTAGATTTGTTTTTCTTCTTTGTATCGCAACAAGATTTTCATTAAATATTTTCATGCTCACAAAATCATCGTCTGACACAAGTTTGTTTCTGCGATTGACATCATTAACTATTTCAATATTTACACGTTTCCTAATATTCTCCATCGTCTTACCAAAAACGGAATTGTTCATCAGTTTAAAGAAGTTTTTCTCAAACTCTGTTTTCGCTGCAGCTCTTCTTGAAGTGTTGGAGTTAATATAACCTCTCATCCACGGCGACTGATTAAATTTTAGTACACGATGAACTTTTCTCAACACAAGACCAGCATCGACTGCTTGTTTTAAAACTTTGTAATGCAAAACATAATTTTTCTTATCAAGTAAATTTGGTACTAGTTTCTTGACCATGGAATGTTGCCTTGGTGATGCTAACGCTTGTTGTTCTTTTGATAACAAACTATAATCTATAACCATCGATTCCGCACAGAAAGGGTAATCGTTATGTAATTTGTGTAGCGAATTTGGATAATCAAGATCAACTTCAACGAAATAGGAAACATCGTCAGGTATCTTTTTTTCTGTCTCTGATAGAAATCGATCAACCGTGATCCAATGAAATCCGCTAAAAGGCATTGGTTCTGCCATCGAACCACCGTAAAGATTATTACAATCTAGATAAATTATATACTTCGAAGGAAGGTCAGGGTTATACTGTTTCAGGTATTTGTTGTTTGCTTCAGCATATTTTTTTGTTATCACGCTAATACCGCCTCGGATACCTTTTTCGATAAAATTGAACATATCCACGTCTGTCAGTAATTCTAACCTTACCTTACTAAACTTTAGCAAAGCATCCCATGACAACCCAGGGGCAGAATAATATCAGCAAGGATCTAGTCCATAATTATTATAACTCACTTCACGAAAACTTTCAAAAACATCTGCTAATAATAACACGTCAGTTTTCAGGTATAAATCATGATAATCACCAAAAGTCTCACAATCAAACTCTTTCCAGATATCTTGTGCATACCTGTACTCGTCATCAGTTATATTTTCATTTTTAAGTTGTGAGTAAAATTTGTCTTTGTCAGGTAAAGATATTTCATCAAATTTACTCCAATCGTCGAGGTATTCGTATGGAAAAACTCCTTTTTTAGCTAGTAGATTAAATTTATCTCCAAAACAGTCTCTTAGGTTATCAAATTTACTACAACCTTTTACTAGCTCATCTAACGAGGCTGCCATAAACTGCAGGCTGTCAATAAAACGTAATTTACCTAGCGTAACTGACATGTACTTTTCAAAATTATTTGGGATGCATTTGATGATGTTATCGAGTTTTAGACGAGCTTTTATCTCAGGATCACCAAAAGCTTCTACTATAATATGGCTATCATATCCTCGAAAATTGTGAAGAATAACCGGAATAAAATCTGGAGCGTGAAATTTTAAATTACACTGGTCATGAGCCGCTCCACGATACTGTCCGGTCAAATGGCAATGGTCACGTACTTTTTTGTTATCGTCAAAAGCTTTTTCACAAATATGACAAATTTCTGCTTGCTCGTGAGCGGATTCTTGTTGAGGTGTTAATTTTAACATTGGCGTTACTTTTTTCAAATGAGTAAATATATTATCAACTTCGTTAATCAACTGCTTGAGAAGCCAAACAGCTGGATTTTTACCACGATATAATTTGATTGATTTAGATAATCTAGAATCAGTACAACAAACTACCTTATACGCTACTCCACACGGAACATGATTTTGAACTTTTCTTGTACTCGATTGATTAGGATTATTTTCTACACCAAGTACAGGTTGAAGTAGGCATTCGAAATCAGCGTATATGACGAAAGGAATTTTTAGTTTGTGATTATGATGGACAAACTGTAACACACTATCTTTTTTAGATGGCATTGTTATTCTTTGCACATCACTACAGTACTGCAAATGCTTTTGCAATGTTTCATTGCTTGTACAGCCATGCAAGCAGCGGTAACAAAAGAACTTTTTGTTCTTATCCTTATTGTACTGTCTACCAACTAGTCCGTTAAAGTTTTTAATCCAAACATAATGATTTTTGTAGTACAGTAAATTTATAGTTGATTGTGAAGCTTTTTCTGAAATATATCTCGGATATACGTCCTCCTTTTCATCTAGTCCGAAAACGTTAATTGAAACATTATTCTGCTTTTCAAATTTTGGTATTTGATTTTCTGCCACTGGAAAGTTAATATCTTTAAAATTTAATCTAGACACATGACTGATATACCTTTCAACACGAGTAGCGTTTTTTTCTGCTGGGAATAGTGCGGAAAGAACAGCCCATTGGAAACATTTGTTATCTACGTTTTTGATGTTTATACAACATCTTTTACTTTTTATTTTTGGTGGCAGGTTGACGTATGAACTACCTCGTAATACATTATATTTCATCGTGTGAAACAATATTCCTTTGATCATTTCAAACTTCCAACCCGAACCTAATTGACTAAATTCCTCTATTTTTTTTCCAATTTCTTGGTGTATTTCATCAGATAGTGATAACAGATCAGTCCCAAGCAAAACACGTCTTGATTTTGCGTTCATATAAGGTTCTGCAATTTCCTTGTTAGTTAATTCTTTCATTATAACTAACTTTGAAAATATAACATGATATTGCACAAATAATCTGATACTTTTGTGTTTTTCGAGCTCACGTTTTACAATTGTCTGTAATAGGTGGTAAAGATTAGTTGCATTAAAATTTACTAAAACAATTTGATTATCAAACTGATAACTATTATCAAAACCTGCAAAAGCAGTCGCTATTTTATTAGGTTCTCCCATAAAGCTTCTCTTAGCTATATCACGCAATTTTAACATTATTATACTATAATGTAATATCTAATTGATAATTTTTTCACACTGCGCATGCGCTAAAAATCAATTAGAGATAAAAAATATCTCCTATAATATAATGACAGCAAATCTAACAAACACATGTGAGCAAGAAGCATATCAAGTTCACCCAAAACATAACTTTACCTCACACTGCGCATGCGCTAAAAATCAATTAGAGATAAAAAATATCACCTATAATATAATGACAGCAAATCTAACAAACACATGTGAGCAAGAAACATATCAAGTTCACCCAAAATATAACTTTATCTCACACTGCGCATGCGCTAAAAATCAATTAGAGATAAAAAATATTACCTATAATATAATGACAGTAAATCTGACAAGCGCACGTGAGCAAGAGATTTATCAAATTCACCCAAAGTATAACTTATACGCTGGAAATGTAATTGGTTCGGTTATTAACATTAAAACTAGAATACCTGTTGGCAAATTAACGTCAGCGGGTTATAATATTAGTGTAAAGGGAGATAATGCCGAGAGGATTGCAATATTTAGAAAAGATTTTATTTACACGTTGTTCTGCGATGATATTCCAGAGGGACAGCGTGTATATCATTATAATGGTAAAGTCACTGATGATAATATTGAAAATTTATCCTTACAAGATGAGTTTCAGCCGCACCCAGTATTTGATTTATACGAGGCTAACGATCGCGGTATTATTAGAAATAGAAAAACTAAAAAAGTTCTTAGTAATATTAGCAATATGGGATATATTAGGGTAACTGTTAGAGGAACATCAACAAATCAAGTTCGTTATCTTGGTCATAGGTTTGTTTATGAGGTGTTCAATGGATCTATACCCAATGGTCTTGTTATTAATCACATCAATAATATACAAACTGATAATCGATTGGAAAATCTGGAGATAGTAACGCAACAGGAAAATGTGAGAAAAGGAAAAAATAGTAATGGTATTAATTTTAGATGCCCAATAAAACCTGTTATTTCAAAAAACCTCGAAACGGATGAGGAGATCGAATTCAAATCGATTTCAGCTGCGGCGAAATATTATAAGATAAATCCCGCAGTCGTAAAAATTATAGCTGATGGAGCAACAAAATCAACTTTTTCAAGAGAATACGATGCTAGGATTGGTTTTAGATATGATGATCAATAATATTTTGTAATTCGGTTTTAGTCAAGCAATGATGAGCAAATGCTATGATATCATCGTGATTAAATTTTAACGTTGTTACTGCATTTTCATTAATTTTATCTTTTTCTGCTTCTGTTAGTAATATTTTATGAGAATCACCTTGCATTACAATAACATCAACACTATAACCCAACAAACATTTTCTTACCGCTTCAGCTAGTTCGTTATAATTTACTATATTAACTTTTTGGTGATATTTTATCTCATCGGTCATCTTATAATAATAAATTAGATAAAAATATATTATAATAATGGACTTGATGAAACGACTCGCTGAACTCTACGAAGAAGATACTAGTGATAAGGTCGTCAGTGATAAGGTCGTCAGTGATGATGTCATACATAGTATTACATTTTCCAAAGATTTTATAGACAAATCTGTTGGTTATAGCGAAGATGATATTTTATATAACAATGAATCTGATGATGGTGAAATAGTCACTGTTGCTGACAGATCTAATTACAGCAGATCAACAACTAAACGGTATAATGTTAAGTATCACATTACTAAGCAGCTAATTAAATTTAATTTTACCGTTGCCGAACAACAACTGTTCTGGCAGTTAATCAAACCTTTTTTAAATATCAAGATCCCAGGCCGACAGAAAAATATCAAATTTGATTTCATATTTGTCAAGATTTTTAATCTAATGACGATCTCTAACGATCGTAAGCAGTATCTAATATCATTATGTAAACCAGTAAAATGTAAATCTGTCAAACAAAAGTATGAGTTAATTTATAATAGCATTATATCATAATCTGCTTGGTTGGGATCCAACTGTTAAATTTATCACTATACCCACGCCATTTGACTAAACTTTTATCCCCTTTTTTTCTAATCACTTTCTCGATAACAAAAACATCCTGCTCAGTTTTCTGTAGTTCTTGTTCATAAAAACTACCTACAATCGGTTCCCCTGCCAGATCTTTTAAAACGTACGTTACAGGTACTGTCAAAAGTACCTTATCAATTACAAAAACTTCTTCGCTCCAGTTCGGAGTAAATCCTTTTGCAAACACCTTTTTCATCAAAGAAATTCTAACTTTATCACCAACCTTAAATTTATGTCTGCGGTACATGTTTTCATTTGCTAATATTGGATTTTTAACAGCTTTTTTAGGTGTCATTTTGATGGTTCGATGTTTCGTGTTATTATATTCGCTTACGATTTGAGAAAGGTCATCGATGTACCTGTTGGTGTTTTTAGCTGTCATATGTTTGTGTATTTTCTCGTTTAGCGTGCGATTAAATCTCTCAACAACAACGCTTTTACCCTCATTTCCTGTAACATACCTTTTTATATTATTTTGTTCTAGAAACTGTTCAAACTTTTTGTTAAAAAACTCAGATCCATGATCAGTCCAGATTTTGTTTGGTTTTCTTTCTGTGCTTGTTATTATCTGCTTTAGCGCATCGGTCATTGAAGTTCCTGTCTTATCCGAAACAGGTACACTGAAAGCATATTTGCTAAAAACATCTATAACATTAAACAAATACCTTTTTGGAGCGCCATCAGCGCCAACGTTAAACTGAGCTAGATTAGATACATCCACCAAATCTATTGCCCAGATATCATCTACACCATTAGCGACAACTTTACGTCGTGGAAACTTTTTTTTTTAGGTCTGTGTAGTTCGACTGCAAGATCATCATATACTTTATTTCCCCGATCGTGAGGTGATTGACGAGACTCTCCGAGTCCAAGTTTATATTTTGCTCCAATTATTCCCTGAACAAATTTTCTATCAAAACGTTCTCGTAGATTTGTTGGCTCCATATCACGTAATTCGTCTAACATTATTTTATCACAATCTAATTTTGAGTTTTCATGATCACGATAACAGATATCATGACGCATTGCTATTGCATCCACTTGATTGTAAGGCTCTTGTCCTGGCAATGGATTGTCGTTTTCATCTAGTTGTTGATGTAGCGGATTCCATGGACCAGTATACCGATGCCCTGGCAATGTCCAACCGCCTTTTGGTTTTGGTAATTTTCCAATTAGTTTATGTATATCTATACCTGACCCTATTATTTCTCTGTTGTTACAACATTGACAGTATGCGACAATTTTATTTTGCTCAATACACAAATCTCTGTCAGAATCACAGTTGCATATCATTCTATATTTTTAGTCGTCGACTAAAATAATATTAGGATAACCAGATCCTAGCGACGTCGCTGGAGATACTATCGCTGGGGACGTTTTCTTTAAAAATGTATTTTTTCTTTTTCCACAGATTGCACAAATACTTTTTAATATTATCCTGTTGTTTTTTGTTTTTTCTGTTGTTTCATTAATACCTTCTGTTTTAGTTTTACACTTGAGACAGTATGTTGACATTATTATACTTATAAGTTTAGATAAAATTAATTGCGATCTCATCATTAGCGTGAGAAGGTTGCTTATCAAACTGTAAAATAAATTTTAAAAAATTAAGATTTCTGCTCATCTGTCGGATAAACATAATACAATAATATCCGCAAGCAGACGTTCCAACAGGTTGGAGTTGATTTGACGAATAATATACTTTTGTAAATTTTTTTTTCATATACTTTTTTATTACATCGCTTGGAGGAAGTCCAAACGAGTCAAAATAATTATTATTATAAACTGCTACCCAATGCGTACCAGATCCGTCATTAAAATCTTGTATATTAATAACACATGAACTTACAGCAGATGGTGATTTTATTGCTGCGAGCTCATCTTTAGAATAAACTCCGTGAAATCCAGGAACCGCTTTTAACTTATCAATGATATCAAAATTACTCAACGGGGTCGACGAGTTCCTGGTAATGTTAGACCACGTCCGATTCCTAAAAGATTTGGCAGCAGACTTCCCGCTAGTCCCGCCAAAAGTGGAGCAAACGGAATAATTCCTCCTTGTTTTGTTTGATTGCATATGCATTTGCATTTTGGTGTTGGTGATTTTGTTTTTATTACTTTCTTTTTTTTTGTTGTTGGTGATTTCTTTTTCTTTTGTGGCATTATAATATATTATTTACATAAAATTTACAATTTTTTTATTCCACTTCCACGAATGATACCATTACCTTTGACTGCTTTCTCCGTTGCGCCAGATATTGCTCCAGACGCTGCTGCTATTCCTAATGTGCCTAAGACTGGTAAAAGTTTAGGTATTATTGTACTAGTTAATACTGATAATGCCGGACCAAGAAAACCACCTTCTTTTGCCATCGCTGTCATTTGTGCAGCACTCAAATTTAAAACAAAAGTTTTTTTACGATCATACTTTTTTACTTGATTTTTTGTTAGCATTAATTTTGTTAAAACACCATCAGAAATATTAGGATTGATTTTTAATGATACCTGTTCTCGCTTTGCAGTAGCAGCTACTAATTTTTTAACTTGGCCATCAGTCAAATACACTTCTTTTACAATATACTTTGCCATTTTATATAACAACTGTAGATTAAACTTGAACTGTCATTTTACCTCCAATAGAATCTACCGTGATAAATCTATCACTAATCACTAATGCGTATACGTATAACGGCGCTACTGGAACCGCCCCAAGTGTCCAGGTAATTTCAATATCCGCTGTGCTGTCTACAGCTCGCTCGTTATGTTTACTAACATCAAAATGAAATATAGGATAAAGCGTACGAAATTCTTCTACTGATATTTGAGTTCCATCTTCAACATCTTGATATTTTTGTATTGCGTCAAGCAGGTACATGTACGGTCGAGAAATATTTTTATTAGCATCATCAGCAAAATTACACTCGATAGCTCGTTCTGGATATTGCTTTGAATTTAATCTAGCGTATATTCGTCTGACATCAGAGTGATCAAATACTGCATTATTTTGTTGTTGGTTACCTCGTCGAGCTTGTTGTTGAAATACGACAAAGATATTTCTCGGCAGTTGTTCGCTTGATGTTGTTGTGACCCTCCACGTGTAGTCAGTAGTATTTGGAACCGCTGTCTGATATACCTTATGCTGCTTAAAGTAAATTCTGTTTGTATGCTTATCAAGCGTACTATTTAATTCTGACATTTTAGTGATTGATGGTGTTATACGTGGCATCCACAAAGCAAGTTTGTTTATGATAAACTGTACATCAACCCCTCCAGATCTAAACAAGCAATCGTTTTGGTCTGCTCGATCTAAAATAAGAGTATGTTTTACTCCGCGAAATACTTTATCATAATCGCGACAAAAGCCGAAAATCATGCTTAGCGGAAGCATCATTGTAATTTGACGTGATCCTGCTGCAAGTTTTCTTCGCCTAGCAAAACCTTCGTTATAGCGTGGATTTCTCACATCAAGTGTGTTAAGAAGTAAATTTAACATCGCAGTACCGTCTACAGCTGCAGCTGGTGGTGTTATATTTAGATTATTAAAAGCTGCTGTAAGAGAAACTCTTGTAGCGTCTGCATTAGCAGCTGCACCTGGTGCAACAATACCTAGCGCGTCTGCATTAGCAATGAGAAAATTTCTCACAATTACAGCATTTGCATCAGCATCAGCTCCATGTACTATAGCGCCTCTCTTTAAAAATTCTGTTGATTCAGCTATACCCCGTCCAGTATCTTTAAACCACATCATATTAGTTGCAGTTGATCTCGAGTAATCGTCGGAAAACGAAATAATATTTAAAATTGTACTTGCAACTTGTAGGTGACTCGAAATATCTTCTACAGTTTGATTAGCCAGTTGATATCTAGCACTTTTGAATAAACTCCAACCATTATTTATAAGAGCTACTTCTGCTCCAACTGCAAATGCAGCAGGTGGATTGGCTACTGTCATAATCTGACCACGAACTTCTAACATAGCCTTATGTGGCAGTAGAAATACATCTTCGTCTCTGGTGTTAAAGGTTCTAATACCAGTTTTATTTGGTTCGTTAGAATTTTCATCAAGGTACTCAACAAACTCGAATTCTGTCACATCGTTGTCGATGTCATAAGTTTCTGTTAAGTCAAGATAATTTTTAACAGACATTTTATTTTATTAGATTATATAAAATTTTATTGCGGCACTGTTACTTTAGATATTAATTTTTGTATGATCTGCTCGCCCTTTGGTGATAATAATTTTTTTGTTGTTGTTATCATAGCTTTTTGAGTTTCTTTTGTTGGAGCGATTTCTGAGATAGCTTGTTTTATTTCAGATGCAGTCGGTGGATCTCCTTTTATTTTATTAGCTATTTTTTGTCCCACCGCAGTCCCAGCGGCAGATGCAGCCCCAGTTGCAAAAGCTTTACCCGCGTCAATAGCAATTGGTGCAACTTTACGCGCTAGTCCTGGAATATTTTTAATAACTTTAGTGAATATATTTCCAAAAAATCCTCCTACTATTTTTCTTCGATAAACTTTTTTTCTTTGTTTCATTATATTTGATGTTTCATAATTTTTACTTTTGCTCGCGTAGATGTAAATAATAAGTTACAACTTCATTACTAACATGTAACTGTTTTCCTGATTGATCTGTCAACTGCATCCTTATACTTGATATTTGATCTTCAACGTTTAAAGGATAATATATAATATGTCGTGGAGTTATTTGCATGAGAGAACCTGGCGGGACTTCTGGTGAGAAACTGTAAATCGTTTGACCTTTGCTACCTTTTGATGTATAAGAGCCAGAAGCAGTAGAGCAATT
Source organism: Potamilus streckersoni (assembly GCA_016746295.1). Lineage (NCBI taxonomy): Eukaryota > Metazoa > Mollusca > Bivalvia > Unionida > Unionidae > Potamilus > Potamilus streckersoni. The sequence goes on from JAEAOA010001694.1 coordinate 3,808,542, forward strand.
TACTAATATTGTATTTACTTCTGTTATATTTGCTGGCAGTTCACTGTCATATGTAATAGGCTGATCAAGTGCAGTGTAAGTTTTTTCAGTAAATCCTAACAGTTGTGCAATACTTCTTTCTCTTGGTTCAAGATTGATTGCTATATTTTTCAAAGTTATCCTAGTTCGCAATGTGTTATAATTTGCTGCTAATTCAAAATTATCAGCCACACCGTTAGCTTTTGTTATGAGCTCTTTGATCGTCTTGTTTAGATCTTCAATATTATAAGCTCCTTGCGGAATTTTTATTTTTTTTGTTGTAGATATTGGAGATGTTGTAATCATAGTAAAATACATTTCATCGTTAACATCATTTTTCACGTTAGGTATAGCATTCCAGCAAGTACAAGAAATTAATCCAATTTCATATTGTTTTGCAGGATCTAGTTCTATAGGTGGAATATAATTTACTGAAAAATTTGCGCTATCTTCTGTAGACTCGCTAGAGTTTAGTAATAATGTTGTTTGCATTCCTTTAATATTATATCATTTTACAAAATTAAGTCGCCGCGATTAAGTCGCGGTGTAAAGTTTCATATTCGTCAGATGTTAATAATTCACTCGATCTTAGATGATCAAGTATGTCAATGATTTCATTATCAAGTTCAACACTAACATTCCCAGCTTCCTTTGATGATATTAATAACATTAATCTACCTATCATTTCAGTAGTTGAAGTAAATACTTTTACACCAGTTCCTGTTTTTTCTTTTCTATATTTTTCTACACGAGATTTATCGAGTTTATCAAATTTTCTTTTAAAACTCCACCCTTTACCAAAAGGTTTTGCTCTACTATTTTCTGCTGTTTTTTTAAACGTGAGAGCAATGACACCCTTTCTCATTCTTTCATAAAGTGGAATCATATTATTAATCTCTGTAACCGTGTTTAATTCATCTTTAGCAGCAGCTCCGTCATTAAATATTACATCAAATTTATCGATTAATGCTTGATATTCTGCATCAGTCCACTTGCTTATATCATCAATACCCCTTATATTTTCTTTGTTTAAAAAATCATCATATTCACTACCTTTTATCTCATCATTTGCTCTTTTTGTAAAATAAAATCTTTGATCTCCAACCTCCATAAACCTTACAGTAAGATCACCGACTCTTTGTTGCTCCTCTCTGATATCTTTTATGTCTCCTGATAAATTTGTTATAATATTTGTTATTCCTTGCGTTGTTAACTCTGCTAATCTTCGCTCAAGTTCCAGCGGATTGTTTATCAATCGATCTGTTTCTGCTTGTCTAGCCGCAGGATCAGCTATATTTGCTGTAAGTGCCTCAATCAGTTTTCTCTTTTCTTCATCAGATCTAGTAACAAGTTTTGCAGCAGCTGCTTCCTGTTGTTCTCTAACAATTCCAACCAAACCTTTTTCCTGTAGTTGTTTAAGTTCTTCTTCTGACAGTGGTTTAGTTTCAGGTTGTTTACCTAATAATGCTTCAGTAACCGGCTTGAAAATTGTAGCTGTTGTTTCTGTAGCAGTTACTTGCCCACGTCGCGCTTCTTGTACTTTTTGCTTAAGTGATGCCTGAGATTGAGCAAGTTTTTTTAGATCTTCTATGTGTTGTCTGTATCTTGCTCGTTTGTCCATTATTATAATTATAAATTTTATAAAATTGAAACGCTTTATTGTAAGTAAGTGTCAATACAACAGCGAAACATTTTAGTTGGATCATTTGTAAGTTTATCAAACAAGAAAAAGTTAAATTTATCTTTTGTAGCATTACGGTAAAGTTCAATAAACTTATCTTTTGTCACGCCACCGCATTGCTCGCTTGCAATATTTCTAACGTCAACATTATCCAGTCCTGGAAATAAAATAAAACAACCCGTATTTCGCCTAATAAACCTATCAACATTATAAAATCCTTGAGCGAGATAAACAGAATTACACTGTTTGTTACGTGACAGTGAAAAATATGATCTTATTTTGTTCATCTCCATGTTGTTTAGCGGAATATCATCAAAAACTACTATCTTATGTTCATCTGCATCAAGTTGATTAACTGGAATAAGATCTTCTGGCTGCCTAATTATAAAAAAATCTTCACCAGCTTTAAGATCATCACGAAGCTTGTTATTATACTCACTTAATAACTCATACTTATCTTGCTGTGGATTGATTGTGTAAATATAAACTCTATCGTAGTTAAAATTATCACCAAGAAGCAAGTTCATAAGCAAATTTGTTTTCCCCGATCCAGTTCGCCCAACAATAAGATAATGACAATCAGGAAGTTCATTGTTATGTTTATGCTTCACTAGTCTCTCTGTATCAAAGTTTAATATCAACGATTTTGCCATTTTTGTATAATATTAAACTAGTGTTGATAATTTTATCTAGGATAGTAAATAATGAGTTATTATACAAAATTTGGAACATTATTAGGAGATTTATCCACAAAAAGTTTTAAAGGTGACTTATCCAAATATGCAACTCTTGATCGGCTCAAAAATGAAATCAATAATTTACTAAATCTTACCAGCGTAGATCCAGATGAAGTTGTCATTTTCCAGGACAAAGAAGGACGATTAAAGACGAGTAATGTAAAACTGTCAGATGTAGTTGTACGAAATACTGCTGCGATTGCTAATAATATCGTTACTTTTAACAATCTAGGTAATATACAAGATTCTGGTAGGTCAGTTAATGATTTTGTTAAAAAAGATGGTGATGTATTTAGTGGGAATATTGTTATGAAACAAAATAAGATTACAGATCTTGGAAACCCAACTGAGGATGGGGATGCTGTCACTAAAAAATATGTCAATGATTGGGACGCTTCAATTACTAATGAAATCACAGCGCTCAAAACTGATTTTACCAGTCACGTGAACACATTTTTAAGTTTTCGCAGAAGCATAAACAAAATTAGAGATGAATTTTTTGGAAGTCCATCAAATGTTGGCATTACACTCGCTAATATCAACAAAAAATTTAATGATATTAACACAGAACTCAATGATATTATTAGTGGAATTCCGAATATTGTTGAGAAAACGAGTATGGTTAAAATTCCTCACAAACAGATTAAAAATATTGTGTATACTGTTGATACTGGTTATACTGGGTGGACACCAAAAAATAATTCTATCAAATATATTGCAGAAGTTGCCGGTGTGTATAGATTGTCAGTGCTTAGCAGTGCAAAGTTTAAAATATCTACCAAATATCTATTTCGTCATCCAAATGATGACTCATCTGGAGTATTATCTGTAATAATAAACAAAAATTCTGAAGAAGAATTTGTACTTGAACCAGTTGATAAAACTTTACAATTAGCAATTTTTCTCTGGTGTTTGGAATTTATAGCTGAACAACCAGCTCTTATTATGGATTAACCAAACATAGGACTATGTGAACTAATATTATAATGAAAAGAAGTATAGTTGATTTCAATCATATTTCAAAAGATATTCCAAAACAAGATGTAGACGCATTAATACAATATTATAAATATTATCATAGAAAACTTTGGTGTGTGAAAAAATGTTACAAATACTACAACAAGATCCTTCGAGTAATATCTTATCTACCCTTGTTAATGACTAGTTCTGGTATAATTTCAAGTGGGGTATCATTAAATCCTTTTTTGTTAATCATATCCGCTATTGGTGTTTCACTTACAGCGGCGTGTAAAAAAGTAGAACCAAGACTTTTGATAAAGAAGCACGGTTGTTTAACATCAATTAAAACTTACAAGAAACTACTTGATCACATCCGGTCTTACCTACGAGGAGTTAAATATAATATGGATGATTTATTACGTGAATTTCGTATTATTGACAATATGTTAACAGACATTCTACCAATGAGGGTTAGCAAGTATGAAAAAAAATATCATAAAAAATATGAGTAACATAAAATTTTATCTAAACTTAAGATATAATATAACTAAAATAATATCATTTTCATTCTAATGCTAGTTTAATTTCCACCTTGTTAACTGAAACGTTCTAACACACAGTTTAATTTTCATCCTGTTATCTTGTGGTAAAACCCGTTTGCCGTCTTTAGAATAATTGTATTCCACACATGCGCTGTTCTAACAAATTAGTCACCTCTGTGTAAAGAGTTTATCGCATTCCAACACCTGTTGTTTTGTTTGGTTACAAAATACCTGTTTACAGGTAGTAGTAGGGGGAAAAAAAGAGGTGGGGGAGGGTGAGTCAAAACCCTGTTTTATTTTGAAAAAAAAGGGGGTGGGGTGGGGGATAATTTAGGACTATAATTTATACTTGTTTGGAGGGTAAAAAAACAAAGTGAGTTGAAAACCTGGTTTTCCTCTAGGGTGAGTTGAAAACCTGGTTTATTTTGGAAGAAAAGGGGGTGGGGTGGGGGATAATTTATACTTGTTTGGAGGGTAAAAAAACAAAGTGAGTTGAAAACCTGGTTTTCTAATACTACTTTCTCATCTTCCCATTCAACATTTGTTTCGTAAATAGCCGACCTGGTTCAAATGGCAGCTAATCGGCATAGACTCGATATATGATAACCTAGAAGATGCAAATGGACTTACCCAGGAGACACTATAATGCTATTATTAGCACGACAATCGCTTTTAAACTGATTCCTGATTTTTTTTTATAAAAACCCCCCAAAATTTTACTTTTTCCATAGGACAATCCCATCACTCGAAATTTGATTCTTCTGATATTACGTTGAAAATTGGAAGGTAGTAAATAGTATATACTAATGTAAATACTTTAAAATAAAAATATAAATAAAATCAAAATGTCAATATGCAATCAGGAATTATGTGTATGACACTAGATTTATTAACGTAGCTTCAACAATTTTTCAGTCATGTCGCAACGCTATCTGCAGTGTGGTAGTTTATAATAATGTCTAGCAATGAGGCATCATGCTGAAGACATGTATCATGGTATCCCACACGGTCACATTATCCTGACATCAGGCCGACCAGTCCTAACACTAACCTCTTAATGCTGAGCGCCAAGTGAGGCAGCTGCTAGTACCATGTTTAAAAGCCTTTGGTATGAATGGGCCCAAAAGTTACCATGAGAAAACTATAAATACCTGTTCTGCGTATTGAATAGGCAAAGTTATTTTAGTACAATTTACGCCCAAGGTCACTCCTGACATAACTGTTAGTCTAGAATAAGCAGAGAAAGGCTGAACGTTGTTTACCGAAAACGTTCAGCGGATAACTTCCCGGGGAACTAAATGACCTAGAATTTCTACGACCGAAAATGACGATGACGATGAACCACTCCTAGCCACATTAATCATTGCTATATAGATGTATTATCAAGTGTACAAAACATTTAACAGGAATAACAGTCCTATAAATTAATAATTTGTCCACCACTATGTATATTTAATATATTTATCAATAGGTGAGTGGGTGAAGTTATCGGTGCTTGTAAACGTACATGCTTGTAGATTAGTTAATGCTTCTTAACTATGCATGCTAGTGCATTTCATCACGATGATCTAAGTCCAGTACAAACGTACTTACATTTTCCGCAATACATTTTGGAGGTTATCCAGTTTTCCGAAATGATTAGAATAGAACACAGTATCACCCTAAAAATGCATCATGCCCATTTAAATTCCCAGAAATAACGATGGGGAACGGTTTATGCTCAGCCAAGTTGTGCATTTTATTCAGATTCAACAGAACATTTGTGCCTTTTATTCGTTTCAAAATTTGGAGATACTGGAATAATGGAGATAGGTGAGCAATTTTGTTATAGATATGGATAAAATATATATTTGCTCGTGGTATGTGTTTAAATTAGCAGCTCAATGTGTGTTTCTGCGATGCACAAAAATAAACTCTTTCACGTGGGCTTCTTAATTTAAAGGAAACTCTCTATTAAGAATACACGGAATGTCCTTCTGTATTGAAAATATGAAATCTTGTCTAATTACAGTGTCTTTCTAAGAATGCTTGATTTCAGTAGTTATTTTATCTTGTTCTTAGATAATCTCGCCCATCCCCAACAAAACAGCTAATTTGAGACAGGTTATCTTCTACAAAATTAAAAAAATTAAAAAAATGGCTATGAAATTTCAATCGAGAGAGGATATTAGTTTAATGCTTATGTAAATCATAAGGCAAAATGATCTTGCATATATGTATGTATGTATGTATGTATGTATGTATGTATGTATGTATGTATGTATGTATGTATGTATGTATGTATGTATGTATGTATGTCATAATATAATATAATATAATATAATATAATATAATATAATATAATATAATATAATATAATATAATATAATATAATATAATATAATATAACATAACATAACATAACATAACATAACATAACATAATATAATATAATATAATATAATATAATATAATATAATAATATATAATATAATATAACATTACATTACAAAACACAGTATATAATATATTATAAAAGAACATTACATTACAAAACACAATACCAGTATTATATCATAAGTATATCATAAGTAATGAAATAAAATTACGTTAGATGAGAATATAAAATAATATCAGAGAGAGAGAGAGAGAGAGAGAGAGAGAGAGAGAGAGAGAGAGAGAGAGAGAGAGAGAGAGAGAGAGAGAGAGAGACCTCCAACTTTGTAAAGGAAAGAATTAAGAATTTAGCCCTGATTTCACAAGACTTTGTAATAACCAAACTTAAACTAATGAAGTGATACATAATTTTGTAAGAAAGTTTGTTCACATTATTTCTAATAAACAATGCGTTGTAACATGCTTGAATATGAATTTAGAGTAAACAAAGTAGTTAGTATATCACAAATATCAAACCCATGTGCTTCAAATGTCATATGCATGTAATTTACAGTGTGGACATTTGTATTATGTTTTCCCAAGTCTATTACACCTAGTCACAATTTATCCAAGTTTATTTAATGTATGGAAAAATAGTTATCTCAATTTATCACAATGAAATGCGTCAGAGGTCATCAACTTACTGTACTATTAAACAATCACGACTGTAACATTGAAAGATAACTAAACGATACAAAAAATCTTAACATTTTCTATAAATGTTTTATTTTATGTCTTGTTGCGAATAAAAATTAAAATTCTGCAAAATCCTTAGTAAATACCGAAAATGAAGAAATAAGTAATTTATTAAAAGTAACAGTATATTTAACAATCATTCTTCTAAGTATAGACTGTAAAATTGTTTTAGTTCTTCTTTTCAAAGAATGAAAACAGGCTCAATTATATCAGAAATAACAATTTTTCTCAGATAACAATACACAAAAACTACATTTTCAACCAAATTTCATAAATGTATCATTAACTTTATAACGGCAAACACTTTTTACAAATTTAACGATAATAAAAATGCTAACAAAAATAAATAAATAAATAAATAAATAAATAAATAAATAAATAAATAAATAAATAAATAAGTGAATTGATAAAGGAGTATTGAATGACAACTAAAGTATATTCGGGATAAACATGTATCTTATTCTAACATAAAAATCGCTCGGTGTTGACATTATAAGTGACATTATTGATGAGAAAATCGCACTCAGCTAAATAATTAATTAGCTTCTTAGGTTTTGTTTTGTTTACTTGTTTGATTGGTAAATGAAGTAATTTATATGTGCATTATTGGTGAATTAATTTGATTATGTATTTAGTTATGTTATTAATTAATTAATTAATTAGTTACCTATTTAGTTAATTTTTTTAATGAGATGGTATTTTATTTATTGCAGTAAATATAGCTGCATAGTTTATTATTAGTCGCTTGGTGGTGGTGGTGGTTAATTAGTTATGACCTTAACTATTGTTATAAATAAATAAATAAATAAATAAATAAATAAATAAATAAATAAATAAATAAATAAATAAATAAATGCAATTTGTAAAAGAAAATGTATAATTTAATTATCAGCACGAAAAAAAGGAAGAAAGACAATTTTAAAGCAAATAATTATGGTTTGTATTTTAAAGAAATAAAAAGCAGTTTTTACCTGGACCTTTAGCGTATTTTACAGGTTTTTGCGAGCTATTGATAAAAAAAATCCATCTCATCCAGGTATGAGAAGCGTGCAAAAGACTTTAAACAACTAGATCTTATTTAGGATGTACTTGCGTATCTCTTGAACTTGATACAATGGTCATACCTTGGAATTTAATTTCAGTACACATTTTAATTACATCTTCTTCTTTTTTCTTCAATCATTGAGGAATTTTGTCCATGACATTCAGCATGCATTTCTGTACAGTTTGATGTGACAATTCACCGAGCTGAAGCGGACAATGACAAACATGGTTTCAGATGTGCGTAAGGCATATTTTGGCTCGTTAATTGTATCAAGTTCGATTTCCTCTACTTTTGAACAACGACAAAACAAACAAATCATGAATTTGTTTTATTGAGTCATCCCTTCCGCAAAAAGCACCCCAAATAAAGAATATTTAGTCTGTGAAATGGAGGCTGGAAGCCATCTTTATTTCAGATGCGGAAGTCACCTTTCAGGAAAAGGCGTGGTCATCAGATATTGAGCAGGGTTGATAGATATCGGTTCTTGAAGCTGATTGGTTGAGGAAGACGAGACCGGTTTCCGTATACATGATCCAAACTTGTCCCACCAAAATTTCACTCATCAGCTGACAGTCTAACCTGAAAAAAAACGAAGCTCTTCCTTGACCCTGATAATCTTGAGAGACAATTAGGACGGCAAGCAGGGTAGGTCAGTTATTCTCTTGTAACTACTATGCAACAAATCTTGCTACTGCAAGGTTTTCGTTGAAAGAACTTGTTCGTACTCGCACTTCTTGCAAGTTTGCCAAACTTTCTTAACTTTCTCATCCATTGTGGTGGGCCTCAGAATTGTCATAATGAAGAAACGTAAGTCGGTCTTCTGGTGTCGATCCACTCAGTGGAATCAATAATTAACTTCAAATACTTTTTTGATGAAGACATGGGAAGGCTGATGATTGTCCACCTCTTTTCATATGTTGTCGTTTGTTTGTTATTGTTGTGATTGTTGTAAGTAACACGTCACATCAACGTTCGAATTATGCACATAAAGTTATTGTAAACTTGAATGTTTTTATTACCACTGTCGTCGTCATAGTATTATATTTTCCCCCGTGTTGATGTTGATGCTGTGGTTGTGGTGGTGATGGTGATGTTGGTATTTGTATTTGAAAAAAAAAATGCATTCATTTTTATCTGCACAGAATAATCCACGCACGTTTTCAAAATTATACATCTTGATACTGGTATTGCGATCACATGTGATTATTTAAATGGGCTATTTTGTTCGCGCACGCGCGTGCATGTGTGTGTGTGTGTGTGTGAGAGAGAGAGAGAGAGAGAGAGAGAGAGAGAGAGAGAGAGAGAGAGAGAGAGAGAGAGAGCATTATGTTTGTTCAAGATTTTTTTGTCTTCATAGTTTTATTAAAATGACTTTACACATTTTATGACACCTGATATAAATAAATAAATAAACTGCACATCAAATAGCGAGAAAACTGTCTAAATCGGTATGCTGGTTTTGGAATCCAGTTTCATGCCAAAAAGTATTATATAAAAGTATGCTTATTTGAAGAAAAAATAAACTTCAAATGGTCAACTAATACGATACCAAATGCGTTGTTTTTAAGGCAGATATTTGTCAGCATAAATTTTATCAGTATGTTCCAATTTAAAATATATTCAGCATCAAAAATATAAATCTTAAAATTTGCAAGCAAATTTAATTAATCATTTATCCATTTATCATTCCATAATTCAATCAATTAAAACCTCTTTGTTGAGAGAGAGAGTGAGAGAGAGAAAGAGAGAGAGAGAGAGAGAGAGAGAGAGAGGAACAGACAAACAAACAGAGATTGTCATTCATGATTTTAGAAAACTTATTATTATTATTATTATTATTATTATTATTATTATTATTATTATTATTATTATTACAAAAAGATATAAATAAATACATTGCAACCTCTCGTAAATAGCCACGGATTGAATGTATACATTTAGTCAGGATAATGGAGGTGGTTGTGGGGGGAGAGGTTAGTTATAAAAAAAGAAATGGTGGGGAAAGGGGACATCAAATCCTGGCTGAAGGGGTTTCGTGGGGAAAGGCGCGTCATGAGGGATTGAATTGTAAATAAAAATTTTAAAATGTATCATTCAAAATATCGGTCTGGGAATCACATAAATCTTTAATTATTATGAAATATGATAATTGAAAATAACAGAACTTGTTAAATGTCATTTATGTGCACAAAATAACAGCCGATAAGTAGATTTCAAACTTGAGATTTTTCTTTATATATTATATCAATGCTGTGAAAAAGTTACAAATTTTTGGTTTTGACACTCAAAAATTAAAATAATATATTTTTAACAGCTCTTAGAACCTTTTTGAGAGAGAGAGAGAGAGAGAGAGAGAGAGAGAGAGAGAGAGAGAGAGAGAGAGAGAGAGAGAGAGAGAGAGAGAGAGAGAGAGAGAGATTTGTATATTGTCATTCTGATTTTTTGGTCCTTCCAGAACGTTTCTTCAAATTAAATCATTGTTATGATATTCAAATAATTCTTTATGGCTGTACTTTATTTTTTGCTAGTAGATGGACAAAGAATCATCACTAATTTGAGATGGATCCCCAATCCAAAACTAAAAATAAATCATCATCAACAACAACAACAACAACAATAATAATAATAATAATAATAATAATAATAATAATAATAATAATAATAATAATAATAATAATAATATCATTTTGTATTTTGTTTAGCCCAGAATTTACTGTTATTTCGTAATTGAAAGATGTTTTGTAATTGTGTTTTTTTTAAAAAAAACGTATTCTTGTAAATATGTATATGCACAGAGAATACATAAAACGAATAGGGTGTGAATATCAGCTGCTATATCTACAACCTGAAGAAAAAAACCCATTAAAAAGGTAATTAAAAAAACCCAAAAGGAGAGAATGGATACGTAAAAACATTTTTTATACCAAATTACTACTACTACTACTACTACTACTACTACTACTACTACTACTACTACTACTACTACATTGTCTCATGTACAACTTCACTTAATGTTTCTTGTATGCAATAAATATCAAGGCAGATGGAGCGAAAACTCAGGAAATTTAAATAAAACAAATTAGAGATGATTTGAAACTTAAAAATTTAAGAATTAATTTATATCTAGAAAGACAAAACAATTTGAAGAATAATGTAAACTTTCATACTTCCCGTCATCCAGTTAGCTTTGCGTTTTACCATAGCAAATATTAAAGCCATTTTTATTAGTGATTAATTTTATTATTGGCAACTTTTTTCACAAGTTCACACTTTTGTTCTAAATCAATGTTAGATTTATTTTGATTTAATTCGTTTTAAATATATTTAGATTCGATTCTAAAGCCCTTGTATGTAATAGAAAGGCGATTAGTAGAGCTTGTGACTTTAAGTTATGTGGATATATACAATAAATGTATGTGCATGTGTGTGTGTGTGCAATTAAAGTGTATTGCACATATCACAGCTCACTCTAAAAATATTAACTATAAAATCACCAATCATGTTTATTTAGTCTCCTACACTTTACATCCTGTGTAAAAACAAACACGTAAAAAGATATACACATTTTTTATATATCTCCCAAATTTACAATAGATAATGAAAACTCATGAAATATTATTATACCCCCACCTCAACACTACCAATAGTGAATAAAATAAAACATTGTTTAAATTTAATGAATTTAATTTAATCAATGCGTTAGAAAATATACATGTGATAAAGGCTGTTGATCAATGTTAAAATATGAAATAAAATTTAAAAAAAAATATTATTATTATTATTATTATTATTATTATTATTATTATTATTATTATTATTATTATTATTATATTTGTATATGTGTATTAAAAATGAATGTCATGAGCATTATCCCATTTATATTTAGCTGTAAATCGAAGATGTTTAATATTTTCAACAATACAATGCAGAAAGCTAATTATTTTATTTCTCACTTATAGAAAGCTAACAAGTCCTAATTAGGATTTAATTTTTTTTTAATTCATCGCAAATTGAAGTATACGTATGATAAATTCATCATAAATCTACAAGTTCTTAACTGTTTTGAATGATGAAAATTTGATTTTTCCCTTCTGGGAAATCTATCGCTAAAAATAGTTTGAATATTTGACCGCAAGAGTATATGTTTTATTATGTTTAGGATTGCCCGTGTTCTTCTCCGCAGGACCTAGGTTTTCAAACCCTAAGTTTCAAATTCATACAAAGAATTTATAAGGTAAGCTAATAAGTATCATTTCTTGTGTAAATTAATCGAAATATTTTTAACAAGGAGCAAACACAAGGCTCTGTGTGCTTTCTACATTTCATGTTTAGCTTTTTAAAAAAGCAGTTATTAGTTTTCGTGAAATATAAATTCAGATGTTTCTTATGGTCCATAATTTTGATTGTACTATCCCCTTTTTGATATCTGATGGTATTTAATGCAACAACCTGACATTCCAACTTTAGTTTTGCATGAATTAATTTGCTGAATATAAAATATTTCTCGAATACATTACTTACTGCACATGATTCTATTTCTTCATTGTTGTCTTCTTCTTCATTTGTCGAGGATGAAAGTCATGAGCAATATCTCATTTAGATTAAGCTATAATTAATCATACTTAATATTTATAAAAACAAAATTAAAAATTATGTTCTTTCTCAGATACAGACATGGCATGTTCTGATAGAGCTTTCAGTTCTTTTAATAATTTTTTTTTTAAAATTACAGGTGTTTAATTAAAAACTTGTACATTTCTGGTGAATTTTTCATTCCATTAGAAATGTAAAAGTTCATAATTGTTTTTAAATGATTAAAATCTGGTTTTGTTTGGCGAAATCTATTGTTAAAAGTTGTTTGAAAGTTTGTTTCCAAGAGTACAGGTTTTAATATGTCGAATTATGCTCGTGTACTTCTCCATAAGGTCTGTTTTCAAACCCTTAGCCACAAATCCACACAAAGAATTTATAAGACAAGCTAATATTATAATTTATTTTATAAACTAATTGAAACATTTAATAAGAGAATAAAATAATGGCGTTATGATTTTTTTCTACGTATTATTTCTTAGCTTCAAAAGAACTACAAATATGGTGTGAATTATTATACCCCTAAGGGTTTTAATTGGTCCACAATTTCAATTGGACCATCCCAAAATTTGAAATCTGTTAGTCATTCTTGCAACTACTTGATATTTTAAGTTTAGTTTTGCTAGAATTAATTTAATAAAACATTGCAATTATTTATGAAATACATTTTTTATATGATTTGAATTTCTGCGGATAAAACCATATATCTAAAAAAATAAAAACTCATAATTTTACATATGTATTTATCGTTTATTGCTAGACTGACGACTTAAATAATTTATGTTATTTAAACAAAAAGAAAATTAGCGGCGACAGCTTTATGCCTTGACTTACTCTACATGAAATAGAACACTTCCGTCATACTTGATGCGTAATTAAGTTGTAAAATACATGTCACAGCTAATTATAAAAATAATTTAGTATCTTTGTCGAACAATTTCAAACAGTATACTCAGTGTAGTATTATTTACAGTGCTTTGAAAAAGTGTTTTATGTCCAAATATCGTATCTAGAAAAATGCCAAGTTTTATTACAGAAACTCTGGATGTTTGATATGCTAATTAAAAACTAATATTTACCATGCTCAACTTGCTGACACCACATTTTATTCCAGCCTCTGTAAAAAAAAAAAAAAAAACCCACACGTAAACCGATTTAAACATTTTTCTGTATCTCCAAAGTTACACGATATAATGAAAACTCATGGAACACCCACCAACACCACCAATAGCGAATTAAATAAAAACTTTGTTTAAATTTTCTTTACTTGTAGAATCCATGAAATAACATATTACACACTTGCAAATCTTAATATCACTATAGAAATTTGCTTAGGTTGTGTAGGATTACAAAATATTTGATAACTAATGTAGCACCGTATGAATTTAATGTAATCAATGCTGAAGAAAAAATACATGTATGACAAAGACTGTGGACCCGTGTTAAAGGATAAAAAAATATATTTATTATTATTATTATTATTATTATTATTATTATTATTATTATTATTATTATTAAATTCGTCTTTGTGCATCGAAAATGAATGTCATGGGCAATATCACATTTATATGTAGCTGTAAAAAGAAATATTTAATTATTTGCAGCAATAAAATGCATTAAGTTAATTATTTTATTTCTCACTTATATAAATTTAACAAATTCTAAATGGGATTTATTTTTTATAAACGTAATTCATCGCAAATTAAAAGTATTCGGATAATAAATTCGTCATAAATCTACAAGTTCTTAATTGTTTTGAATGATTAAAATTTGTTGGGTTTTTTATCCTTCTGGAAAAACTATCTTTAAAAAAGTTTGAATACTTTGACCTCAAGAGTATATGTTTTATTATGTTTAGGATTGCCCGTATTCTTCTCCGCAGGACCTAGGTTTTCAAAGTTTTCCGCAGGACCTAAGTTTCAAATTCATACAAAGAATTTATAAGGTAAGCTAATAAGTATTATTTCTTGTGTAAATTAATCGAAATATTTTCAACAAGGAGCAAACACAAGGCTCTGTGTGCTTTCTACATTTCATGTTTAGCTTTTTAAAAAAGCAGTTATTAGTTTTCGTGAAATATAAATTCAGATGTTTCTTATGGTCCATAATTTTGATTGTACTATCCCCTTTTTGATATCTGATGGTATTTAATGCAACAACCTGACATTCCAACTTTAGTTTTGCATGAATTAATTTGCTGAATATAAAATATTTCTCGAATACATTACTTACTGCACATGATTCTATTTCTTCGTTGTTGTCTTCTTCTTCATTTGTCGAAGATGAAAGTCACAAGCAATATCTCATTTAGATTAAGCTATAACTAATCATAATATTTATAAAAACTAAATGGAAAAAAATTTAATTATTTTCTTTCTCAGAGGCAGACATATGACAAGTTTTGATATGTCTTTCAGTTCTGTTTAATATTTTTTCTTAAATTACAATTTTATAATTAAAAACTTGTACGTTTCTGGTGAATTTATCAAATGATGTGTGGGATTTAGATTTTTTAACGTAGCTTTAAAACAAAATTCAGTCATATCGATACGATGTCTGCAGTATGACAGTTTATAGTGATGTCTAGCAATGGGGCAGCATGATGTCCCACCCAGTCACATTATCCTGACACCAGGCTGACCAGCCCTAATACTAACCTCTTAATGCTGAACGCCAAGCAAGGCAACTGTTAGTACCATTTGTAAAGTCTTTGGTATGACTCGGCTGGGGATTGAACCCACGACCTTCCGCATCTGAGGCGGACGCTCTAACCATTAGGTCACCGTAGCGCTTGGTGAATATATATCATTCCATTAAAAATATAAAAGTTCATAATTGTTTCGAAATGACTGGTTTTGTTTGGCGAAATCTATCGCCAAAAGTTGCTTGAAAGGTTTTCAAACAAGAGTACAGGTTTTAATATGTCTAAGAATGCTCGTATACTTCTCCATAAGGTCTGTTTTCAAACCCTTAACTTCAAATCAACACAAGGAATTTATGAGACATGCTAATAGTATAATTTACTTTGCAAATTAATCGAAACACCTTTAATAAGAGATAAAAATAATGGTGTTAAGCGCCTTTTCTACGTTTTATTTCTTAGTTTCATAAGAGCTACTAATATATCGTGAATTATATACCTCTAAGGATTTTAATATGATATATATGTTCTTTTATGTTTGCAATGTTTTACTTTATATCCGCATTTTAATTTAGATGTATGGAATGTGCAGTCTAAAATAAATAATTCTTATCCTATCTTAATAGTCCACAATTCCAATTGGACCGTCACATAATTTGAAATCCGTTGGTCATTCTTGCAACTACTTGATATTTTAAGTTTAGTTTTGCTGGAAATAATTTAATAAAATCTTGCAATTATTTATGAAATACATTTTTGTATATGATTTGAATTTCTGCGGATAGAACTATATATCAAAAAATAAAAACTCCTAATTTTACATATGTAACTACATATTTATCATGTATTGCTAGATTGACGACTTCAAATAATTTCTTTGTTATGTAAGCAAAAAGAAAATTAGCGGCGACAGATTTATGCTTTGCCTTACTCCACAACTGCACATAAAATAGAACACTTCCCTCATACTTGATGTATAATTAAGTTGTATAATACATATAACAGCTAATTATAAAAATATTAATTTGCACCAAGATTATATAGTCACGTGTTATTTAGTGTCCTAGTCTTTTTATTCTTTGAAAAAAAAAACCTAAACACATTTACTCATTTTTCTGTATCTCCCCATCACCCAAAGTTACACTAAATAATGAAAATTCTTAGAACGTTATCTCTCTCTCTCTCTCTCTCTCTCTCTCTCTCTCTCTCTCTCTCTCTCTCTCTCTCTCTCTCTCTCTCTCTCTCTCTCTCTCTCTCTCTCCATAGCGAATAAATTTTAAAAAATTATGTTTAGTATTACTTTAAGAAACCTCAGAAGAAATTACTACACGTTGTAAACCCATATCACGTTGTAGAAACTTGATTCAGTTGGAGGACACAACAAATATTTGATTATAATGTAACACCGTATGAAGTGTTAATGTAAGATAAATCTCGTGGCTATATGATACAAATGAAATAAAATAAATGATTTCATTATTATTATTATTATTATTATTATTATTATTATTATTATTATTATTATTATTATTATTATTATTATTATTAAAAACTACTTCCTCTCCTTGTATGGAAAACTGTGAGCTGATATGAAATACAGCAAGTTAAATATTGTATTTCTCAGAGACGTACATTTTAAAAGTTTTTACAATGTTTCCAAAGTTTTGTTACAATCTGTTAAGTTACAATTTTTACGTATTAAAAATATTTAATCGTAAATGTACAAGTTCTTTATTGATATATTCTAAGAAATAAACTCTGGATTGTACGGCAAACTATATTGCTAAAAGTATTTTATATTTAAACGAAAGAATATCGACTATATTATGATTTTATATTAATTTTCATTTTATTTTAGTTCCCATTGGTAAATATATTATGTAGATCCTTTAGTATATTATGCTACATGTACATATAATTTATCTGAGTGATTTTTGCTATTTTTGCAACTTTGTCCCTCGAAATAAATCACCCGTAAAATTGACGAAAAAGCTTTATTGTTACAAACTTAACACCATGGAATAATGTTCGACCACATTGGTGCGAAATTAAAACACAATTATTATTATTATTATTATTATTATTATTATTATTATTATTATTATTATTATTATTATTATTATTATTTTTTATTAAAACTACTTTTTCCTCTCCTTATATGGAAAGTTATGAGCATTATCCAGAAAATAACATTAACCGCCGTTTGTTTCACGCCTGTATGTTATAGTTATGTTAAATATTTTATTTCTGGGAGAAGTACATCTTAGAAGTTTTTACAATGTTTCCAAAGTTTTGTTATTTTCTTCTCTACGTTACAATTTTAAATGTGAAAAAAAATTCATCAGAAATGTATATCTTGAAGTAAATACAATATGGACTGTATGGCAAACTATATTGCTAAAAATATTTAATGTTTGCACGAAAGATTATCGACTTTATTATGATTTGATATTAATGTTTTTCATTTTATTTAGTTTCCAATGGTAAATCTATTATGTATATTATAATATATTTACCTGTAATTATCCGAGTCATTTTTTGCTATTTTTGCAACTTTGTCACTCGAAATAAATTATCCGTAAAACTGACAAAAAAGCTTTAATGTTGCAGATTTAACACCATGGGAAAATGTTCGACGACACTGGTGCGAAATTAAAACTAACTGCCCAAATATCGTTAAATCGTAAGCTCGAAACTGACGAATTGCTAGAGTCCTGATATCCACCCATTCTCATAGCATAGCATTTTATATAAGCAATCGATGTCATTAACTATGCATATTTCAACACTTTATAAAATAATTGTTTCCTAAAAAAAGTCATTTAACCATATAGGGAAAGCTTTTACGCTAATCTTGGAATTATTCCGATGTAGTCTGGGACGGTTCCTGGCTGATCGATTCAGAAACATTGGAAAAACTACAACTTAAAGCAGCAAAACTAGTTACAGGACTTCTAAAATACACTAGTAAGCAATCTCTCTATTTTGATACGGTGGGAAAGTCTACAGCCTAGACGAAAGAGACAAAAATTATTAAGACTCTACAAAATTTAA
Source organism: Potamilus streckersoni (assembly GCA_016746295.1). Taxonomy (NCBI): domain Eukaryota; kingdom Metazoa; phylum Mollusca; class Bivalvia; order Unionida; family Unionidae; genus Potamilus; species Potamilus streckersoni. Next base: position 3,826,921 of record JAEAOA010001694.1, read on the forward strand.
AGGAGCCAAACTCCGGACTAACTCATCGAATTACTCCCTCTCCCTGTGTCCGAAAAAAGACGTTCAAATAATACGGCCATTTTCAATTTCAAGCTAATTTCTACCAAACCATCTTTTATACTTTAAGCAGAATCATTGTCGCACATTTCGAACAATATATCTCTAACAGTATACTAAATGTAGGGTGTCTTACAGTGCTTTGAAATGGTATTTATGTCCAAATATTGTATGTAACTAATGCCAACTTTTATGAATCAAAATCTTTATATTATCGATACTAGATTACCACATAATGTAAGCTTATTAAAAACACTCTTTACTATGCACAACATGCTGATCTCCCTCTTTATTACTGTAGTGGGATCGAAACCATTTCATCATGTTCTGTCCTAAGTACAGTAGACTGGGACCTGAATTTGCTGAAAAATTTCTTTTAATGCTATTATCTTATATTTAGTACTTTGGGGTGATTTTACATCATGCATGCGACTATATAACTGCTACAGGACGATTTCACTAACTTTCTTCAAACGTGATTACTGTCATTCCCCCCTCTCTCTCTCTCTTTCATCATCATTTCTCATTATTATGTTGTTATGTTGAATATGTTGAAATACTTGCATCATGTAGGGAGAGGGTTAATCTAAGTTGTTAGAACGTGTTCCCAGTCCCTTTGTATCTTATGGTGGCGCTCTACAGTTTCGTAATTTGCCTAGGGCTAGAATTTTACAGAAGAAGAATTTCCCCGGGTTTCCTCACTGATTATACTGACTTTTTAAGAAAGATATTGTATATCTATGGGTTTTTTTTGTCAAAGAACCTTTATTTCACTTTATTTTTGTGTATGTTCGATGGGTGTAATATGGGTTATAGGGTATACTGCTTGCCCTTACTCCTTATGAGTAACTTTCAAAAAGTGCTAGTTCCACTTGGTCATTTTCACTTCTTAAACATCAGAAGTAAATTGTAAAAAAAAATGAGCGATAACTTTTTTTTTTACATTTTATATATTTGATAATTCATTCATTGCACTTTCAGAAGCTGGTAATGGCTAGTCTGGGAAAAAAAATCATTGTCCCTATTTTAGTAGATGCTAAGGATAGTGTACTTTAGACAAAATCAGGCTGATTTTTGGAGCACAATGGAGCAGTCATTTAAGTTAGCAGTGTGCTAAAATCATTTATAATTTCCAAAGTACAATATCCAAAGAAATGTCAGCCACATTACATCAAAGTAGTATAGAGGAATGCCAACATGCTATCCACTGTGCATGTTTTAAATGCAAACAACTTAACCTTAAATATGTCACTCTCTTAAAAGTACCTAATAACTGGTAAGCGCATCCTATTGTAACAATATAACATTGTTTAAAAAACGCAAATCGGATGAAAGACAATAAAATTATATCATTCGAATTTGTAAAATTTTTGTGAAATCTGCCCACGTCAGACTACTGCTGAATCACGCCGCCGCGTAGCAAAACATCTCATGTGACTGTTTCACGTGTCTTCCGGCTTGAGACTGGTTAGTGGTTAAATATAAATTACGGACTTCTACTGGTAGGAAGGTGGAACTTAAGAATTCCTCAATTCGGAAACGCGAAATTCGTTTGCTACAAACTAACCGACAACAATAGAATAATTGTTCTTATTTATCTTATTCACAATAGTAAAAACCACTCATATTAAATAACTCACATGTAAAAAGTTATAGCGTCTTTTTCTTTACTTGACGAGTGTGTCTGAAACCCACAAGCACCTCTAAAAGAGAGGAGTTATCTGGGTAAAGTTTAATTTCATATTTTCTTTATAGTGTTAGATTGACGATAATAAATTACCAAAAGCACTTCAGTGGTCATTGACATATACTGTAGCCATTTTGTTTATTTTATGAACAGGGACAGTAGTTTGTTCAATTTTCCTTTATATTTTCCATTTTACAATCATACGTAGGATATTTTTCTTAATTTTCTTTTCTCCATTCAACGTTGCATTTAAACGGCTCTAAGTCAGCAAATGGTATGATTACAGTTTATTCTCTATCTAAGACTGGATAAAAATAACTTTTTGTCACTTTCTGTCGTAGTGTTAGCCTAATGTCGGAATTAATAATGCCGATCAATGTCATGGTTTTAAAAAATCGTGATAATTAATGCAAATATCTCCGGAACTGTTTTCACTAGTCGCATTTTATTTTTACAATTAGTGGCTGCCCTATGTTCCTATATCATCTATTTACGAATATATGTTAGAAGCTGCAGCTACTGTGTTTGCTTATGCTTTCAAAGAAGCTGCTAATTATACACTTGCTTCTGAATAGAATCTTCTATTCCTTTGAGCAAGAATAATATTCTATTAACTAGTATCGCTTTTTGTTATAAATTTCTATCGAATATAAGCAACATGAACAAGGATTGTGGCATTTGCCTTTTTATTTTAAATTATTGTAGAATCCAATAAAGTCGATCATAAAATTAAAAAAATAAAATATATTTTACACTCGGGACAATGGGATCCAGGTCAAAAGCAAGAATTCTGCATTTGTTTCAGTCATTTGCACCGATAGAAATGATTTACTATTGGCATCTTGCTCGAGAACCAAATCCAAAGCGTTTGCACCGTCAACAAATTGCTTTACTTTCAATGGGTAAAATGTGACGTATTATTATTATTATTATTATTATTATTATTATTATTATTATTATTATTATTATTATTATTATTATTATTATTATTTGATTATTACTTTTAGATATGTGTCGTCATTAAATATAACAAAATGAACATTGAAAGATATGCATGCAATTTGAATTTGTCTTGTTAAACATAACCATAGACTACTTCGTGGTAACAACCTTTCTCAAAAAACAAATACTGCGATAACACATACGAAATTCTTGCGATTTCAATAAGTAATTTGTCTTCATTTGTGAAAAGTAACAAATAAACTGCACTAAAATGTTGTTGATTTACTTACAGATGTATTATCCTACCACTTATATTGATGGCATTTTTAAAAACGATAAACATCCGAAATTTTTATGTGATTGACAATAACCCAACCTACTAACGGAACCACTACATGGCAATCTTTCAATCTGATGAAAGTCTTGTTGCAGCTTAGCTGTCAGGGACTTTATTGTCCGAATCTAAAAGGGTTGTGCGGACAAATGTAGTTTTTAGGTCAGCAAATTATTTAATATCCACGGGCAAAAATATTTCAGTGACAAGAAAACTAGAAATTTACCTTAACTTAACTGGTTGGTAAATCAGTTTGTAAATAAAATCGCAAGCTTTTGAGTGTTCGCGTGTTCTCTCTTGTCGGAGTGACGACTGCTTGAAAATCTTTAGAATATGTCGAATTTCCATTTTTTCTATTTTTTTTTAACCCGAAGGTCAGAAGTTTAATAAAAAAAATAAATCTGAATTTAATGCAGGACAAAGTCAGCCGTTGCAAACCCCACCACCACCAATATTACAGTAAGCAATGTATCAACTTAAATATTAAAAAAAAGAAGGAGACGCGAATTCTTATGTATGTTAAAGCAAATAAATAAAGTGAATAACATATATATGCATTATTAACTCAGACTAAAATCAGGGATAACACAGATATGCAATGTTAAATTAGACTAGAATCTGGATAACACAGAAGTGCACTGTTAACTCTGATTAAAATATGTGAATAGCACAGAAATGCAGTGTTAACTCAGACTAGAATATGAAAGTAATTTTGATTTAAGTAAGGCTGCGTAACATGCTTTAGCCTAGTATTATCAACAAATGTGTCCCCAAATCTTCACATGATTTGACAATAAGACAATGGAATTCGTCAAAAATGGTCACAAAAGTGTCATTTCAGTTCAGATGCACTAATTTTCGATCGTCTGGAGTGATAAATATACGATGACCATCGTTTTTGTTTATTTGTCTGTTTGTTTTAAATGACTTTGTTTAAAAATTTACAAAGGTTTGCATAATTCTGAGTTTTTTTAGGTGTCCATTTTAAATTCTGGCAGTGGCACGGTCGCATTATATACACAGATTAATTCTGTTATTGAGAGTAAATAAGAAAAGTATTATATTGTTTTGTTAATATTTGATGTCATAGCGTAATCATTAAGTTGAATGAACATGGGTATCATAAACCACCACTACAATTATCACCACCACCACCACCACCATCTTAGGCGTTTACTAACCCTTGTACGTTCTAAGTTCTAGCAAACTGATACAAGAATTTTAAGTATATGGTGAAAATTTAATGAAAATCGGATGACAAATGTTGAAGACTTAAGGCGATGAAATTGAAAGTGCCTTGGAGATAATTTGCGAGGGAGGAGACCACCGAGATTTTGACTGCCTAGGGACCTCCACAGGGTTTAATCCGGCACTGATACAGGGCCAGCTATGAATAAGTTACGAAAGGCCATTATACTGTATATGAATTTCTTTTTAATAACAAATATTAATTTATTGATTAAAAAATTCAGCTTTAGCGATATCATAAAATATATAACAAATTCTAATTATCATATTATGATATTTAAAATGTATATATTCAAAAATAGTGTGTGGACTTTTTCACACATCCCCTACCCCCCCTCTATGTAGGCTTGAAGTTTCCGGAAGGCATTTAGGATGGTGTAGACGATATCTTCAAACCTTAAAACAGAGTGATTATTTGTGGGGGCAGTCTGACTGTGGACTTAAATAAAGGTGGGTGTGCCTCAAGGATTAATATTAGGACCCCTTTGATTTTTATTCACCTTAAACGACATTGTAAATGAATATACGTTTATTTGCTGGTGATATTAGCTTATACCAGTTACGTAAGTTCCTACTATATCGGTCGACATTTTGATTTCTAGTGTAGAACACCAATGGAAGTTATTTCTTCCTCACATTTCTGTATGCGTATGGTAGTATTTTCCATGGTATCGCTGGAGGATATCTGCATCTTTTTTCATGAGAATGTTGTTTTTCATCACATGACGGCAAGTAAAGTTCACACGAATTGACGAAACTCCCTGATTTTCGGTATCATTTCAACATTCTTTCAAAATAATGAAGATAAATGCTCACTGCAGCACTTTAAAGTATTAAATGACCATGGCTTGAAGTTTGTATCCTCTAAAACGGGACGTTCGTTCTGCAATGATCAAGCTAGCGACATGCACCGTTTTCTCTAGTTAGATATCGAGTCGAAAAACAGTTGTCATAATTATTATCTGTTTAAAATCCGTATTCTTCTTATTATTTATAAGAGTAAAACAGTTTTAGAGTAAAACGTAATCAAGGACTGTATTATTATGTTTAGTCGGTCTCGATTAATCTTATTAAGTGTAGACCTTTTGTCACCTTTTCTCACAATTCAGACACTATGTACTGCAGTTACCATAACGGTCTCAACCAAGTTCTTAGAAGACTGGTACGTCTATAAATGTCATTTAAAGCTCATACTCAATACTTAAGTGTAAACCTAAATGGGCATGTTTTATCTTAAGATAATGACATTTGAACAATTGATGTTTTGCTGTTTTGAAAGTTAGTTTTGTATATGTATAGGAAATTTCCAACTTCGTAGCCAATATTTGTTTTCCTATGTCTGGTGCAAAATTCTTATCCACTGTTAGAATTATTTTAATCCTGAAACAAGGCAATACACTTCATATTGCATATCTACTCTGACAGATTTGTATACTTTTACATGGCAATCGTTAGGTAACATGGCAGATTATCATTCTACTCTTTTACATGGCAATAGTTAACTAGCAGAGATATTATGCATACTCTTTGACATGGCATTTGTTAAAAAGCAGAGAGATATTCATACTCTTTTGCGTGGCATTCGTTGACTAGCATATTTGCATACTCTGTTACATGACAGTCGTTAACTAGCAGAGATTTGTATATTCTTTTACATGTCAATCGTTAACTATCACTGACAGATATGCTTGCTATTTTACATAACAATCGTTTATTGGCACTGACAGATTTGCAAACTCATTTTAACATAGCAATCGCAACATAACAAGCACAAAAATCTCTAAAACGTGCACGTTTTTCTATTCCAGAGTATGCAAATAAATGTATCATTGAGTAATTTTGTTTTTCATGCCGATTCAGTTCACATCACTTCCAGCATCACTTCTTTATCTCTTCCATTTGTTTAGAACTAAGCAGCATGCCTATTAAAAATCTATTGATTCTTAGTATATATAGGGAACTTCGGATATTCCCTGTATGACGTCACAAGCGTTGGCAGAGATCTGTTGCAGAACCATTATGCGTTAAGCGTTGTTAAGCGTTGGCAGATATCTGTTTGGCAGAACCATCATGCCGAAGAAGGAAGATGATCTATATTATAAATCAACTTTGGCCATTTAATAAGCAGTGATAATTGTATACCAGATACTAATGTTTTGATGTTTTCATATATATATATATATATATATATATATATATATATATATATATATATATATATATATATATATATATATATATATATATATATATATGATAAACAAGCATATTCAATCGAATGTAGAGTAAGCCTATGGTCTATCTGCCAACCAGACGAGGGAACTCCTCCCCACACGTGATCATGCCCTATGACGTCACGGCGGCTAAGTTCCTATTTCATCTAATATATCTGTGGGTGAAAAACACCTTTATTGATGCATTGGAGATATCATTTTCCAGAACTTCTTTCTTGTCCAGTGTAGAAAATACATCTGTCCTTACGTATCTTATTTCAATATATATTTCCATATTTAGGCGTATTTCACTTTTCTTCTTCTTCTTTTCCTCTCTCTCTCTCTCTCTCTCTCTCTCTCTCTCTCTCTCTCTCTCTCTCTCTCTCTCTCTCTCTCTCTCTCTCTCTCTCTCAGATCTTAAAATGTGTCAAGATTGTAAACCCTCTTAAGTGTATACATGTAATTTTTTAATCAATAAGGAGGCCCCATAAAAAAGCCTCAAAATGAACTCCAAACAAGAAAAAGAAAGCTTCAATTATTGATCTTTTTAATGTTTTCCACAATTATCCTACAATTATTGGTGACTGAACTCTCACGAACTATTGCTATTCGATATTCTTTGTCACCCATACAATATCGTATGTCGTTCATACACCACTCTACGACAAATGGACACTTTTTGTTTGAAAACTCTTTTTTATATATAGTAATCAATTGTTTTAATAATGATTGTAAATCTCAGCGCAATCATAATCATGTTAGAAAACGTCGGTGAAATCGGACATTGGTGAGTATTGATGACAAACAGAAATTATGCAACAATCTATATTTCCGTACACCTTTTGTTACCGAGCTTTAAGGAGAGCTTGCCAAGGCCATACATTCACGTTTGAATGCAGAAGTGAACAAAGCAAGACTCCAAATCCATACAAGGAAACGAATGAGGCGTTGCAAGGAGACAAAACCTAGTCCAATCAGAACATTGCCGTTAAAATTCTTATGTCATATATCCAGAATTTCAATTACACGTGTTGATCAAAACTGCTTGTCCTTCACGTTCCATTTTCTAGGTCGAGGTTTTAGAGTGTGTCGTTTGAATAAAACAGTAGTAGTTGAAAGTTATATTTTTGATGTCGAGGTTTTAGAGTGTGCCGTTTGAATTAAACAGTAGTAGTTGAAAGTTATATTTTCTATGTCGAGGTTTTATAGTATGTCGTTTGAATTAAACAATAGTAGTTGAAAGTTATATTTTCTATGTCGAGGTTTTAGAGTGTGTCGTTTGAATTATACGGCGGTGGTTGATGTCATACGTCGATAATTTCTAATTTGCGCATTGGTTCAAAGAGTTTATGTTGAAAGTTCCATTTCATATGTTGAGTATTTTGATTTCATCTGTTGAATTACACAGCGCTGGTTAAAAATTATATGTCAAATGTCGAATTTTTAGATTGTTTCTTCTGAATTACACGGCGGTTGTTGAAATTTTAATGTCATTCGTCGGTTGTTTCAATTTACCATGTTGAATTACACTAATTGTGCTGAAAGTTCCATTTCGTATGTTGAGTTTTTAGATTGTATATGTTGAAATTACACAGCGGTGGTTTATTGTGTTTGTCAGATTGGCTATTTTAATATGGTGAAATGATGTGTTGGTGTTAAAAGTAACAATACACAATGCTCACTTTAACAATTCAAAATAATATCGAGTATTAAGATACATCATTCGTGTGTTCAGTTATGAGGCGCCATTACATTTCATGCATTTACTGTTGAAGCTACCATTCACAGGTCGAGAAATACTATAAATTTCTTCGCTAGAGGTCGCTCTTGTGAACGGACGATGTTATTTTTAAACAAGGAGGCTGCTTCTCGTTGCTGTGAATTTCAACAGATGAAATCTAAATTATTGCCATATGAAATGGAACTTTCATCACAGTTACATTCAGCGTGTGAATTAGGGATTCTCGAGATATGATATTGAAATTTCAACCACCTCCGTGTAATTTAAAATATACAATGCGAAACGTCTGTATAGAAAATAGAACTTTAAACCACCACTGTATGTTTCAACATATAAAATCTAAAACCTGTAACTTGAAAATGGAACTTTGAGGACATGCAATTTGATCCAACACGTGATATTGGATTTCTCGACATAGGACATCGAAATTTCAACTGCAACTTAACTTTCTCATTAGACCAACTTTAGTCCGCAACGCGCTTCATAGGAATTCATAATCATTATTTTTTTTACAGATGTTACGCTCTGAAATCTCACGATGCGAATATCTATGAACTTACTACTGTAATCCAGTCCCAGCAATGTTCCATGTAACAATACGCGCATGAAATGTGTTAACAAAAATAAAAAAGTTCCATTTCCGTTTAAAAACAGTCACTATTTTGACAATACACACAATTTGAAACATTTTATTACGTAAAACTAACTTTAGTAAAAAGTCGCTTTTCTAAAATTAATGTACAATTGCAGAACTTTATTTTGTAATGATATGGTAATGTAGAAGTTAATCGCAGTTACACAGAATGGAGTAACATAAAAATCCATACCAATCGACAGTTTTTCCTTAAATAACATAAAATAATATTAATAAAAATCTATACTCTTTGAATATATATTTGTGAAGTAGAAACGTTTTGCATTGTCAGGAGTGGCGAAGAAGCCACTCGTGACAATACAGTGTTTCCCTATAATCTGATAACTGTCAGATCTCTACTGACGTTCACGTAGGACACTGGAGATACGATTTTAATCAGATTGTGTTTACCTTTTGACTCTTGAGTTTTTCCTTAAATCTATTAAAACTGTTGATATCCTCGGCGTATTAATTAGGCATCGAGTCCATAATTGAAAGCCCAATATACGAGTTTGAAAATACGCCATGACTTCCAAACACCCATGAGTCTAGTTTCAAAACAACTCAAACAAAATGCCTGACAGCTTATAAAACTCCCCGAAAGTTTATTTAACACTTGAAAAATGTTTTGGAATAAAAGGTGACATTGCTGTATGGTTTGATGGATCAGTGAAAGTTCCACAGATGATATTCGCGTTTTTGACATGTTATATATTATGAACATATTGTATAAACTGGGTACATAATAATTATTTCAGTAATCCTTTCCATGTTTTACATCTTTATAAATTGTACTTAAATTTTATTTAAATTAAAATGTATCTTTTTTAGCGTTGTGGCATTCATTTCTCTCACCTTATCTTATCTTTGAATGCAAGTTTGAAAGAAGGAATGAAAGAAGGAAAAATAAATGCATATTACGAATGATAATTTAAACAAAACTATCAAATAGAGGTGTATTCACATTATGAATTGATGACGTAAGGTCGAATTAAAGACCTAAAGGACTTTAAGGTCTTGAAAATAATCCGATCACTTATTAATAGATGGAATATTCTCGATAATTAATATATTGTTATGTCTACATTAATTTGATACATGGGCGCCTACACATAGAGTCAAGGTCAAGGAAGGGGAGGGACTTGTCTCCTCTCCCCGATTTTATCTCTAAACATATTTTGGCCAACATCTGTAAAACACAATAGCTGACCACTGCATGTTGCCCCACCCCACCCCAATAATTCTGCGGGCGCCACTGATTTGATTGGATCATGTAGTTTACTCAAACAATGCATTGCCATGTCTTTTTATTTATTAGTTTTTATTTTAAAAAAAATATACTGAGTTAATATCGACGTATTACAAAGCAAGGTTTATTCATTGTTTTAATATTATTTTAACATTAGAACATGACTCTGCTAAGTGTGACGAAAGCTTCTTTCCGAAATTCGTTCCGTCAATTTGTTAGTACCGAAACAATTTGGACATCAAACTTTCTTTTAAACACAAGTTCTATAAGTTTATTATATGGCAACATATGACAGAAAGTGACAGGTTATGCAAAGTAGAATGTTGCACTAACCTTTAGACGTTTCTTTCGAAGAGGACGAGTTTGAATATCGGTATTCCAATGTAGGAATTTCAGCGACTGACTCGCATATTCTTTTTTTTTTAAATTATCAGCTTGAACAAATATACCGAGCATTGAAAACGTGAGACTACGACAAATATTTTTCATTGCAGAATTTTGTCTAAATTATCTATTGTGTACAAGATTCTGTTCAGTTCGAATATTGAGTGCGTGGAATATATGCGGATTTAGCCCTACCTCCATTTCAGCTTATTAAACTTTCCTGGGATATTTCTGAGTAAAAAAATCCGTTTTAATATTTCAAAAACTTGGATTTCGTTACTAATGTAAATATTGAAGAAATAAGATTTATGTTTTCGCAATAGCCCAAGAGAATGTTGACACCTTTTGGAAAATGTATATGTCCAAGTCAAATCACTGGCTTCATTTATTACCTAATTCATCGGAAACTATTATGACTAAATTTATTCAAGTTTTTAAAACATTTTTTATGGGATAAATCGAATGTTGAGATAGAAAGACTAGCTTCTACATGAGAATATTGTAAAGGACTGGCGTTAAAAAAGCAGCTTGGATACACATACTTATTTTGGATACAGCTATGTGGAAAAAAAAACTTATTAATAATTCAAACATGTAAAAAAATATTATATATATATATATATATATATATATATATATATATATATATATATATATATATATATATATATATATATATATATATATATATATATATATAATTGAATTTAATAAACAAGATTTTAAGGGTTTTAAGAGAAAAATTTGGAAGTATGTTTTAATGTTGTTTAAAACTTTATTAAAAAAAGAAGCGTGAACCCTGGCAATCATTCAAGCTGTGCCAGTGTGGTTCAACACCAAAGCCAGAGATTACAGCATTTTCCATACACATATGTACAGCTGTGGAGTAAATAATATAGGGGATTCACATGTAATAACCATTTCATGAGTTTTATTTCTCGTTTTAACAAATCATCCACGCGGAATAATTTTTTAATACAATATAATTGTACTATGGTCCTTTTCAAAAAATATTTGTCAGTACAAGAATTATAAGTTTTGGATGTTATTGATTTTTGCGATGGTTACCCAACTGAGTCACTGGTGGCCGAGTGGTCAAAACGGTTGCCTTTACCGATCACTGCCATTTACCTCTGTCCGCTTGGGTTCGAGTCTCGGGCTCGACCAATGTAGGCATGTCATGTGAAACTACTTGGCATCCGTGGGTTGGTGGTTGTCACTGGGATTTTCACGGTTTATTTCACCATCTGTTATACTGGCCGCCATGTATAAACCTATCGTGTGCTGAAAAATGGCGTTAAATACATAACTACAATATGAAACAACAACGTAATTTTTGCGATAATTACTAAGTCAGCAAAAGAAAGATTGTCCAGGAGCTTATCGATCTTTATTTCAGACAAATAATTTATACATAAAGGCCCAAGATAAATGAAGACGACACATGTTTGGACTTGAAAAACAAAATGTATTCACTGGTACATGCGTATACAAAAGATACCCGCCTTAAAGGTTTAAATTGAAAATTTTCCATAGAATTCTACGTGTAAACAGCCATTTACACCAACTGAGAATTAGACACAAAATATATTTTTTTCGCTGAGAAACATGAATCGCCCTTTTCGTTCATTTTATGATCGCGCTATAGTTAGTTTTTTGGATACATTTGTCCAGGAAGCTGAAAGATCAATGCACACTTCTTGCCCATTTGTAATTTCACAGCAATACAGTAGATACAATAGTAGGAATAAATAGCCAAACAATTGTTTAAAATATTTTGAATATTTTTTTACTTACAGGAAAATGTTATATATTTAAATTATTGATTCAAACAAGGTATACAATTTGGAAACATTTAAAAAAAGAAAAAAAAAAGAAATATATTAAACATACAACATACAATAAGCATGATTGGGAGAATATATATATATATATATATATATATATATATATATATATATATATATATATATATATATATATATATATATATATATAGATGCAATAAACTGACGACGAACAGTACGAAACTAGTAACTAACTAGCCTAAGCGCTTTCGACTCTTAATGAGTCTTTTTCAAAGGCAAATACAAAACATAGTTACAACAAACAAATAAACACAAAAACGTTGCGTTTGTAAACCTCTACATTTCTATCTTCACATGTGCTAAAACTATAAATACAACCAGCTTGTATAGACTAGTTGCGGAAACTGAAAACGTATAATTCCCTAAAAGTCTACAAGCCTAAGCGACATCTATTTTTACTTTGTGTACATATGTAACGCAGATTATATCCCGGATATTTGGTTCTATACCGGTTATTCTTATAGTAATAATTGAAGGATAAGAAGATTTAGAAAATGTTAAATTCTACTAGTGCATAGTTTTCATTTTCTAGTCTTCTTGGTTTAGACCGCTTGGTTTCAATGTTCTAAGGCGGCGTATCCAGTATGATTCCTTTTCCTTCCTGGTTTCGGAACTCCATCTGTGGTTGTTGGCAATAGCGATAAGTATTATATCACTGAAAGTGTGGCCAGGGGAGGAGAAGTGTTCTGCGACCGGGCTTCTGTACAGCTTTTTTGTCATCCAATCAGATCTATGAAGGTTTATCCTTATGTGTAGCTTTTCAGTTTCTCCCACGTACTGAAGGCCACAGATCTTACATGTGATGAGATAAATCACATTCTCTGTTTTGCACGTTTTGTTTGGACCATGTATGTTTAGTTTTTCTTTAGTCACTGTGCTAGTGAATGTCTTGGTCTCTATCATATGTTGACAGGTTTTGCATCTTTTATCGCCACAGGGTCCAGATTGACTAGGTTGGTTTTGACTAGCGATTGTTGTTAGCTTGGCCCTGACTAGGATGTCCTTTAGGTTTTTTGGTCTCCGGTAAGCTACTACAGGTTTGTTCGGAAGTATTAGGTTTAGTATGTCTGACGATTGCACGGTTGGCCAGTGGTTTGCGATGATTTTACCTACTTTGGGATTGTCTGGGTGATAGGTCAGAATAAATGGTATCCTATCAACCTTTTCTTTCTGTCCATATCTGAGTAGGTCATCACGGTTTGTTTGTTTGGCCCTTTGGATTGCCTCCGCAATCAGGTCTTTGTCGTAGCCTCGGTAAATTAAATGTTTAGCCAGCTCTTCAGACCTTTCTAGGAATCTTTCATCGTCGGAGCAAATTCTGCGTATCCTCAGTGCCTGGCTATATGGAATGTTCTTAATGCAGTGTTTTGGATGACAGCTGGTTGGGAGAAGATACTGGTGTTTGTCGGTTGGTTTCGAGTAGATGTCTGTGTGTAATTTGGTTTCCACCAGTCTGGTTGTTGTGTCCAGGAAAACATGGTTTGAGTTGGAAATTTCTGCCGTGAATTTTATTGAAGGATGGAAGTTGTTTGCCTTTGAAATGAAGTCATCCAGACTTTCTCTTCCATACTGCCATTTCATTTCTATATCATCGATAAAGCGTACCCACTGGTATGGTGTACGCTCAACCGATGCTAAGAGCTTTCCCTCAAGTTTTCCCATGAAAATGTTAGCATACGAAGGGGCCATTTTAGTACCCATTGCAGTTCCATTGATTTGTAGGTAGTTTTCTTCATTAAATTCAAAGTTGTTGAGTTTTAGGACAAGCTCCAGGAGCTGGATTAAGAAGTGTGTGGGTGGATTGTTTACAGTTCTTGTTTCCCATGCTTCGCTGCATGCCTGTAACCCTTCGTTGTGCGGTATGTTGGTGTACAAAGATGTGACGTCTAAGGAAGCAAGTAATGTATCTGGCAGTAATGGTTCACTAGCTTTGCTTTTTATGAGATAATCTGTCGTGTCTTGAAGATATGATGGTAATTTGTGGACATGTGGTCTCATAAAATGATCTAAATATTCTGATATCCTTTCTGTGGGGTGCCCGTTACCTGAGATTATAGGTCTGCCAGGGTTTCCTTGTTTGTGGATTTTGGGTAGAAGATAAAATCTACCTGCTCTTGGGTTTTCTGGGCTTAAGTAGTTTTTGGTTTGCTGGTCTATGTGTCCGCTTTGGTACGCCTCGTCAATAACATTAGTGATGATTTTTGCATATTCCAGCGTTGGATCATGGTCCAGTTTTTGGTAGAACCTAGCGTCACTTAGTTGTCTACTTGCTTCACTAATGTAGTCTTCCCTATTCATAACGACAACAGCGGAACCCTTATCTGCAGGCTTAATTATTATGTCTGTTCTGCTTTTCAGTGAGTGCAGGGCATCTGTTTCTTCTTTTGTCAAATTAGAATATTTGTTAGTATGGTTGATATGTCTGGAAATATCGTTTTCAACCGAGTTGATAAAGGCTTCCAGATTCGGAATTGAACTTTTTGGTGGGGTCCAGTTACTTTTCTTTCTAAATGTGGGTTGGTCGCAGCTTATATTTTCCTTTGGTTTGCTTGGTGGTTGCAAGGCAAAATGGGCTTTGAGTCTTAGTCGGCGGATGAATTCTTCGGTGTCATTCTTAAGCTTCCCTCTGTCGTATGTTTTAGGACGGGGACAGAAACTCAAACCTTTCGATAAAAGTTTTATTTCTGCATCAGTAAGTTCTAAATTGGAGATGTTGACTACTGTGTTAGTAACAGTTGCATTAGTGTTTGTTACAGAGTGCTTGCGATTCTTCCTTTTGCGGCGATTTTTCTTCTTACGGTTGTTTTTGGAAGAAATTTCGTCAATTGAAGTTTCTTCACAACAGTCCATTGGTTGTAGATCATGACTTCTAAATTTTCTCTCTCTGACTTTGTATAGTTTCGAAGAGAGTCTTTTTTCATCTTTATTTAATTTGGAGTAAAACGTTTTCAATTGTTCTTCTGTTGAGACGGAATTGAGCTGATGTTTTAGTTCTTCAATGGTTGCTGATTTGGCTAGATATTGATGATTTACGTTTTTACTAAGTAGGGCTGTGAGTTTCATGGAAGCGTCGTGAGTTATTTTATTCCATCTTTTGTTGAATCTGTTTGAACTCTTGCCAATAATTTGCGGTTTCACATGAATTTGAAGACCTTTAGTGACTGTATTTGTTTCGAGGAAATGATGCAAGAAAGTGCAATGATGCTTTAGGCGAATTAAAGCATCAGTTTCATTGCGTAAAGTTTTGAATGTTTTCTGTATTTGTTGAGACATCGTCTCCATTCTAAGAGATACGGCAACAATTTAAGTATAAGAAGGAAACAATGGAACGGATACAGTAACACTACATAAATACAAGACAGAAAAGGGTGTTAGATCACACCAAAGGTAGATCGAGCCATACGAGGTAGGTAATATAAAGAATACAAATCATATGGCGAATAACAACCCTCTCAAGCGTACTGGATCCACCAAGGGATCACGTTTGTCAGGGATTAATTAAAATAGATGCAATAAACTGACGACGAACAGTACGAAACTAGTAACTAACTAGCCTAAGCGCTTTCGACTCTTAATGAGTCTTTTTCAAAGGCAAATACAAAACATAGTTACGACAAACAAATAAACACAAAAACGTTGCGTTTGTAAACCTCTACATTTCTATCTTCACATGTGCTAAAACTATAAATACAACCAGCTTGTATAGACTAGTTGCGGAAACTGAAAACGTTGTATAATTCCCTAAAAGTCTACAAGCCTAAGCGACATCTATTTTTACTTTGTGTACATATGTAACGCAGATTATATCCCGGATATTTGGTTCTATACCGGTTATTCTTATAGTAATAATTGAAGGATAAGAAGATTTAGAAAATGTTAAATTCTACTAGTGCATAGTTTTCATTTTCTAGTCTTCTTGGTTTAGACCGCTTGGTTTCAATGTTCTAAGGCGGCGTATCCAGTATGATTCCTTTTCCTTCCTGGTTTCGGAACTCCATCTGTGGTTGTTGGCAATAGCGATAAGTATTATATCACTGAAAGTGTGGCCAGGGGAGGAGAAGTGTTCTGCGACCGGGCTTCTGTACAGCTTTTTTGTCATCCAATCAGATCTATGAAGGTTTATCCTTATGTGTAGCTTTTCAGTTTCTCCCACGTACTGAAGGCCACAGATCTTACATGTGATGAGATAAATCACATTCTCTGTTTTGCACGTTTTGTTTGGACCATGTATGTTTAGTTTTTCTTTAGTCACTGTGCTAGTGAATGTCTTGGTCTCTATCATATGTTGACAGGTTTTGCATCTTTTATCGCCACAGGGTCCAGATTGACTAGGTTGGTTTTGACTAGCGATTGTTGTTAGCTTGGCCCTGACTAGGATGTCCTTTAGGTTTTTTGGTCTCCGGTAAGCTACTACAGGTTTGTTCGGAAGTATTAGGTTTAGTATGTCTGACGATTGCACGGTTGGCCAGTGGTTTGCGATGATTTTACCTACTTTGGGATTGTCTGGGTGATAGGTCAGAATAAATGGTATCCTATCAACCTTTTCTTTCTGTCCATATCTGAGTAGGTCATCACGGTTTGTTTGTTTGGCCCTTTGGATTGCCTCCGCAATCAGGTCTTTGTCGTAGCCTCGGTAAATTAAATGTTTAGCCAGCTCTTCAGACCTTTCTAGGAATCTTTCATCGTCGGAGCAAATTCTGCGTATCCTCAGTGCCTGGCTATATGGAATGTTCTTAATGCAGTGTTTTGGATGACAGCTGGTTGGGAGAAGATACTGGTGTTTGTCGGTTGGTTTCGAGTAGATGTCTGTGTGTAATTTGGTTTCCACCAGTCTGGTTGTTGTGTCCAGGAAAACATGGTTTGAGTTGGAAATTTCTGCCGTGAATTTTATTGAAGGATGGAAGTTGTTTGCCTTTGAAATGAAGTCATCCAGACTTTCTCTTCCATACTGCCATTTCATTTCTATATCATCGATAAAGCGTACCCACTGGTATGGTGTACGCTCAACCGATGCTAAGAGCTTTCCCTCAAGTTTTCCCATGAAAATGTTAGCATACGAAGGGGCCATTTTAGTACCCATTGCAGTTCCATTGATTTGTAGGTAGTTTTCTTCATTAAATTCAAAGTTGTTGAGTTTTAGGACAAGCTCCAGGAGCTGGATTAAGAAGTGTGTGGGTGGATTGTTTACAGTTCTTGTTTCCCATGCTTCGCTGCATGCCTGTAACCCTTCGTTGTGCGGTATGTTGGTGTACAAAGATGTGACGTCTAAGGAAGCAAGTAATGTATCTGGCAGTAATGGTTCACTAGCTTTGCTTTTTATGAGATAATCTGTCGTGTCTTGAAGATATGATGGTAATTTGTGGACATGTGGTCTCATAAAATGATCTAAATATTCTGATATCCTTTCTGTGGGGTGCCCGTTACCTGAGATTATAGGTCTGCCAGGGTTTCCTTGTTTGTGGATTTTGGGTAGAAGATAAAATCTACCTGCTCTTGGGTTTTCTGGGCTTAAGTAGTTTTTGGTTTGCTGGTCTATGTGTCCGCTTTGGTACGCCTCGTCAATAACATTAGTGATGATTTTTGCATATTCCAGCGTTGGATCATGGTCCAGTTTTTGGTAGAACCTAGCGTCACTTAGTTGTCTACTTGCTTCACTAATGTAGTCTTCCCTATTCATAACGACAACAGCGGAACCCTTATCTGCAGGCTTAATTATTATGTCTGTTCTGCTTTTCAGTGAGTGCAGGGCATCTGTTTCTTCTTTTGTCAAATTAGAATATTTGTTAGTATGGTTGATATGTCTGGAAATATCGTTTTCAACCGAGTTGATAAAGGCTTCCAGATTCGGAATTGAACTTTTTGGTGGGGTCCAGTTACTTTTCTTTCTAAATGTGGGTTGGTCGCAGCTTATATTTTCCTTTGGTTTGCTTGGTGGTTGCAAGGCAAAATGGGCTTTGAGTCTTAGTCGGCGGATGAATTCTTCGGTGTCATTCTTAAGCTTCCCTCTGTCGTATGTTTTAGGACGGGGACAGAAACTCAAACCTTTCGATAAAAGTTTTATTTCTGCATCAGTAAGTTCTAAATTGGAGATGTTGACTACTGTGTTAGTAACAGTTGCATTAGTGTTTGTTACAGAGTGCTTGCGATTCTTCCTTTTGCGGCGATTTTTCTTCTTACGGTTGTTTTTGGAAGAAATTTCGTCAATTGAAGTTTCTTCACAACAGTCCATTGGTTGTAGATCATGACTTCTAAATTTTCTCTCTCTGACTTTGTATAGTTTCGAAGAGAGTCTTTTTTCATCTTTATTTAATTTGGAGTAAAACGTTTTCAATTGTTCTTCTGTTGAGACGGAATTGAGCTGATGTTTTAGTTCTTCAATGGTTGCTGATTTGGCTAGATATTGATGATTTACGTTTTTACTAAGTAGGGCTGTGAGTTTCATGGAAGCGTCGTGAGTTATTTTATTCCATCTTTTGTTGAATCTGTTTGAACTCTTGCCAATAATTTGCGGTTTCACATGAATTTGAAGACCTTTAGTGACTGTATTTGTTTCGAGGAAATGATGCAAGAAAGTGCAATGATGCTTTAGGCGAATTAAAGCATCAGTTTCATTGCGTAAAGTTTTGAATGTTTTCTGTATTTGTTGAGACATCGTCTCCATTCTAAGAGATACGGCAACAATTTAAGTATAAGAAGGAAACAATGGAACGGATACAGTAACACTACATAAATACAAGACAGAAAAGGGTGTTAGATCACACCAAAGGTAGATCGAGCCATACGAGGTAGGTAATATAAAGAATACAAATCATATGGCGAATAACAACCCTCTCAAGCGTACTGGATCCACCAAGGGATCACGTTTGTCAGGGATTAATTAAAATAGATGCAATAAACTGACGACGAACAGTACGAAACTAGTAACTAACTAGCCTAAGCGCTTTCGACTCTTAATGAGTCTTTTTCAAAGGCAAATACAAAACATAGTTACGACAAACAAATAAACACAAAAACGTTGCGTTTGTAAACCTCTACATTTCTATCTTCACATGTGCTAAAACTATAAATACAACCAGCTTGTATAGACTAGTTGCGGAAACTGAAAACGTTGTATAATTCCCTAAAAGTCTACAAGCCTAAGCGACATCTATTTTTACTTTGTGTACATATGTAACGCAGATTATATCCCGGATATTTGGTTCTATACCGGTTATTCTTATAGTAATAATTGAAGGATAAGAAGATTTAGAAAATGTTAAATTCTACTAGTGCATAGTTTTCATTTTCTAGTCTTCTTGGTTTAGACCGCTTGGTTTCAATGTTCTAAGGCGGCGTATCCAGTATGATTCCTTTTCCTTCCTGGTTTCGGAACTCCATCTGTGGTTGTTGGCAATAGCGATAAGTATTATATCACTGAAAGTGTGGCCAGGGGAGGAGAAGTGTTCTGCGACCGGGCTTCTGTACAGCTTTTTTGTCATCCAATCAGATCTATGAAGGTTTATCCTTATGTGTAGCTTTTCAGTTTCTCCCACGTACTGAAGGCCACAGATCTTACATGTGATGAGATAAATCACATTCTCTGTTTTGCACGTTTTGTTTGGACCATGTATGTTTAGTTTTTCTTTAGTCACTGTGCTAGTGAATGTCTTGGTCTCTATCATATGTTGACAGGTTTTGCATCTTTTATCGCCACAGGGTCCAGATTGACTAGGTTGGTTTTGACTAGCGATTGTTGTTAGCTTGGCCCTGACTAGGATGTCCTTTAGGTTTTTTGGTCTCCGGTAAGCTACTACAGGTTTGTTCGGAAGTATTAGGTTTAGTATGTCTGACGATTGCACGGTTGGCCAGTGGTTTGCGATGATTTTACCTACTTTGGGATTGTCTGGGTGATAGGTCAGAATAAATGGTATCCTATCAACCTTTTCTTTCTGTCCATATCTGAGTAGGTCATCACGGTTTGTTTGTTTGGCCCTTTGGATTGCCTCCGCAATCAGGTCTTTGTCGTAGCCTCGGTAAATTAAATGTTTAGCCAGCTCTTCAGACCTTTCTAGGAATCTTTCATCGTCGGAGCAAATTCTGCGTATCCTCAGTGCCTGGCTATATGGAATGTTCTTAATGCAGTGTTTTGGATGACAGCTGGTTGGGAGAAGATACTGGTGTTTGTCGGTTGGTTTCGAGTAGATGTCTGTGTGTAATTTGGTTTCCACCAGTCTGGTTGTTGTGTCCAGGAAAACATGGTTTGAGTTGGAAATTTCTGCCGTGAATTTTATTGAAGGATGGAAGTTGTTTGCCTTTGAAATGAAGTCATCCAGACTTTCTCTTCCATACTGCCATTTCATTTCTATATCATCGATAAAGCGTACCCACTGGTATGGTGTACGCTCAACCGATGCTAAGAGCTTTCCCTCAAGTTTTCCCATGAAAATGTTAGCATACGAAGGGGCCATTTTAGTACCCATTGCAGTTCCATTGATTTGTAGGTAGTTTTCTTCATTAAATTCAAAGTTGTTGAGTTTTAGGACAAGCTCCAGGAGCTGGATTAAGAAGTGTGTGGGTGGATTGTTTACAGTTCTTGTTTCCCATGCTTCGCTGCATGCCTGTAACCCTTCGTTGTGCGGTATGTTGGTGTACAAAGATGTGACGTCTAAGGAAGCAAGTAATGTATCTGGCAGTAATGGTTCACTAGCTTTGCTTTTTATGAGATAATCTGTCGTGTCTTGAAGATATGATGGTAATTTGTGGACATGTGGTCTCATAAAATGATCTAAATATTCTGATATCCTTTCTGTGGGGTGCCCGTTACCTGAGATTATAGGTCTGCCAGGGTTTCCTTGTTTGTGGATTTTGGGTAGAAGATAAAATCTACCTGCTCTTGGGTTTTCTGGGCTTAAGTAGTTTTTGGTTTGCTGGTCTATGTGTCCGCTTTGGTACGCCTCGTCAATAACATTAGTGATGATTTTTGCATATTCCAGCGTTGGATCATGGTCCAGTTTTTGGTAGAACCTAGCGTCACTTAGTTGTCTACTTGCTTCACTAATGTAGTCTTCCCTATTCATAACGACAACAGCGGAACCCTTATCTGCAGGCTTAATTATTATGTCTGTTCTGCTTTTCAGTGAGTGCAGGGCATCTGTTTCTTCTTTTGTCAAATTAGAATATTTGTTAGTATGGTTGATATGTCTGGCCAACCGTGCAATCGTCAGACATACTAAACCTAATACTTCCGAACAAACCTGTAGTAGCTTACCGGAGACCAAAAAACCTAAAGGACATCCTAGTCAGGGCCAAGCTAACAACAATCGCTAGTCAAAACCAACCTAGTCAATCTGGACCCTGTGGCGATAAAAGATGCAAAACCTGTCAACATATGATAGAGACCAAGACATTCACTAGCACAGTGACTAAAGAAAAACTAAACATACATGGTCCAAACAAAACGTGCAAAACAGAGAATGTGATTTATCTCATCACATGTAAGATCTGTGGCCTTCAGTACGTGGGAGAAACTGAAAAGCTACACATAAGGATAAACCTTCATAGATCTGATTGGATGACAAAAAAGCTGTACAGAAGCCCGGTCGCAGAACACTTCTCCTCCCCTGGCCACACTTTCAGTGATATAATACTTATCGCTATTGCCAACAACCACAGATGGAGTTCCGAAACCAGGAAGGAAAAGGAATCATACTGGATACGCCGCCTTAGAACATTGAAACCAAGCGGTCTAAACCAAGAAGACTAGAAAATGAAAACTATGCACTAGTAGAATTTAACATTTTCTAAATCTTCTTATCCTTCAATTATTACTATAAGAATAACCGGTATAGAACCAAATATCCGGGATATAATCTGCGTTACATATGTACACAAAGTAAAAATAGATGTCGCTTAGGCTTGTAGACTTTTAGGGAATTATACAACGTTTTCAGTTTCCGCAACTAGTCTATACAAGCTGGTTGTATTTATAGTTTTAGCACATGTGAAGATAGAAATGTAGAGGTTTACAAACGCAACGTTTTTGTGTTTATTTGTTTGTCGTAACTATGTTTTGTATTTGCCTTTGAAAAAGACTCATTAAGAGTCGAAAGCGCTTAGGCTAGTTAGTTACTAGTTTCGTACTGTTCGTCGTCAGTTTATTGCATCTATTTTAATTAATCCCTGACAAACGTGATCCCTTGGTGGATCCAGTACGCTTGAGAGGGTTGTTATTCGCCATATGATTTGTATTCTTTATATATATATATATATATATATATATATATATATATATATATATATATATATATATATATATATATATATATATATATATACTCTAGAACGATAAAATCAAGTAAGGAATAAAAGGCCTAAAATTGTCAAGTGTTACCAGTTACGATCCATCTCAAGTAGATACACGCAAAAATTCATCTAAGAAATTAAATTTGTGGTAACTTCAGTTCAAGTCCATGGCAACAAAAATAAAAAGTTATAATATAAAAATTAGATTATTTAATATAAAAATTCACGGTATTCTCTTTAATCAATCATTCAAATTTTATATAAACAAAATCTATTTCTTATAGAAAACATTTATATTTTTAATTTTAAAAAAAGTGTAAATTTTATCTTTAAAAAAATATTTTCTATTATTTTTGCATGTGTAATATTTCTTTTTACATACGTGATGATAATAAAAAATATAAAAAATATAGCAAACAAAGAGATCTATTTTATGTCCAAATCTTACATCCGGCTGAAGTTAAAATGTTATTTACGAACTTTGGGATGTTTTTTTTTTCAATTTCTTTCTATTTTTGTTGACATTAGTCTCTAACTGAAGACGGACATTCTTTTCCATTTTCAGTACTAGTTCATTTTTTCGCATTTATGCAAAGCTGCTTCGAATTTAAAAAAAGAAAAATATATTGTATATTAAATACATTTGTGGTTTTATTGTTTTAAAATGAATTAAATATATAAATTTTTTATTTAAAATTCTCATAAAATAACATTTTTTTTCAAATAATTTAAAACAATTTTAATTTCATATATATATATATATATATATATATATATATATATGAGAGTGTGTGTGTATGTGTGTTCATAGTGCACACTGGTCGATCACTGTATCAGTTTAAGATCTGTTGCATGGAGACTAATTGTAACTTTCTGTATTAACCTACATATACCTTACGTTCTGTGTTGAGAAATGATTGTATTTTGATGAGAGTCAATTGTTTGTTCCCCATGCGTGTGCGTGACTGCTAAACACGAATTCCTATTTCCACAACTATGTTCCTAGTTTATGAATGTTCGCATAGTCATGGGGGAGGGAGCCAAGTGAGGACACCAGCCTGAGTTTGATTTTCAGTAAGGAACGAATTTAACCTTCTTTAGCCATCTCACCTGTCTGCGTGGGATCGAGTCTAAGATTTGACGAATGTGGATATGTGAGAAAGCTTATCAGTAGCTTCTCGTGGGTCGGTGGTTCTTTCCGCGGATTTCCCGGTTTCTTCCTCCACCATTAATTCTGGCCGCCACGTATAGCCTATCGTGTGCTGAAAAATGGCGTTAAGCCCCACAACAACAACAACAACAGCAACAATAACATTCTTTACCCTAATGATAACATTTTTCTTCATATTTTCACGCATCCTCCTGTATGAACCATGAACAGCAATTTCTAATTATGTGCCTGTCGCCTGAGAGACTTTTACAAAAAACTCAAGACACTATAAAACCACTCTATAGACCATTCTTAATGAGATCCTCATAAATATTAATGTCTCGCGAAAACGAGGCTAAGCTATGCAGATACGACTATACTACATATAATATATTACGTAGATTCCTTTTGCAAGAGAATATATTATATTGATCGCGGCTGTAATGGATATAATGCAGAGTGCACAATACGTCGATCGCGAAAATAGTGTGGTTAGATCTCGTAGCATTAAAAAGAATAAACGTCAGCCTATAATGTTAGAATTGGGATTAAAAAAAACAACACAAACGCCGATAATTCCGTGCAACTAGTTTCGCATATAATATATGCTTCTTCAGGCACAAAATGTTTTGAAATAAACGGATGACGTCTTTACAGACTAAAATAACTATTACGTCATTACGTAACTTCATAAGAAATTACGTCATTAGGTAACGTCATAAAAAACAATGTATAATCACAACAACTATATATATATATGACAGGATCTAAAAGATACATGAGTCTCTAATGAAATCTGAATCAGTAAAATAATAAAATAAATTAGAGACAAACAGTCATACATACAATTATAGTGTTATAAAAGATATACAATTTCACAATTGAAAAGAAAATTATACAATTTTATATAATACATTGGTATTAAGGTCATTAGGATACAAAGTATCTAAATTTATGAATCCAATGAGTCTCTTTTATAAGTCTGTTCATGTCTCCATGCACAATATCTATTGGCATGAAAGAAAAATCGAGTAGACAGTGATTATGGGTGTTAAAATGTGTAGAAATATTAGATGAAAACTGAGGATCTTTATAATTTTTAATATGAAAGCGATGACTATTCATTCTTTTAGAAACTTGTTGAAGTGTTTGTCCAACATATTGCATGTTACATTTTTGGCAGGTTATCAAATAAACCACGTTAGTTGATATGCAGTTAGTGTTATAACGTAGGGAAAATGTCTCTTTTGTGTTAGCGCTACTAAAAAAATTACTTTCTCTTATGTTTGCACATTGAGAGCATCGATGTCTATTACATTTAGATGACGAGAATTGTCCTTTTTTATTTTTTTATGTATGTTTAGTTCTAATTAAAAAATCTTGCAAATTCTTGGGTCTCTTATAAGCAAAAATAGGTTATTGTTGTAAAGGGATTTTACGCTGTTTTTATTTGATAAGTTTAGGAGACTCCAATTTTTATTAATTATAAGACCTATATTAGGTAATGAACGATTGTATTGTATTGTAAAAGGAACTATATTTTTCTCCATTGTACAATTTGCTGTATTTAAAGCCTCATTTTGAGAAAGATTACGGGTTTTGTTCAGCGCAGAATCAATGATATGTACTGGATAATTTCTGTTTTAGAAATATGTTTTTAAATCATTCAACGAATTTTGTAATTGACAATCATCTGAAATAATGCGTCGGTATCTTTTAGCCTATAATGTTATGCATTTTTGTAGTAGGTAGATAATTTTGACTTGGTAATTTTATAAGTAGCTGCATGCTGAAAAAGTGTGTGCAACCCTGATGTAATATTTTTTAGAATTACCGCTGCATATATTATAATGACGAAAACTTACTTGATATATCCATTCTCTAAAACGTAAGTTGATTTACGTCCTATCTTGAGTGTCCTTTTTTTGAACAGCACACAAAATACAAGTTAATGATTGAGAAAAGAGACTATTTAAAGCATGAAATTTGTTTCTGATTAGGTAAGGTTTAAATGTACATCTATGATTAATCATCACTGTGGGCAAAACACACGGTCAGAATAAAACATTTACAATATGTGCATAGTGACACAAACTGCCCTTTTAACCAAAAACCTCCCCAAAATCAGTCGAGACTTTATGGTGTGCTTTAAATAGTTTTGGGTATACGTCGGATTGCTTTCATTTTAATTTGTTTCATAAGTGCACAGCCAAGTTGCTTTTATGGTGCTTGCTGTGTTTGGTGCCTGGGGTGGGAGGGATTGGGATTTTCCCTTTAATTGACGTATTTTTTGATGGAGTTGGTAGATGGATGAATTTTAACACCCAATATATATATGCAGATATTAGATAAAGTACAAATAATAGATAAGAATCATATCAAAACAAGTAAAATAAATTGTCATTTTATGCATGGGATATTCTGTTTATCTGTTTATTAAAATAATTTTCTCTTTAATTTTAACAAAAACTTTATCTGCCATAATTTGGTCTCCTGGCTGTAACAAGTCTATAAGCTGGTGCCTAGCATAGCCTCGTTTTGGATTCGTTAAGCCAGGGTCACATGAATACATTCTAAGAATTGTCTATGCAGAGCTATGGGAGACTATAGGAAACAAGACAATACGCAAACCACTCTATATAAAGCTACGAGACTACAGAAAACAAGGCAGCTCAGACCGCTCTAGAGTGAGATATGAGAGACTACAGAAAACAAGGCACTAAATAAACTACTATATACAGTCACGAGAGACTTTACCCCCCCCCATAAAAAACAAGACTGCATAAAAATCTCTGGATAGAATATGGAAGATTTACAGAAAACAAGACACTACACAAACCACTCTAGATACAAATATGAAAGACTTTGCTTCAAACAAGACAGGACACTAAACAATCTGTATAGAGCTAAAAAGACTATAAAAAAGGAACAACCCACACCCAAAAAGAAGACAATTTACATGTCAGATAAACATGCATATTTAACTTCTAAATTAAGCAGCAACTACAACAACCAATGCATAGACACATATTACAAGTGTATATACAAATAAAAAAGCAAAATAACAAAAGCAATAACATACTGTCACATAAAAGAGCAATAAAAACGATATTTTTTTTTATTCACCGGATCGATTTTTCTGCACTATTAAGACTGCTTTATGTAAAAAGAAGGTAAATGTGTACAAATCAAAATCATACATGTATAACTATTAAGTACTTTCTTTACATTATATATGTATAGGTCTTCTAGTCATTGTTGTTACGTTCGTATCGTAATCCAGTCCAGTAAATTCTAGTGCAGTAAATGAAACTGTTTTCTATGATGTATGATTAAGCTGCAGACTTTGGTACTATAACTTTTCAAGGTCAGACAAGTTGGAACAGGAATGTAAATGTACAATGGATAGCAAAAAGTTCACAAATCATTTAGAACCGTCATTTACCGATCGATTATGAGAAGATCAATGAGACCTTGTCTTTCATGTCATGACGAAGAAATGAAAGCTGCGATAGCATTTAAATTTTCATAAACACGCAGTTTCACAAGTGTTAATAACGCGAACATGAGACGTTATTGGCCCTATAAACATATTTATCGTGTGTTAATGAAGACGTTATCATTTTCCGTAGTTCAACACGTGATTTTGAAATTGTTTTGTTCGATTTCGAAGGCACATTATGAATGTTAAAATAGTTTAATAAGAGTCGTGCCAAATAGTGTGAATATTCTTCCAGACATTAAGGTATCGCTTAAGTACGAATAAAAGGAAATCGTGTACGGACTTTTACACTAAAGAGTCATACAAACCGTAATAAATGATACAGTAAACAGGACTATTACATTCAACGGAATACAAATCGTAATAAATTATACACTAAACAGGACTATTACATTCAAAAGTATACAAAACGTAATAAATGTAACAGTAATTCTGGCTACTACATTCCAAAGTATACAACCGGTAATAAATGACAGAGTAATCCCACCAAATGGCACAGTAATTCGGATACATGCATTACATTGGATCCAAATTGCATC
Source organism: Potamilus streckersoni (assembly GCA_016746295.1). Classification (NCBI taxonomy): domain Eukaryota; kingdom Metazoa; phylum Mollusca; class Bivalvia; order Unionida; family Unionidae; genus Potamilus; species Potamilus streckersoni. The sequence goes on from JAEAOA010001694.1 coordinate 3,854,750, forward strand.
TTGGGTTTTTTTTTTGTTGTTATTTTTGAGACATATATTTTGCATTTACAATCTGTTTGACAAAAAAACCGTCAGGGATGAACATTTTCCCCCTCTAACTAGAACAACAATAAAACAAAAAAAAAACAACCTAAAATATGTTTTGTGGGTTTCACAGACTTATTCAGACTTTGTCGATAGTCTTCTTGAAAAATCTGTCACCGGCATTTTCCTATCAGACTAAAAATAAATATAAATCATGAAAAAAGTTAAGTAGAAAGAAAGAGTGGCGGACCGTATTTGAGATCGATGTATGGATTATGCACGGATGACTATCAAACTGTATTAAGGCACTTAAACGCATTTTAGCGACGTACAACTAATCCGTTGGTAAACTATGCGCTTCAATTCGATAACGTGACGCAAAGTTAAAGTGTCGGCACGGTTTCGTAATCAGAGCTTTTAAAATTTCAATCGTACACAAATCTTGACGTTATACGTATGTAATTACATGTATTAGTTAGGAATACTTGTGCTGGCATGTATTTGGATTCATTTCAGCATTTGAACTGTTCCAGATGATGCATTTTGATCAAAACGTTTTACAGCAGGGTTCGAATGTGAAACTATGCACTCAAAATAAATGCAGTTTTAAAAAGCAAAATTGTTTATATATGGAATATAAAAGAAAATACATCAGTCGTGAGATTTGTCTTCAAATTTCGTAAAATAGATTTCTTCGAGTTTAGGTGTTCGAGTGAAGAAAATATATTCTTTTGTCAGAACGGGGGCAGAGCAGAATTAGCTGCGAGTTCACAAACTCAGTTTAAACGGATGCGGAAAATATACAATGAAGAAAGACATCAACTGCACCGACATGGATTTTTTTTATCAATGAAAAAATTATATCCTGTTATTTGACAGTTTTGGCTCCAAAGATCGAGCCTGAGGCAGGTGACGTAAGTATGAGGAAGTGAAATTGGAGCATAACTAGGACGTTTTGACTCACTTTGTTAGTATTTAACATTTATATCACTTTTCTGCCTGCATCAGTGGCGTGGCGTCAGTTATCACAAGATGCAGCTATTCGTTTCTGAACAAGCGACCATCTTGTCTAGAACCTTGCTTTAGGAGAATTTATAATAAATCTCTAATGTGTGTGTGCAAATAAATCTCTTATGGGTTGCCAATGTGAAGAAACACGATAATATGACAGAACACACACACACACACACACACACACACACACACACACACACACATATATATATATATATATATATATATATATATATATATATATATATATTCTTGTACTCTAATATCTTACACATTGCTAAATGATCAGGATCTATGTTGTTTGTTGAACTTAATAATCCAACGAAACTGCCTTGGCCGAAAGATACCGACGCATGATGGGACGGCAGATCTGTATCTATACAGTTGCGTCTGACTTGTAATAGAGCAAAGATGGTACTTATACCAATTAAAAATCTCAATTTACGACGAATATGGTTCAGCATATTGCCTTATAATTGTGTGAAATCATAGGGGTTCGGATCGTTGCTACAATTAACTATCAGTATTAATTTATACTATATGCATGACTAATAGTTAAATTGTTAAGCACGATAAGAACCCTTGTGTGAAACTGTAGTTTAATTATCAATTGCTTACTGCGTATCTGGCTTCAGTGCATCTTAATTTGCTTACGATACTTTACAAAGAAACTATAAGAATTTTTTAAAATCTAGAAAGAAAGTTGTTCTTACAAGGATACAATGTTACTTCATTCTGTTTTCAGCAACAATGCACTATTCTGTGGCAATGCCATATACTTGTAAAAACCGTTTATATCTAGTATGTTCTCCATGCTACCCTGTAGTGTAATCTGGTAGACACAATACAAATTCCTGAACCTTGGCCCATTGTCAACCTGTTGTCCTAATCATCGCAGTCAATATCAGTGTTTCTAATAGTTCCACGTGACTAAGGTAGGTTATTTATCTCTCATATAATTGTCTGGCCGACGAAAGCTGATAATTAATTTGCAAAAAAAACCTGATTATGTTTAAAAGGTAAGCGTATAGAGCCATATGTCGTTTGTAAAACCCAGCTAAACAAATATTCATACCATTTCATCGATCCATCAGATCATCCATATATACATTATGTCATCCACACATCCAAAGATATGTACATATACTGCATGCATACATAAGAAGACGCATACGTACATGTGTCTGTCTTACACACAGACAGACTTATGAGATGAATATTATTGTTTATCTTGATTTTTCAATGATCTTTCTTCAAAGCAATATACTCTCATGACCCTTTTTCTCAATGATCCGTACTGTTTTGTTTCATGTTGAACATTTCTGAAAGAGTTCAATATGCCTGTCAACTACTGCGGTAGCAGTTTATTCACTTACCGTACTGTTTTTTCGTACCTTTCGTATTTGCCCATAATTAAACTACTATGCCTGTGCTTTCATAACATTAGTTTTCTGAATTCGGATCATTAATAATTCTTAACCGTTTACAGCTCTCTGATTCCGGACCGAAGATCATTCGCTTTTATTACTTTTGCTAGTACTGTACATGTACTATATTCAAATTATACATACATATGGAGAAAGGAGGTTTACTGTGAACACATAATATCACAATTCTGGCAGGCAAACAAGTTGTTTCCGTGACAGTTACGAGTCTAGGCTCTTACAAAAAAAGGAACAGAACAGAGTGAAGACAACAAGCTTTGAAAAATTAAATAATTTATTTTCCAAGAATACAAAGTGAAAAATTTAAGAAATTACGGTTTTACGAATCAAACCCAAAAAGTAATCCAAGAATTAAAAAAAAAATAAAATAAAAGTCCTATAATTAAAAAGTCCTGAATGAATCTGAGTTCGGGTCTCGATGAAATCCAAAATGGAAGGCGACGATGTCTGCTGTAAATCTACGAAGTACTGTTGTGTCAACAGTTCCTTGTTGAATCACATAAAATATTATTCCAGTTTTGAAGTCCCATTAAATTCCAGTGACTGTCACATCACATTTGGCCTTGACGTAATAATTCTTACTCTGAGAATGTAATAGTCATGATTAATATAACATTTATTATGATTTGTATGCTGTTGAATGTAATATAGTCCAGGGTTATTCCACCACCGTATATACTGACCAATATTCAACACCAACAAGGTATGAACCTTTAAAACGTTTAGATGAGCGGGTGGCCAGACAGAAGCCAACCCATCAGAGTACGGCAATTAATTTTTTTTATATTGCTTGTCAAATTTTAACCATTCATAACTCGAAAATGTTTAAAATCCAATTTTCATGAAATTGTTGGAACCCAAATTTCACTATCAAATTACGTAAAACACGACAAGAATGGTTGAAGGAAACAAGGTTTACAACAAATAATACACAGATCAACTGAACCAGACAAAGTAGAAGTCTGTCAATAAACAATTGTCACTTTTTCCATATAAGCGATAGTGTTACCCCATATACGTGTGGATTGTCTAAAACGGTATTTTTGTGTAATATTAGTTCGTATTTGGCTACAATAAAAATAAAATCAGTTAAATTTATTAAAGCAAATACATTCTAATCCAGTTTTTCATGACTATGTGACGAATATAAGATTTCTTTTATAGTCGGAGATCTTAGGAAGAAAGTTAGGCTTCCGATATAGATTGGGGCCGTAGGAAAAATACTGTTTTCTATACAGACAGGGCCTAAGCAAGAATATTTGGTTTTCCGATAAAGACGACTACCTTATGAAGAATTTTGGGTTGCTGATACAGATGGGGACCTTAGGAAAAATATTAGGTTTCCTATACAGACGGGGCCTTAATAAGAATGTTGTATTTCTTATATAGATGTGGCCTAGAGAAGAATTTTAAGTTTCTGATACAGACGAGGGCCTTAGGAAGAATGTTTAATTTCTCATACAGGCGGAGGCCTTATGAATAATAGTATAACCATAATCGTTTAAAAAAAAATATTGTTTTATTATCATTTTAATTTGTGAGTTGGATTCCTGCCATTTAAATGTGTGTGTGTGTGTGTTATCTAAATTGAATAACTGAATAATTGTTCCTCTCTTTAATTTTTGCATAAAATCCGTTGTAGACATTTGTTTCATGGGTGAAAATATTAATGTTTAAACTCGTTTGTGCTAGTTTAAATCACGCGGAAACAAATCTATCTATATTGTCAGTTATATGTTGTAATTTTAGTTAATATACAAAAAGTTTATCGTATTTTCCTATGGATGAAAATATGAACATGTCAGAACCGTTTACTGTGATAGATGTCTAGTCAAACTGCAAATTGCCTTGACCCAGATTTTCCGTAGCATAATGTGCCGGTAGATCTAGACCTATGTGGCTTCTTATCAATGGAACAAACAACACAGATCATGATCTGCCGGCACATTATATTATAGCAAATCAGGGTCTATGTTCATTGAAATTGCATTCAGCTTATAATCGAATGTATACGGTTCTAATAAATTGCTGGTAAAATTAATTTGTCTACCCTGCCTCTCCCCCCACTATCTCTTTCTCATTTGTTTTCATGAAGCAAAACTTCTTAAAATATAAAAATTTTCTGTCGGATTTGAGTTAAAAAGACTCTTCCCCTCCCCAACAAACTTAAACCGAAATTGGGTAGAGTAGACACAAAACTGTAAAATTGTATTGATGGAGATTACGTTGATCAGTATCTACCTCAACTATTGGGGCCCCGAGTGGCCAAGTGGTCTAAAGCGCTCACCGTTCTGGATCACTGCCATCCCACCTTTGTCTGCGTGGGTTCGAATCTCAGGCTCGGCTAACTTGGGTACGTCAGAAAGCCTGCCAGTAGCTTCTCTTGGGTCTATAGTTCTTTCCGGGGTTTTCCAGGGTTCTTCCACCACCATTTATATTGGCCGCCACATATAGCCTGTCTTGTGTTGAAAAATGGCGCTAAATCCTACAACAACAATAAAAGGACAGACAGTTCTCACCTATCGTGTTCTGCTTTATCTAAGAAGTTTTCAATAAAGACAGTAGCTTACAAATCGCGTAGTGCAAGTCGTCGAGTCGTTGGTCCCCTATCTAGGTCATTGGATTTTTGCTGAACAGTGTGGCCTAGTAGCTTTTCGTTCACTTGATTTACGGAAAATGCCTGACTCAGGCGAAGCAAGGAACTCAATAACATCTCATCGTCCTAGCAGTGCAGTGCATTTTCAGCAAAGCCATTGCACTAGAAAAATGGTGTGCAATTGATTTCATAGAGTAAATTTCTTGTGCAAGAAAAGACGGCTTATTCTCTTTATCATTCACTGCAGTGTAGTTTCACACCGTATCATTTTGTAAACAAATACAGAATGGGGATAGCAGCCAAGCATCCGTTCTCAAATGGTAAGAGTTTTTTTTAAAAAATACTTGTACTTATATATACGTTGTGATTTGTTTTACTGACTGTTTTAAAATGTGCAAGTTTATGCAACATTTGACTATTTTTATTCTTCCATTCGTAAAAGGAATGCAAATATCGGTACATCGTAAAGATAAAACGAATGTGATGATGTAATTCGAAGTTTTTTGTTCAATGAAAATTGTCAGGGAGGATGTATGTTAATTTTGCAACTTTATATTTTATCCTTTATTTAATTGTTTGGGTAATGACTGCAGTGACAGAGAACTTTACATTCATACATGTATGCATACATACGTACGGGGCTGTCCGAATGGTTCAAGGCACTTGCCTTTACATGTCACTGGCATCTTACCTCTGCCAGCGTTGTTCCGAATCTGGCTGGACCAAAGTTTGAAAGCCTGCCATTAGCTTCCAGTGGGTATATAGTTCTTCCGTGGATTTTCTGTCACCAAATATAATGGCTTCTATGTTTATCGTGTGCTGAATAATGGAGTTCAACACTTAAAAACAATATGAATCCATAAATACATCCGTGCTTGTTTGACTGTATGTCTGTCATATTTGCATTTGCTTTAAAACCCTTTTGCCAAAGGTTCGGTTTTAGTGTTGGTAGTTAAGAGAGTGTTTTATTTATTTATTTATTTATTTAGAGGTAAGCTATTGTGTTATCTCGGTCCTTGGCGTCCACACAGATAAAAACAATTCATATATATATATATATATATATATATATATATATATATATATATATATATATATATATATATATATAACGAATGTCAACTTGTATATGTTAACTTATACTCTTGTTGCTGTGCCTATAGCATCAAACAAAACCTCTCATTGTTCCTCCTGCCATGGCAACCATTTGGAGAACATTTTCGTGGCACAAAATATTGGATGGAGGTGGGGTGGGTGGGTGAGGAGTTAAGTGGTTACATGTGCATTAGTTGTGTATATTCTTAGTAGGTGTGGATGAGTAGGTATGTAATTTCACAGTATGTCAGCACAATACTGGCTTTATTTTAATTGCAAATCATAAAAGTTTTAATGTAATGATTGACTACAAGCAGATCTCGCTTTTTTCAGACAAATGGGGCAAAGGTCACTACTGTATGAATTTTATTTCTGCATTATCATGTTTACAATGGTAAAAGTAGACGTCAGCTCCGTAATTATTGATTAAACCTTGGTAAATGATTAGCATAACGTTGATTGCATGGTATGCCCGTACTGTAAACCAACTGGTCTTTCTGACCCTGCCGCGCAAATCCTAAGGTTTAGTGATTGCAGACTTCACAGCGCACCAGCACTGTAAGGCTATTGCGCCAACAAATATAACGCAAATGCCGTGCCATATATTTATTTAACTCATTTTTTCCTTCAAATTCCGACAAGTCTAATAAATTTATAAATTTATCACAAGGCCACAGTTTGCCCCGGTGTGCAAACTTTAAACTAAAGACTTAGTCTTTACTCGCTTATAAAACGATTCCAACTGCAAACTGCACAGACCCAGATCTGCCGTCGCATAATACGTCGGCATATCTGGGTCTGTGCAGTTTTGTTACGAATAATCAATAGAACAAACAGCATAGACCATGGTCTGCAGGTGAATTATGCTACGGAAGGTCGTGATCTTTGTAGTGTTACAACATAAGCGAATATAACGGTATTTTTCGTCAAAAGAGCATTGTTGTGTGCATCATAAGCAAGCTGCTATCGATCATAAGCAAGCAGTTATCAATTCATAAGCAAGCTATTGTCGAATAATAGCAAGATATTGTTTAATCACAAGCAAGCTAATGCAAAAGCACAATATAAAAAAAAAAGTTTAAGAAATTTGGTCAGAATTTTGCCTTCACTTTTTTCTTCTTTTTTTTTTTTTAAATGTTTTTAATCAACTTTCCGGTTGGATCATTTTACACATACCAAACTACCAGTGCACCTATGCAGAACTTTATTCTAAATTTGATATCTTTTTTTCCCCTCTTCGACATGTTGAATCGTGTATGTTTAAGGTCATTTGGCAAACTGCCATATTTTCAAGAAAACGTGGGCTTTGATTATGGATCGTTCGCATGTTGCACTCTAGAATAGGAGCTACATTATTATAATTTCTCGAAAAGATGATTTTTTTCCTTCAAAGCTGCATTGTAAACTTGGTCATATAAGATTAACAAACGGAGACTATTTCGAAGCACATGACAATCTTCATCTTTGAACTTGATCAACATTTGGTGAAGTTTTGAAAACTGTGAAATAATATTATTAAACAAAAAATCGCTTGTTCTAGTGGCAGTTGATTAACTGTTTATAATTATGTTTAAATTCAAGAATGTAATCTTGGTACTCTCATCAGACTGAATTATTTGTCATGTATAGTTTTGTTGTGATCGTTGGAAGCCGTATGGCCAAAATTCATTATGTAATGACCAAGAATGGCACATAAAACCTTACACTCGCGCGCCCTGGAAACAATTAAAATGTAGGAACTTTAAACCCACACAGGGGTTCCTAATCAAGAGACTTCGTGCCTACTCGTTCACAGACCCTCTAAACAATATTTCCAGATGCGCATCTGGGTGTGTGTGCGTGTGCGTGTGTGTTTGATTTTCTTTTAGATGGCACTGGTACTTATGTAGTTATAGTGTTTTTAATCATATTATGATGATCCAAGAAATGGCCTAAGTATTTTTCTAATGGCTTACTAAGCATTGTTTTTGATGGCTTACTAAGTAATGTTTCTAATGGCTTACTAAGTAATGTTTCTAATGGCTTACTAAGCATTGTTTTTGATGGCTTACTAAGTAATGTTTCTTATGGCTTACTAAGTAATGTTTCTAATGGCTTACTAAGTATCGTTTCTTATGGCTTACTAAGCATTGTTTTTGATGGCTTACTAAGCATTGTTTTTGATGGCTTACTAAGTATTGTTTTTGATGGCTTACTAAGTATTGTTTCTCATGGCTTACTAAGTATTGTTTTTGATGGCTTACTAAGCATTGTTTTTGATGGCTTACTAAGCATTGTTTTTGATGGCTTACTAAGTATTGTTTTTGATGGCTTACTAAGTATTGTTTCTAATGGCTTACTAAGTATTGTTTTTGATGGCTTACTAAGCATTGTTTTTGATGGCTTACTAAGTATTGTTTTTGATGGCTTACTAAGTATTGTTTCTAATGGCTTACTAAGTATTGTTTTTGATGGCTTACTAAGCATTGTTTTTGATGGCTTACTAAGTATTGTTTTTGATGGCTTACTAATTATTGTTTCTAATGGCTTACTAAGTATTGTTTTTGATGGCTTAGTATCTGTTCGGTCTGACGATCAACTTTATTGTTTCCTATCACATATTGAACATACATCTTTCATACTCCTTCTGTTATTCTTTGTTTTGCTAATAACCAAGGTTGTATTAAATGCGGAACAAATGGAGCAATTGCTCAACGGTCTAAATTATTTTACGCAAATTCTGTCTGGTTGTGACATCTATGACTGTGTTGAGAACTCTCCAATTTAAACTTTATGTTCTGACGTCCAGGAGCAGGCCAAATTGAATTTTCAAGCAAACATAGCTAAATCACTCGGTGATGAATCATGACTATAAGAATTTGTAACAATTTTTATTTTTGTACCAGAATGATACACTTTCTGTAAAATTAACATTCCTTATAAAGGAATTATAGCATACATGAATAGCGTCAGCCTATTTGTTTTGCCACGTGATTTGGTCAAAATATTTTAAATACAGGTATATACGTGTTTGTTATATATTTTAGCACAGAGAAGAAGATAAAGCTGTAAATAGTTTACATATCGTGAACCAGGAAGTGTGTATGCAGATAACAATTACTAGAAGTTTTTGTATCCAGAATATTCATGCATAAGACACTTATCACAAGTCACAAGGGCCCCGAGTTGCCGAGCTGCGCTCACCGTTGCGGTTCAATGCTATCTCACCTCTATTTGCGTGGGTTCGAGTCTCAGGCTCGGACAATGCGTGGGTACGTGAGAAAACTTGCCAGTAGCTTCTTGTGGGTGGGTGGTTCTTTCCGGGGTTTTCCTCGGTTCTTCATCCACCATTTATACTGGCCGCCATGTATATCTTGTGCTGAAAATGGCTTTAAATCCTATAACAACAACAACATGTCCTAGATTGTATATTCACCGTAAGTCTTTACAACACATAAATACCATCAATTATGCACCAAAAAGGATATTCACCACCAGTCTCTACAATAAAAAATACTAAGTGTACATCTGAAAAGCATAATCCCAACCAGTCTCTAAAATACAAAAACTAACATCAAGTGCGCAACCAAAAAGCATATTTCATCACGAGCCTCTTAAACACAAACATGCCATAAAGTGCGCATCTGAAAGGCATTTTTACAGCCTCTACGAGCAAACATTGCATCAAGTGTGTATCTAAAATGTGTATTCACCACATGCCTGTAAAACATAAAAGTATTATCCAGCACGTATTTAGGAAAGCGTCTTCGCCGCCAGCTTCTAAACGTGAAAATACCATGAAGCATGCATCCATAAAAACGCATTCACCCGCATGCCTTTACAATGCGTAAAGTACAGTGAAGAGCACAATCTGAAAGCATATTAAATTCTGGGGCTTATACATTTTTAATATTATACTAAGACATGCAATATCAAATGTTTAAACATTATATTGTCTTTCAAAATGTTAAAGGCCTAAACATTATGAACATTATTTTAAAGACTGTACAGTGGCAAAGGCTGAAACATTATGTTGTTGTTGATGTGATTTGGATTTTTAACATAGTTTTAAATTTTTTCAGTCATACCGCTACGATGTCTGCAGTGTAAGAGTTTACAGTGATGCCTAGCACTGGAGCATCATTCCGCAGACATGTAGCATGATGTCCCACCCAGTCACATTATCCTGACACTAGGCCGACCAATCCTAATACTAACCTCTTAATGTTGAGCGGCAAGCAAGGCAGCTGTTAGTACCATTTTTTAAAGTCTTTGGTATGACTTTTCCGGGGATCTAACCCACGACCCCCGTACTTGAGGCGGATGCTCTAACCACTAAGTCACCGGAGCGGTTTGAAACATTATGAATTTTGCCTAAAGATCCACAATGCCAAAGGCTCAAACATTAAAATTATCAAAATACAAAGCTTTATAGCTATTAAATATGACAAACACAATGAAATGGCTCCTAAAAATGAAAACATGTCTTATAATTGCCATTTTATCCCAATTAACAGCTTGGATGATATTGATTATGAGCAAAAAGTGTGCATATTCCTTGGATTTCTTTTGTTCTTCGCATATTTATCGTTTTAAATGACTGAATTTGGATAAAATGAAGATTGCAAAATTGTATTGTATTATCAGGCAGAATGCCACGAACAAGAATGGGAAAAAACGAAGTGATGAACAAACCTCGCCCCGTCAGGCCAATAGAGAGGCAACCAATGAAAGAATGGCTTTGTGTTCTGCTGAATGAGAATGCCATTCCTCACCAGTTATCCTGGCTGGATAAAAATAAACAGGAATTCCGGATCAACTGGCGACATGGATCGCGACATGGATGGTCGATGAAAGATGTTGAGCTCTACAAGAGATGGGCAATCCATACAGGTCAGCATGATTTTTATCTATTGACCCCCCCAACTATTTTAGCAGATTACAGTGAATAAAATTGTTCATGTGTGTGTGTGTGTGTGTGTGTGTGTGTGTGTGTGTGTGTGTGTAGGCAGACAGGTAGGTTGGCATAGGGAGAATTACAAGATACTATGCAAAATCTAACTTAAGCTGTTTCTGTTTGGAATAAATACTTTGCAATTTAATCTTATTCTTTTTATGCGAAATTAATTGTTGACCTTGACTTTTTTAAGGTCACGGTAGGCATGTTCATTGGTAAGAAAAAATCTTTTTTGATCAACAACCCTTGATTTGACCATAAATTTGACTATGAATTTTTTATTCAAATTTTACAGCCGATAATTAAGTAATTTTAACTTTCAGTTCACTTAAAAACTGACAATGCATGACACAATTACAATGAAGTGACACAGGAAGGATCTTCATTCTGATACCTGGACAGATTTCGCTGTCGAAAAAAAAACAAACAAATGTATCAAGCTCTAACTATGCCTCATTATAACAAAACTCCCAGCTCTTCAGCAGTGCTGGCAATTTAATATATGTAAATTTTTAAAACAAAATCGTCAGTTTTGAACAAGTTGAAATACTTAGGAGGAATGAGTGCATAGGTGAAAAGTAATTTTCGTCTAATGACATTTTGAAAGTGACTGTATCGTATGAATGAAAAGTTATCTTTGATTTTTATATCATTCATTTTACAGGGCGTTTTGATGAGAATAACCAAGACACAAAGAGGTGGAAAGCAAATTTTCGCTGCGCGTTGAACAGCCTTTCGGATGTTAAGGAGCAAAAAGACTCGGGTGTCAAGAAGGGCGCTAATGCCTTTAAAGTTTATAAATTCACTGACCTAGCAAAATATTCAAGAGGTATTATGATTATACATATATTATTCAGGTTGAAAATGTGATCGTGTTTATCCGTGGGTTGCTTGACTAGCTGACCGAGGTTGAAAATGTGATCGTGTTTATCCGTGGGTTGCTTGACTAGCTGACCGAGGTTGAAAATGTGATCGTGTTTATCCGTGGGTTGCTTGACTAGCTGACCGAGGTTGAAAATGTGATCATGTTTATCCGTGGGTTGCTTGACTAGCTGACCGAGGTTGAAAATGTGATCGTGTTTATCCGTGGGTTGCTTGACTAGCTGACCGAGGTTGAAAATGTGAATAGAATCTAGGAGTTGTGTACTGATTTTCAGGATAGTCAAAGTGAAAACTAAAATGTCCAAAAATAATTAGGCTGTCACCCATAGAATAACTATACTCCAGAAGTTTAGAAACTGCTCTAAAAAAGAGTTCAGTCATGCTTGTATTTTTCAACTAGGAGACAGTAGAGGCAGAAAAATTGGACTGACCTTTGGGCCACTTCAAACAATGTTGAAAAATTGGACTGACCTTTTGGCCACTTCAAACAATGTTGAAAAATTGAATTGACCTTTGGGCCACTTCAAACAATGTTCGAAATTGAAAGTTGAGGTGTAGTTAAGAAGGTGAATTGTGGAGTTCATTGCAATGACAACATCATGCCTCCACAGGAGTGGTATGGGAATAACTTGATGGAGCAACTAGTGTTAAATCACACACTCTGGCTCTTCGCCTGACATTTTTGATTTAAGTAAAAGTGAATATAGTCACAGATCTTCAAGGCTAGTTCACAATGTAATATCGAGTGCTTAGTTCACAATGTAATATCGAGTGCTTAGTTCACAATGTAATATCGAGTACTTAGTTCACAATGTAATATCGAGTGCTTAGTCAACAATGTAATATCGAGTGCTTAGTTCACAATGTAATATCGAGTGCTTAGTTCACAAAGTAATATCGAGTGCTTAGTTCACAATGTAATATCGAGTGCTAAGGAGTTGTTAGTTAATGCGACTAATGAGGGTCCTTGTAGTATAAATGGGTCAGCTGGTGAATATAACGTGATGATGTCATGTTCGAAACAAAAGATGGTTGTAGTACAAGTCGGGCGAAACAACAGAGAAAATGTCTAACAGTTCTCCGCCCCCTCCCCCCAGCAAATGCTGAAACACACTCCATCAGAACAGCCAATGCATGATAAAACCACTAATATAGATGAACAGTCAACAGACACATATGAGAAACAGCACAAAAAATCCAGAGCACCTGCCTCAAGCTTGCTAAATGATATTGGCCATTTTGAAACTCTTAACATTTAGAGAATTTTTTTTACTGATAAGGGCTCATCTTGTTAGATACATTTACTGCATTTGTTTTGGTATTTTTTTTTTTCTCCTATATCATAATAAGAGAATGATGTTAACAAGCAGTTTTCTATATTATCAACTATTTACTGTATAAATTCTAGACACTTATGCCTACACCCTGGAATCGAGATAATAGCAAACAAATATTACATAAATTTCATATTGTGCGTGTGTGTGTGTGTGTGTGTGTGTGTGTGTTCTTACGCGCGCAACTTTTGTGTTTGTGCTGTTGCTTTGCAATCCAATTTTATTTCGTTTGAATTTCTTGGAAATCTAGTGTCAGTCAAAGTATGAATAATTAGCTAAGTTAGTTGTTTTAACATTGTTTGTAATAAATGTAATGTTCAAAATTAAACAATATCAGTTATCATGGCAATGTTTTTCAGCATCAAGAAAAAGATGCAAGCACGCAGCATCAGATGATGAAACAGAAAGTAAGAAGTTGAAACCAAGCAGTCAGTCATCAGAAGACATTGCTTTCAATCCTGTAAGTTTTCATGCTCATTTCCATCTCAACAAATGGATTTAATGAATACACATAAAGCTGGTAGTATTAACAAATCTAATATGTGATTGTTAAATCGTATTGTTTAAATTGTTTTTTATATTATTTAATCATCAGAATACTGAATATTTCCCAAAAAATTCAGAAATAAACAAAATGGTCACACTTTTCTTTGATTGGCCAAAAAAAGCTTAAATGAAGCACTGATATATAAATCCAGATCACACATTATTTTTACTTATAAAGTGACAATATCAGATTGACACTTTAGACTAAAATCTAGATTATGCACCAGTTTTACTTTAAAAGTTATAGTATTGGATAAACACTTTTCACCAAAAGCATACAAAATCTACTTCATAATTAAAGCATTGTTAATTTAAATAGTTGGTATCTGAACAATGCTTCTGAGTAAAGCAGTACATTTTCAAAAAATTGTACCTGTGAATGATAAGTGAAACAAGTTCTACATTGCATAAGTGAAACAAATTTTACCTGTGTTTAATAAGTGAAATGAATTTCAAAGCACTGAATTATTGTATGCATTCTCTAAGTTTTTACTGACTCTTTCATTTCTGTAAAGAGATGATTACCAGTAGTTGTTATTTACTTTGCAGGGTTGCAGTTTACCATCATATGACTCTGCCATTAGTTCACCATCGACATTATCCATGGCATCATCACCAATGTCACCTCCAAGTACAACCTCCACACTTCACACAACACGTCCAAATGCAAATCTTACAACTGTTGGTAAGAATCAGCTATACACCTTGTGTAAGAAACACAGTCAAGCCTGTTGTCAAGGTCACTTCTATTAAGCAAGTAACTTCTTAATTTGGATGGTTGGATGGTTGGCTGGCTGGTTGGTTTGCAAGCTCACTTTAAGCATGTAAGTGGTTATATAATGCAGGAAATATGGAAGCCAAGTACCTTTCCAAAGACTTGTCTGGACTTTCTTAGGTATTGATGAAATCTTTAAGTATGCCACTGTGCCAACTGAATCACCATGGTTTCCTTTATAAAGACAACCACTGAGCCACCATGGTTCCCTTTATAAAGACAACCACTGAGCCACCATGATTCCCTTTATAACAGCAACCACTGAGCCACCATGGTTCCCCTTATAAAAACAACCACTGCGCTATTATTGTTTTCTTTATAAATCATCCACTGAGTCACCTTTTCAATGTCTCTTGCACCAGATTATTGAAAAAATCTATTTTGAGAAATTCATTGGTTTAGGACATCTTTCTTTTACTGCCTAGTTGTGGCTGCTTAGAACATGCATGCTTGTATACACAAGGCCATCTGAGCAAGATTTTTGAAATGGTGGAATAAGGTACTTGATTATTAAAATGCTGAGAAAATTTTCTAAAAGTCTGGGATGGGCTGATATTCAGGCATTGGCTTACCACTGCAGAAATACCTGTGACAGAGATGTAGCACCAGTTTATGAAGTGTTGTAGAAATATGATAGTAGATGTTGCAACAGGGTATAAAATGCTGTAGAAATGTGATAGCTGTAGCACCAGTGTATGAAATGCTGTAGAAATGTGATAGTAACTGTTTTACCAGTGTATAAAATGCTCAAGAAATGTGATAGTAGCTGTAGCACCAGTGTATAAAATGCTGTAGAAATGTGATAGTAACTGTTTTACCAGTGTATAAAATGCTGTAGAAATGTGATAGTAACTGTTTTACCAGTGTATAAAATGCTGTAGAAATGTGATAGTAACTGTTTTACCAGTGTATAAAATGCTCAAGAAATGTGATAGTAGCTGTAGCACCAGTGTATAAAATGCTGTAGAAATGTGATAGTAACTGTTTTACCAGTGTATAAAATGCTGTAGAAATGTGATAGTAACTGTTTTACCAGTGTATATAATGCTCAAGAAATGTGATAGTAGCTGTAGCGCCAGTGTATAAAATGCTATAGAAATGTGATATTAAATTTCACCAGTGCATAAAAGGCTGTATAAATGTAATAGTACCTGCAGCACCAGTGTGTAAAATGCTGCAGAAAGTGATAGTAACTGTTTCACCAGTGTATGAAATACTCTAGAAATGCTGCAGAAGTGTGATAGTTGCTGTTACATCAGTATAAAAAATGCTGCAGAAATGTGAATAGTAGCTGTAGCACCACCACTGTACAAATGCTGCAAAAAATATTGTAGGCCTAAAACAAATGTATACTGCAGGCCATATAATTATACATACTATGTAAGTAAATATTGTTTAAACATAGAATTAGTCACTGGTCAGAAAGACCAATAATTTACCAATTGCATTGGTCTTTGAAATGCATCAGCATTAGGACTATGGGCAGAGGGCAATTTTCAACACAAAAGTTTACTGTATTTCTTGAAGCTCAGGGGCCCTTACCAATAAAATGTTTGAAAAGTTTTTTTTTAAGGTGGAGTGTATTATCTTAATGTTGCTAAAATTTTCTGAAAATATTGGACATGTTTACTGGTATCTTTAGGGATATCACCAGAGATATATTGTATTCTAAAAATGCAGTTTCTGGATCACACTGAAAGAATGCAAAAGCAACATTAACATCAGAGATTAAAAAGCTAGGTTCATCTCTTGAATCTTATTTCTTAATGTAAATGATATTATTAGCATGTACTATTCAATCTGAATTGTATCTATTTGCAGAGTTTGGCAAAATGATTTCTATTCCACTGCATCACTGTGGCTTTGTTATGCTAAAACCAAGTGATCTGGCAGACACCAATCAGAGGCAGAGAGAAACCTTTGACACAGGCAAGGTCAATTTAACCTTGATTGTAAAGGGAGATTACACATTGAAAACATTGTCTATGTTCGATGATGAGTTCGACCCACAGTCTTGATGCTGTCAATGGCACTGGCATCATTGGATCAGGCTGTGGCCCCCTCGATTCACCTGTATTGCTATGTATGGTGTATGACATTGTCAACAAATTGGCAGTTTCATTTAACAATCTTACAGTATTAGTTATCTCATTTTGTCTCACCTGCTTAACAATATTCCATTTATTTCTGCTGTTGGCCAAGTGTAATCTCCCCTTACAATGTTGGTGCTCTATTTGTTCTTTTCACAAAGTTGATTATTTGACTATCATATTTCGTTCATTTGTGAACAGTGTTTGTGCATTTGGTATTGTAAATGTATGTGTTTTTGATATTTTCTGTTGTATGTTTTATTTTATGTTAAGTTGTCCCACTTGAATTTTTTTGCTTCATTTAGCATTTTCTTGTTTCAATTCTGTTTTGTTTGAGTGTCTATCTTATAGTTTTAAAAATCTTAATTTCATTTGGTATTTGCTTGCTTCAGTTTTATTTTATTTGTTTCATTTGTCATTTATCTTTTTTGTTAGTGTCTTTTTTTTGTTGCGAATAGATCTAATTGTATGCACTTTAATATTTTAATTTACAATTATGCAAGTTTTATTTCAATTTTTCTTGATTTATTTTAAAGTCACTTATTTTGTTTTAATATCATATTTGATAGTGATGGTTTTCCATATGCAACAATTCAACAACAAAAATTATATGAAAATAAATTGGACACCCTCCTGTAAGTTCCAAATGGGGATAATGATAATTTAATAATCAAATGTACATAGCTGGAAAATAATATTTTTGTTGTCTGGTTTTCATTTTTAGGTTCTAAGCTCTAATTTTTCTACCCATGCAAGTATTCTTGTTAAATAGCAAATCATTATTTTGACCAAATTTTCTAGAAAATAATGAAAACTCTAGAATATATAATGTGGCTGTGATAAGATGTTCCAGGTGTACATGTACAATTTATGATAATGTGGTTTATGAACATCATATGAAGTGATAAGGCCAGTACTTGGCACATCAGTGTGTGATACCTCACATGCAATTTCTAGCTCATCAGATCTACCTCTCACATATAAGTGCTGGCCATCAGGTATGTGCTATTTCAATTACAGGCACTTGCCCATCTGAAGTGTGGAATCTCACATATAAGTAATAGCCCATCAGAATTGTGATATTTCATTTGTAAGTACAAATTCATCCAATCTGTGATATCTTACATATAAGTATGAGCCAATCTCATATGTGAAATCTCACTGTGAGGTAACACCATGCAGATTTGTTTGGCTTTTCCATGGTCTCTCCAATTGACTGTAAATTTCCCACAGGAAATATATTTTCTTTTCCTGAAATTTATACTAATATTTTTGGTAGTACTGATTGATGGTAAATAGGTTGGAAAAACATAAGTTAATTTTTATTATTATCATTACTTTAGATTCAGAACCTGCCTCAGTACCTACTTATACTGAACAAGAGGAGGTAGTGGATGAGGAGGATGAAGAGGAGGTTGAAGATGATGAAATAGACATCATTAGTGCAGAGGTGACTTTTTGGCACTTAAGTTTATAGTAATTTCATTAACGTCCACTGTCCTTTCTTATTTTGGAGACCTGGGAGAAGCGACGAGTCCAGAAGAAATGTCTGTGATGGGAGGGGGAGATAATGTTTAAGATGATAATATTGGTGACATGTGGGGAAAATTGAGTCCCATAACTTCCTTATTTCAGATCAATCAACCACCATAACCATTAACACTCTGAAGCAGTAGGAACTAAAGTAAATGTGTATATTTATTCATCTTCCTTTATTCCTAATGCATTTCATATAATTTATGTACATCCTATACTAAGCACCTCTCAACCTTTCTTCACAAGGACAATAAAGGGGAGATTCCATTTGCACACTGAAAACAGCAAAGATATAATTAAGCGAAATCTAAGTGAGAGTTTTAAAACTATCCATTATTAAGAGAGACTATCCTGAGAGTATTAACTTAATATCACAGCCCATGTTCATTCCCCCCCCCCTTCACAGTATCTGTTATAGTTGTTTTACATTCACACATGTATGAAAACAAATTGAATCCATTTTTGGGACAATAAATGCACTTCAGTCAGGTTATATAACAGATGTTCTACTTTTAAAAACTTGTAATGCTTAGGATGTTTATTAGAAGAAATACCATTCATACACACAATACCATACATACACACAATACCATACATACACACAAGTCAGGTTCAACTGAAAACAACACAGACCCTTACCTGCCTTCATAAAATGTGTTGGATGATCAAGGTCTATGTTGTTTGTTCTACTATTTCTGGCAAACCGTATAGACCCAGATCTGCCAGTACATTGTGTGAATACAGATCTGGGTCTGTGGAGTTTGCAGTTGGACTTGTCTTATAAGTGAGTACATGGGGTAATATAAATACTATCTCTTCTTTTCTATACTGTTAGTGATCTTTCTGTAATGTCTCCATGCTTGGTTAGTTCAAAGATTTGTTCCACCCTCCAGATATTCCATATTTTTTATCCAAATGATTTAAAACAAAAGATGAATCCAGATATATATTTAGACTAAGTCAATACTTAGATCACTGTTTATTGGACAAAAGAATTTGGGACATTTTTTCAAAACACATACATAGCTCCAAATGTGTCTATCGTTTGTCTCTTTTTGTTTTTTAAACCCATAGGTAGCTCAAAATGTGGAAGTGAAAACAGAACATTATCATGGACATCTTTGGAACAGTGACTTGAAGCTCTCAAACAGCTCTAAGCATGAATGCACAACAGGTACAGAATTTTAAAAACTTATTAAATGGTGTACTTCAAATTTCACTGTAATTTTTGACCTTGTTTTTGCCACAGCATGTATGTTGTAAGGTTACCTTTGTCCATGAATGCATCAAAGCATTCATTCACCTATCTGCCACATCTTGACTATGTTTTGCATTTAGGTTTCTTGCTCTTGTGTGGTACTGTATACCATGAACTCATTTTTACAGATCTGAGATTACATTGTCTGCTTTGCTAATTGAGAACCCAAATATTTTCATAATAGAAAAATCAGTGTAAATTTTAAATATTGCTACATTAGATCAATGAATTAATAAACCTGTTAGATAATAGATTCAGGCTTTGAATTTGGGTAATTTCCAATGTTTTCCATAATTTTTAAAACAAGGCTATCAGCCTGGAATTAAGAAGAACTGGGACACAAATAATGAATAATAGTTGTTGAAAAAATATTAATAAAAATCAGCACATACCTAACAAAAGACTCCCTTTTTTCTTAGCCCCATCTTTTTTTTAGCTAAATAGTTTGGCATGTAGCTTACCATAATATAAAAAATAATGAAAATAATGTAAATAACCTTATTGAAGGGTTTGGATGGACAAACAGATAAACAGACAAATGGACATCAAAGTCATCACTGCAATTGGTTTCCACTGTGGCTGGCTTGACAACAAAAATGAGACATCCTCATTTCAGCAATTATTAAAAATCTGATGACGAAACTATGACAAATGTGCAGAATTTTTTTTTCTTTTCTGGAAGTTAATAAAAATATTGAACATTAGTGTTTTTCTTCAGTATCCATGATTTTAAAAAATCATTCTTTCCATTTTGAGGGGCCCCCGAGTGGCCGAGTGGTCTAAAGCGCTGTCCGTTACGGATCACTGCCATCTCACCTCTGTCTGCGTGTGTTCGAGTCTAGGATTCGGCTAATGTAGATATGTGAGAAAGCTTGCCAGTAGCTTCTCGTGGGTCGGTGGTTCTTTCCGGTGATTTCCCGGTTTCTTCCTCCACCATTAATACTGGCCGCCATGAATAGCCTATCGTGTGCTGAAAAATGGCGTTAAGCCCAACAACAAACAAACAAACAAACAAACTTTCCATTTTGAAATTAAAATGTTTTTGACAAAGCAATGTGTATCTACTGTATAAAACACAAGATCCATTATTTTGTTTCAGAGCATTGTAATTTGCAGATGACACCGATAAATCAAAACTTGAATCGGTGGACATAACATGGACTGAATATGCAGCCAGATAATGAAATGGCAGAGCCGAGTCTGTGCTGTCCATTGTAGTCTTGATATAAAGTAAATAGGATAGAGTTAAACCTGCAATGAAGGCCACCTCTATTATGCAACAATCTGTCTTAAACAGTCACTTCTATGACGTTCTTTTCAACAATTTATTTTGGTTACAAACCTCATTTAGGCACTCACCTGCCTTAATTAGTCTTTTTTTTCCAAAGGCCATTTCAACAAATTATCGTGGTAAAAACCTTTATCATGCAGCCACATACCTTTAAATAGTCGCTTTTTTGAGGGTTTTTTTCAGCAAATTATAATGAGAAATAAGCTCTGCTAACATTTGTATGTTTTAAAAGACTGCTTATTTCAGTTTTTAAAGATTGTTGCTTAAAATAGGTTTATGTATGTACTTATGTATAGTAGTGTTTTGTGGCACCAAAATTCAAAAGCTGGTACTAACTAAAGGTAAAGTTTTTGAAAATTATAAAATGAATTGCACAATAACTTAGGAAGATAAACCCTTTTAAATAAAGGTAAACACAACAGAAAAAATGAAATAAATATTAATCTTCAAGATATTGAAACTTTGTAAAATATTTAAATCATGAGGATGTTGAAATTTTTGTAAAAAGTATATAAAACAAAATAAAGCATACAGATGTTGAAACTTTGTCAATTTTGTATAAAAGATAAAAGTAACGCATACAACTGTTCAGAGTCTGTATGCTGATCAACTGAAACATTGTGTGGCATCCAATCAGGGTTGTTGTTGTTCACTTTAGTTACAAATGGATTAATAGTGTAATACTTGCATTTTCAGATCATGGAACTGCATTCTACAAAGATATCACCAAAACTTTTCCACATCTCTGAACTGCAGCAAGTAGACTCTTGACGTGTATGTATATCTTTGCTCTAAACACTATTTCATAGAATTTTGTGCTCTTGTCATTCTGAGCTTTAAAATTATAACAAGACATGTTCTACATATCTTGTGTGTAAGCAACAATCTTAATGTGTTGGTATCTATTTGAATCACATATAACTGTTGATTATATTAACTTTCGGTATTCATAGGAAATTGATATTAACTATGAAATTTAGCAATCCAATTGCAGGGTTAATCCAACATTTTAATGAAATAATTCCAGTTTACAAAAAAAGGAGTCATTATTTTCAATCCCTAATGATAGCTTTTGTTTATTTGCAGGATAAACCTTCCTGGGAATGTTATGTACATATCAACAAATTAGATTATAACAATACAAATGAAGAAAAGCCGATTTTGTTTTGTGAGCAAGATGTATAAACTCTGCTGGCGGAGAGATTTATTTGAACGTTATGCCATATGGTAAAGTACTATACCTGCATACATCTAATAAGTTTTGGACACAGAAAAAATACTGTAAAAGATTTCTAAGCCAGACCAAACTACACCGATTTCCATGAAGAAATGCCTGAATAGTTGCAGTATGAGAAAGAAAACATTCCAAGGCCTTGCTAAAGTTGTTTGGCACAAATATGGCAGCAGAAAAAACTTGTTTATTTTCTACCAGTATTTATTGTAAAGTTTAGCACAACAAGAAGGATATCTGAGACTGTGAGCAATAATTTGTGGTGTTGGTCACAGACAATGGTATATATAATATGTTAGTTTAATAGTTAGGTTTCTCCTTTATCGTAATTCTCATGTGATGAGCCCATACTTGATGAGAAGCTAAGAAATACATATTTACAAAATTAGGGCAAATTTGTATTTCATAAAACTTTTTTCAGTATGAAGTTTGGATGGGACAGTGGATTTTTGAATCATACGAGATTTAATTTCATTGCTTTGATTTCTATGCAGATGATCTTACATGAGTGTTCATTCCTTTTGTGAGCAGAGGTTGAAATTGTGTTTCACGTTTTATTAATTTCATTAGAAATGAGCATCATTTATTATATGAAAAAAGCTCAACATTTAATCAGTAAAAACCATAACATAATGCAGTGCATGGCTTTTAAGTACTATATATATATATATACTCAAAGTCCGATCAAACTGCATACTGCACAGACCCAGATCTGCCATTATATGATGTGCCAACAGATCAAGGTCTATGTTGTTTGCATTTGGAATTGTAATTGAGTATTATATTTCACTCAAATGCCTCAAACATTATGCTTACAGAGTGCTTGACATCATTTATAATGTGGTGTTTTATCAAATGAAAACAAAATAGGGATTTATCAAATAAAAAACGAACAACATATTAGTCATGTGATGAGTTCAGTCTTGTGTAAGATGTTTTTATAGGCAAGTTATTCTTCTGCATATACTGAACAATGTCAAATAATGTATTTGTCTAGATCTTTCGGGGAAAATCTCTGATAAAAGTAGATCTTTATTTTCTTGACTTTGTGAAAATGATTACTGCTCACCCAGCCTTGTTTGATTGGTAGCAACCATGTTATCCACCAAAATTGTTACTGTACATATAAAAGTGAGTTCACAGTTTGCTCTATATGTAATTTTCACATTATTTTATGTTCATTTATTCCAACAAAACAACAAAAGAATGTTATCTACAATTTCACAACTTCATCTTTATTTACTTGATGTTCACAAAATATTTTTTTCATTTTAAGTATCTTGTCTTTTAAGTTGATTAGAATTTTTGTTCTTTTTATGCAGCGGTATGAAGATTACACTTTTGAGAAGCATACACAAAATCCATACTTGATTTGCTCTGATTTGGCGAATCAAATGAGTTTATCATGATTTTGACTAACCTATCTCCATGGAGACATGAATGATGTCACTAATAGGTCACAGGTCATTTGGAGTAAACATGCATCACACTATCAGCTGTTCATTCAGAAAAATTGCAAATGCATAAAATATTGGAGAATTCATTCTCATTTTACTGTAAACAAATCTATCATTCCTCATTTTGGCATGTATTTGGTGAATTCAGTTTTAAATGAAGGTATTTTTACCCTGAATTACCTCTGACCTTTACAATTCTTGAATGGGTCAAGACCTAGCTTGATCACACTTTAAGTGTATAGGAAACATATTTCAGAAATCATGTTAATAAATGTTGAAAATCTTTGCATATTCTTCTAACAAGTCATTTATTTGAAAATCTGTAAAAATGACCACTTGTCCTGCAAAACATAAATTGAGTTTTCATCATCCTGCACAAGTTGTATTGTTTACATCCAATGATGAAACCATGTTTTGATTATAAAACCAACCATGACTGACCAACTGTACAAATTTGGGTACATGTATAAATTTACAAAGGATGCCTTTGAAAATAAACTGAGATAATAAACTTGCCCACTACCGTTTAGAAATATGTTTGCCCTGTCCCATTGTCTTATTATAGGAAAAATACTCTACTAACCTTATAAATTTTACACAGGACTCCTCCACTTCAAAACTGTACTTGTTCAACTGATGAAGTGTCTGGTAAATTGCTCTTAGCCCACTGCGGTCATTAAAATAGAGCCAAGTGGAATATTCAAAGTCTGAGAGTTAAATCTATAAATAAAAATAGATTATGTGAAACGGATTTTCAGAATGTGTATATATAAAATTGAAACAAAAATCAATTTGATAAACAATGAATAATACCCATTTCAACTGTACTGTCACAAATTGCAGAGGAAACTGGTTCCTTACCCATGGTTTAAGAAATGGCACCAGCAGACAATGACCTGTCTCTACACCATAATGAACAACTTTGATTCGCAGAGTCAGAACAAAAGCAAGTGTGTTTGCTTTTGTGTTACACATCTTTTTCCTTTTGAAATATAAAAATTTTTAATGTACGTGAGTCACAAAAAAAAGAATTGTAAATCAGACTTCGCACAAGTCACATGTAAATTGTGTTTACATGACACTGCACATAAATCACAATATAGATTTGTACATCAGACTACACACAAGTTACAAATAAATGTATATCAGACTACATACAAGTCATAAATAAATAATTGTATATCAGACTATATACAAATGGCAATAAAGATTTGTATGTCGGACTATATGCTAGTCACAAATTTGTATATGAGGCTACATACAAGTCACAAATAAAGAATTGTGTATCAGACTACATACAAGTCACAGTTCAAATATTGTGTTGAATAACTTCTTCATAAGCATTGGGACAGCAATAATTTCCGATAATAAAGAGAAAATTACCATATACACTTGCTTTTAAGTGTAGTCCAACTGCAAACAACATAGACCCTGATCTGTCACTGCATAATGCACTAGCAGATATGGGTCTTTGCTCTTGTATTTACTGCTCTTGACAGACATAAAAGCTATTAATGTTGCCATGGGGGAATCAGTCTTTAATGTTTATTAGAATGTCACATTATGTCGAGTTTATCTGGGTATGTGGTGCTTCTTTGTAATCAAATAAAATGAACTGTTCCTCTGATTTAATGACACAGTATGGGACAGCAGATTAGTGTATATGAAGTTCATTTGTAAAAAAAACCCCTATAGAATAAAGTCAAATCTGAGCTAGTGGCACATCATGAGACAGATAATGGTATGTGCAGTTCACTTGTAAAATCAAATAGAATTAACAGTAGTGACTCTGACCTAATGGCACAATATGGGACAGATCATGGTCTGTGCAGTTTACTTGTAAAATCAAGTAGAATTAACAATATTGATTCTAATCTAATGGCACATTATGGGACAGATCATGGTCTATGCAGTTCACTTATAAAGTCAAATAAAATTTACAGCATTAACTCTGATCTAATGGCACAATATGGGACAGATCATGGTCTATACAGTTCACTTGTAAAGTCAAGTAGAATTAACAGTAGTGACTGATCTAATAGCACAATATGGGACAGACAATGGTATGTGCAGTTTACTTGCAAAATCAAGTAGAATTAACAGTAGTTACTCTGACCTAATGGCACATCATGAGACAGATCATGGTCTGTGCAGTTCACTTGTAACGTCAAGTAGAATTTACAGTATTGACTTTGACCTAATGGAACATTATGGGACAGATCATGGTCTGTGCAGTTCACTTGTAAAGTCAAATAGAATTATCAGTAGTGACTAATCTAACAGCACAATATGGGACAGATAATGGTCTGATCAGTTCACTCGTAAAATCAAGTAGAATTATTAACTCTGATATAATGGTACATTATGGGACAGATCATGGTCTGTGCAGTTCACTTGTAAAGTCAAGTAGAATTAACAGTATTGATTCTGATCTAATGACACATATCAACAAATCATTGTCTATGCAGTTCACAATTATAGCAATGGCTGTAAAGCAAAATCACATTCAGTATGTTTTTACTTCCTGATGAGGTATACATGTAAATGTATTATCAGTTTGTTAGGTCAATAAAATCAATTTCTTTATTTCCTTAACTCTGTCCACAGAAAAAAAACTTTGTACACAAACAAACACATGATCTTATCTTGGGTGTTGTCCAGAGTGACAAAACTCATTTGGTTCCACATATATTTGACAGATTTATGTGGACAAGTTTTTAAATTATTCAATATTATCAATTTTTGTGTTTGAAAAGATCAAGTTGCATCTTACCTCTTTAAGGTCATCAAATGTTCCCTTTTATGATGGAATTCTATCATTGATTGATTACTTGTTTATCACTTGTTATTACTGTAAGAACAATATTTTTACTAATCCTATGCTTTTGTCATAAACTTGAAATACATACTAATACTTGTTATAAATTATTTTCATAAGATACTCATGTAAAAATTATTTTGCATTGCACTTGATTCTCCATGTGTCTTGAAAAGAAACTCATTTTGTTTGTAATCCTGTCTTGAAAATAAACTCTACATAGAATTGTCATGCATTTGTTCTTCTAGTTTTTTTTACTTCAATCAACATACATTTGGAAAGACCTTTGTAAGGGGCAGAACTCTGATTAGGTCCAAAATTAACTTTTTTTTATCCAATTCCTGTATGAAAATCTTTCAAATAAGAGAGAGAGAGAGAGAGAGAGAGAGAGAGAGAGAGAGAGAGAGAGAGAGAGAGAGAGAGAGAGAGAGAGAGAGAGAGAAAATTGAACCAAAGACTAGACTGCTGAGTTCTAGTCTTAAATTTACACTTGAATGCTGCTGATCAAATACAGGCTTAAGCATGCTGGACTGTACAAGGTATTTCACTTATGCAAATCTTGCTGATTCCTTTAAATTCAGAATACGGAAACATGACCAAAAATCAGTTGTTCATTTATGGAGAATGATCTGAGAATGTATTATACTTTATATACGACTTGTAACATTCAAATGTTTTAACTATATTATGCATCATGATTAATGACTTAAGTATAAATTTACCGGTATCTTTCTAGATCTCTGGCAATGATATTGAGATTGCCAATGCAAAAGTGAAAACTTTTAAGGTCTTTATATCATTATAAATTGGTAATTTTTGCTAATAATTAGCTTTCTAGCTGATTTTGCTTTTCTTGCCTGCTTGTTAAATTTCTTGTCTTCTGAATGGAAGAATTTAATTTTTTTAATATACTCAAGATATAATATCAAAGTAGGTCAGTGACACCATTTTCGCATTTAACTAGTTTCAAGAAATAAAGTTAGCAAAATGCAGCTAAAAGCACAAAATTATGTACTAACTGAATCATGAAAATTAGGTCAATACAATCTCCCATTTACTTTACTTTCTCAAGATGAATCCACACATAAAAATTTATGACCATACTAAATTTCAGAGCAATGAAGCTGAGTGCGAAACCTTGATGTTGAAGCCAACATGATCATTAACACCAACACAATCTTTGAAAATGTGATACCTATTGCCTTACGTAAGACTTGTGGTCGAGACTAAAAAAAAAAAAATTAAAAGCCTGCTCCCCCTTCTCAATTTAGTTTAATTTTATATGGTAGTATGTTTTTTCTTAAAAATAATTTCCTGTTTATGATATCAATTGTTTTTTTTGTTCCCTTAATAACTAGACAGGATATGTTTCACAATGAGGTAGCAATAATGTAGTCCATAAGAAAGTCATTAAGACAAAGTATTTCCCTATATTATTATTAACAGACAATACAGGTTGTTAAATATAGATCAAGTAGGTCACATTAAAAACAGCAGGGATTTCTCAAGCCTCATGACACATATATGCACTTATAAAACTGGTATACCCAAAAAAGTATGTACGTTGATCATTCACCATAACTAACATTTCAATAATTAAATATAAAGTAGTCCTGATAACTAGTCGGACCATTTCACTCAGCATGCTCTTGTAACATTGTAAACATCCATATCTAAACTAGCATTTATAACATACAAATTTGTTTCTTTTTTTTTATATTGGTTTTGATTGCAGCAAACCAACACTTTGAAGACTAGATGAGCATGGCATAAACCCTTACCCATGGACATGTCATGGTAGTGACCAAGGTTGATCCAACTGTGAGAAATAATCACCCTCCAGATCACGAGTAAGCCACTGAGTCTGTTTAACAAAGAACTGATGAAAAATAGTTTCAATAGTCATAATTAGACTGTGTAGCTCTCACTTGAAATTAGACTTTTTCAGGATCTTTGCAATTTATACCTATTTACCAATTTTTAAAGAAATCTGATATAGGCAATCATATACAAGATCACTCACTTCGACCTACTCACAATAATCATAATAATCCTAGTGACAAAACTCAAACTAAAAGTAAATCATTTTTATTTCAAATTCAAATGAGATATTCATAGCGTAAGCTTATATTCCAAATTTGATCAAAATCAGACCAGAACATAAATGAAATCTCCAGAAAACAAACTTAGCTAATTAGATGTAGGTCACCTCATTGATGTGCATGGTTCTTGTGACCAATATCATTCAGTATGTGTGTGTCTGTCGGGTTTAGCAGAACTCAAGTGTAGTAGTGGCTACTGATACATTGTGCTGATAAAAAGTTAAATTCTAAAAATGCAAAGATAAACAAGGATCCGAAGACTACTAGCTGAAAACAATTTCTGTAAATTCAATATAGATCATTTCAACCCTTTAACTGTCAAGCATTAAAACAATCCCAAATACTATTCAGTGGTAACTAGATTTTTAAATCAGCTGCTGTGGTGGACATATTGGATGTCAGATTATCTCCATTTTCATTCAAGACATGCAAATCAAAGGTCATTTATGACCAACAAGCCGTTTTAAGAAGTCTTTTGGTTGAAATCCTTCTTGACATGACTTTCCAATTTGGAGGAATACTGATACGATTTTTAAGATGGCTGCCAAGATCACTTCTATTTAAGTATTATGGGATTGCAAACTACAAGATTTATTTACCTCCAAAATTTGAGAACTTTACAACATGCAAAACCATGCACCTCTGAAAATGAAGATTTTACAAAGGATGTGTTCTAATAAGCATCAGCAATTTTATGCTTTGCAGAAATGCATATTAACAAACTTTATTGAAAGAATTGTGCTTGTTTTCCAAGAGATCTGTTAGAATGACCTCATTCAGTCATGAAAATTAGCAAAGTAATGAGGACACCTGTTTGGAACTAATTTGATGCTCATAATATATAGATGTGACATCAGAGTATGGATAAAATAAAAAAAATGGAGAGTAAATCACTAGATAGTAGGGTTGCTTATTTAGCAGCTGGCATTGTGTCCATATTAGATAGGAAATATGCCTACAGAGTAGAAAACAAGCATTTGTTAATAGATAGACAATGGATGCAGTGCACTACATAAACTTATTTGACTTTTGTGGGCCTGTGATCATGCACCTGGCTCACATCAGCCTAACAGCATAATGAAAGACCAGTTGGCCAAGAAATCTAGGTCAAGAGGATGCTTTTCTACAGCATAATGGAAGACCAGTTGGCCAAGAAATCTAGGTCAAGAGATTGCTTTTCTACAGAAATTTCTTCAATGCAGTTTATTTTCACACTGGTCTGTCATAGCGCATCAGCACTTATAGTATCTTAATGATTTCTTTTAATCCTTTCTTTGTGTTACCATTTTGACAACCATTTTGTTACATTCACTGTTTTGTGAAAGTTTTTTTGACTTCATTGTGATGTATTACAGATCCTACAATATTTGAGTTTTAATTAAAATATCACTCCCGACTTTTGTCATTTGTTTTTCTAATGTCAACCATTCAAATGAGCCATGCTGTCAAAAATTCTGAGATGGGAGGTAAAAGCTAATATGTGAGAGTGAGGAATGCCATTTCATGCACAAGCCATCAGCTAGACTCCAATACATATACATGTTATTGATACTAAAATGGACATTTAGATTGTACTGAGGGGTAGGTCTGATTATGAAATATTGGAATGGAATCTCTCATGTTTCTACATGTGTAGCTATTTCCTACTATCATTTGATTCACAAGGTCTACAATTAGATCCTTGGAAACTGCAGACATGAGATATCCTTTAGATTTAGTCACAAGGTTACCAATCTCTCTATTGAGAAAACAAGTTTATTTTAACAAAATCTGTGTATTGAAAAATGGGAACCAGATTAGAAATGGGTGAACATTAGAGTATATACGGGTTTGGCTGACCAGGACTGGTTAATAATGTAAGTCATGTTTAAGGCAAAAGAATCTTTTAATAGCTTATCTTAGTTGTAAGTAAAAAAAAAAAAAATAGACATTTCTTTATCAATGGAATTGCAGTCCTTAAATAGTCGAGTTTGGAACACTTATTACAAAAATTAGCACATGACTCTTTGGTGTAGACTTGAAAGCACATTTCAAACATATGCAAGTCCAGAAAATGCTGTGGCTCATATCCTTTCCTCTACACAGAAGCTGACTTCCAGGTTTCATCTATACTGATAAATACAGGTTTGGGCATGAGCACTCACAAATTTAAATTTACTGAATTTTTAATATCATGGTGTTTGCAGTTTTACTATGGGAACTGAATTTGTACCATGATTCCTTCACGGTAAAACTTCCATTTATACATCAGTGAAACATTATGTGACTTCATAAATTATAAATAAATAAATAAATATGACACCTTATCCTCTGTATCCAACTGCTGCAGTTAGGTATTTAAAGTCTGAAAATTGTAAGTGCCAAAGTCAGCATCATAGGACAAAGTTTGTTCATCTTTACAGATCTCAATGAAGTTATTTACCTGCCAATGTGCTTGAATTGTACATGGACTATTACTTCATCTTGGTGCTGAAACCCAGGCCAACAATTTTGGAGAAAATTATAAGAGACTAGACACCAAACTTTCTGCATGTCAAACAATTTAAATTTATACAAATAAGTGTTCTCAGTCTCAGAAATAAAAAATATTTTTAATATTGGTTACTGATTTAAATAGTGACTAGATGATACGTATTTAGTAAAAGTATACAAATAAGTGTTGAGAAATCCTTCAGATGGAAGTATAAAGAAGTCATTGCAAACAGTCATTATTATTACTGATGTAGTTAACAAGATGAAACTGCTATCTTACAACAAATAAAAAGGAATTTCTATAAAATACCCTGTATTGTTTTACTCTTGTTCGGATCTTATGTTTGTGGCAAGTCCAGATTCCTCATGGGCAAGCTTAATTTTCCAACCAGCTTGACCTGGGCAATCTGACATTTACAAAATTTGTAAATCATTGCAGATGCACGTTATGATTTCAGTGTTAAAACTGGCTGTTGTGGAAACAAAAGTTCTATAATTGTAGAAAAAACTATGATGTGATTTCATCAAAACCTGCATGATATTTTGTCATCATAAACTGGAGGCAAACTCAAATCATCCAGGGTCAAGTTCAATTTTTATGTTAGTTTGCCAATAAACCACTGTAAAATTTGGTTCAATTCTGTCAAGTGGTTTTTGAGAAGTTGTTGAAGTTATTTTCTATTTTTAGTGATGAAAGCAATATTTAAAGGAAGAATGGCCCAATTTGTACTAAATTGAAAACCAATAAAATTCTGTCAAAATTTTTTAAAAAGTTTTTGAAAGGGTACTTTGTTTTATGTAATGGTGGCCAAATTATATATTGGATCTGTATTAAAGGAACAAGTCTGAATAGCCAAAATGCTCCCTACAAAACCATGTGCAGACTGGTCATATGTTTTGAATAGACAAGGCAAAACAGACATAGGACCATACTATACCATAAGCTCCCTTCACCATAAAATTATAAGGTAAAGCTGTAGTTTTGGTCAATTTTTATTTCAGAAATCTGTTCATAAATTAAAAATTCTGAAACACATGGAATAAAAATTTTGTTTAATTAAATGAACTGCATGCCAACCTAATCTATCTGCTATTGATCTGCTTCATCATACCAAGTCTTTCTGTTCTTGTTTTGGGAGTCATAAGAGTTGTCATTGTCACTGAATCTTTTGTGAGATTGTGGCTCCTGATAGCCAGTTCTTTGAAATCCATATCCTCTTCCCCATGCACCCCTGTTTCTATTAGTGTTGTTATTCCAAGAATCATTTCTTTCAAACTCCAATAACTCTGGAAGCTGAGTGGCTTTTTCTAGGGAGTCATACTTCCCATCTTTCCAGATTTCATCAAGTGTGCTTACCAAATCTGATGGAACATCAAACACTGCTCCCTGAAAGATGGAAAATTTGATAGAAAGATGCATTAATTTTGTATGCAGTTGAACCTGTTTATAGTGGCCAACCATGGGGGAAAAAAATGTGTAAAACTGATATGACCTATAAAAAGATGTTCACCCACAATTTGCTAGTTACTAAAAATAGAATTATTAGCAAAAATGTTAAAGAGATTCTGTTTTTTTTTTCTTTTGGACAGATTGTTCAAGTAATATCTTAGAGGAGTTAAGTTAATTCTTACTGAATGAGTCAGGTCACATGAGCAGGTACTTTGAAACATTAGAATGAGTAGTACGATCTGTCACATGGAGCTAACTGCAAAATATAATTGTAAAAGAAGGCATATATAAGGATACACCTGAGCAATTTTATTTCTAGAGTCATTCTTATTTCTTGTGTTCCTGTTGTAAAATCAAGTCTGCAGAATTGTTTTATGTTTTACCTGGAAATTATTGGAAAAGAAAAACATTTGATTGAACTGTTCAGTGGAAATAAAAAGTGCTCATTTGGAGAAAAATATTATCTTTGACACTATTGTGAATTATTCAAAGGAATTCTAGGCAACACCATTTTGGAATCACAATTATTGACAGACCAGTAAATTTCTAGTTTTGAAATTTACATGGAACTTTTTATTCTCTTGGACTTTCACTTAACTTTATAAAGATTATTTTAGATTCACTTCATAATACTGGCAGTTCTCTTGCATTTTGTTTTAAAACTTTGATAATTAAATTATTTAACTTTGGAGAAGTCAAGGGCATTGAGCTGATTTTTTAGTAACTTCAAGGTCATTCATGATAATGCCATGTTTCCATTACACCTGCATAGTATTTCATCATATTTAATAAACAAAAACAGAGATATCTTCTAATCCTCTACCATAAATATGCACAAATTCTGGTCATAATTAAATACATTCAACATCTTACTACTATAAGACTATTAAACAAGTCTGATCACAAACAGTAGAAATATAACTGCAGTAGTGTTGATAGGCTGAGTAAATCAAACACAAGATCACATTATTAATATGCACTGATATATTTTCATCTACTGATATCACTCATAATCACACTCAACAAATATCTTCATGATATATGCCCTATTTACCATGTCTGATCAACATTCTATTGGAAACACTCTGTAGAATGGTCAATAAATAAGCCAATCAGATATAAGATTCACCTCATAAATATGCACAAGTCTTGTAAAAGACTTGACAACATACTGACAATATCAGCATCTTTACCATTACATAACATGCTGGATTAAAATAACATCAGCAACACAGTCTATCAGCAAGAAGCTGAGTAAGCAGATGCATGACTACCTCTTTAATATGTGTGATTTAGATTTTAAACAGAGATTTAACAATTATAGCCATATTGTTATAATGTCTCATTTAATACCATGATATAAGCTTCTTTACCCAGTTTTATAAAACTCTACCAGAAATACCTCATTAATATATGTGGACTTCAATTATTATTAAACTTGATCTTGATTATATATGCATGTATTCTCAGATTGTTAAAAATCAGATCAGAAATATGGCTTTGAGAGTGAAAACAAGCTCACCAATATAAAGGCAACATAAACTTATTAGCATGCATAAATCTTAATCATTATTCTCCCCTGAGAACTTGATGATAAAAGCTCATATTTAAAGTCTGATCAAAGTGGATCAGAATATACTCTAAAGAGAGAGGAAACAAACCAATTTGTTGCAAGTTCACCAATAAATATGCATGGATCTCGCTCATTTTTTATTTAACAAGCCCAGTTTTCAAGTTTGATCACAACGAGATCAGAAATATGGTCTGCCCAATGTTAATTGGTAATGAAAAGAAGCGATCTGAATGGGTCTAAACTAAAAAGTTTATATCTCACCAGTTTGTCTTTACAAAGTCTCATTCCTGTAATTTTTTCTTTATCTTCCATTCCTAGATTACGTTCCATTGCACGCCACACATATCCTAAACCATGCAGCTCCATGTTTGTTCGGAAAACATATGTTGTATATCCCTGAAAAACGAAAAGAATATTCAATACACATAATCTCAATTATAATGACCCTATATGCAATCACTACCAGTTTACTTCATTTAATAAAACATTTTAAAAAAAACCCCTTCCCTACATCTTTTTCAAATGAAGGGAGATTCCTCGACCACCAGTGTTCAGTTCTAGAATACTCTGCCAAAAGTATGTTGCTGTTTTCATATTGCCATATATATATACATGAATATTCAATACACATAATCTCAATTATAATGACCCTATATGCAATCACTACCAGTTTACTTCATTTAATAAAACATTTTAAAAAACCCCTTCCCTACATCTTTTTCAAATGAAGGGAGATTCATCGACCACCAGTGTTCAGTTCTAGAATACTCTGCCAAAAGTATGTTGCTGTTTTCATATTGCCATATATATATACATGAATATTCAATACACATAATCTCAATTATAATGACCCTATATGCAATCACTACCAGTTTACTTCATTTAATAAAACATTTTTAAAAAACCCCTTCCCTACATCTTTTTCAAATGAAGGGAGATTCATCGACCACCAGTGTTCAGTTCTAGAATACTCTGCCAAAAGTATGTTGCTGTTTTCATATTGCCATATATATATACATGAATATTCAATACACATAATCTCAATTATAATGACCCTATATGCAATCACTACCAGTTTACTTCATTTAATAAAACATTTTTAAAAAACCCCTTCCCTACATCTTTTTCAAATGAAGGGAGATTCATCGACCACCAGTGTTCAGTTCTAGAATACTCTGCCAAAAGTATGTTGCTGTTTTCATATTGCCATATATATATACATGAATATTCAATACACATAATCTCAATTATAATGACCCTATATGCAATCACTACCAGTTTGCTTCATTTAATAAAACATTTTAAAAAAAACCCTTCCCTACATCTTTTTCAAATGAAGGGAGATTCATCGACCACCAGTGTTCAGTTCTAGAATACTCTGCCAAAAGTATGTTGCTGTTTTCATATTGCCATATATATATACATGAATATTCAATACACATAATCTCAATTATAATGACCCTATATGCAATCACTACCAGTTTACTTCATTTAATAAAACATTTTTAAAAAACCCCTTCCCTACATCTTTTTCAAATGAAGGGAGATTCCTCGACCACCAGTGTTCAGTTCTAGAATACTCTGCCAAAAGTATGTTGCTGTTTTCATATTGCCATATATATATACATGAATATTCAATACACATAATCTCAATTATAATGACCCTATATGCAATCACTACCAGTTTACTTCATTTAATAAAACATTTTTAAAAAAAACCCTTCCCTACATCTTTTTCAAATGAAGGGAGATTCCTCGACCACCAGTGTTCAGTTCTAGAATACTCTGCCAAAAGTATGTTGCTGTTTTCATATTGCCATATATATATACATGAATATTCAATACACATAATCTCAATTATAATGACCCTATATGCAATCACTACCAGTTTACTTCATTTAATAAAACATTTTAAAAAAAAACCCTTCCCTACATCTTTTTCAAATGAAGGGAGATTCCTCGACCACCAGTGTTCAGTTCTAGAATACTCTGCCAAAAGTATGTTGCTGTTTTCATATTGCCATATATATATACATGAATATTCAATACACATAATCTCAATTATAATGACCCTATATGCAATCACTACCAGTTTACTTCATTTAATAAAACATTTTAAAAAAAAACCCTTCCCTACATCTTTTTCAAATGAAGGGAGATTCCTCGACCACCAGTGTTCAGTTCTAGAATACTCTGCCAAAAGTATGTTGCTGTTTTCATATTGCCATATATATATACATGAATATTCAATACACATAATCTCAATTATAATGACCCTATATGCAATCACTACCAGTTTGCTTCATTTAATAAAACATTTTAAAAAAACCCTTCCCTACATCTTTTTCAAATGAAGGGAGATTCATCGACCACCAGTGTTCAGTTCTAGAATACTCTGCCAAAAGTATGTTGCTGTTTTCATATTGCCATATATATATACATGAATATTCAATACACATAATCTCAATTATAATGACCCTATATGCAATCACTACCAGTTTACTTCATTTAATAAAACATTTTAAAAAAAACCCTTCCCTACATCTTTTTCAAATGAAGGGAGATTCATCGACCACCAGTGTTCAGTTCTAGAATACTCTGCCAAAAGTATGTTGCTGTTTTCATATTGCCATATATATATACATGAATATTCAATACACATAATCTCAATTATAATGACCCTATATGCAATCACTACCAGTTTACTTCATTTAATAAAACATTTTAAAAAAACCCCTTCCCTACATCTTTTTCAAATGAAGGGAGATTCATCGACCACCAGTGTTCAGTTCTAGAATACTCTGCCAAAAGTATGTTGCTGTTTTCATATTGCCATATATATATATATATATATATATATATATATATATATATATATATATATACACACACACACACCCACGTGCTTCATCTCCTATGCCAAAGTGACTTCCTACTTTGTACTCCTAAATTTGCCTAGGCTTTATGTTCTACTGATTAATACTAAAAAAATGCATAATCCCAGAAATACCAGTGTATTATGCATTTGTCTTCTAAGTGAGTACAGATGGTAGGTTATTTAATCTATGCAATAATTGGAGTTAAGTGCCTTTTCCTTATAACTTTTGACTGTGGAAGATATAACTGGTGGAAACAAGTTAGCCAAAGTTTCAAAATGGGCCATGAATAACAAAACATCTATTATTAGATCACATGATGATGTGAATGGTAGGCTAATTAACCTTTCTCTTCAACTAATTTAAAGTGACAGGTAATCTATGATGAGTACAAACATTTGAAATTTTTAAAAACTCATATTTAACATGTAACTAAACATCCTAACAATCCAAAATAACTTAGAAATTCATATGAAAAGCGTATAGTTTCATACTTAACAAGAACTCTTAGTTAAACATTCCAAATATGGGAAATTTCACAGAAAATTGTGAAAAAAAAGTACCCTGTAACCAGTTGCCCATGAACTCATAAAATTTGCACAGGCTGAACATCACAGACACCTATTGTCAAATTCACAAAGAAAAATGTTATGCTGTTAAGCAATGATATACCGGAGTGCAGGATTGCATGCTACCTGCAATTTTTAGTCAGTTGTTCCCCCAAATAAGGACCTATGTGCATCCTTGCATAATATATCAGATCTGTCACTGCATAATATATCAGATCTGTCACTGCATAATATATCAGATCTACTATCACACAAAGAACTACATCTACCACTGCATAATATAACCATGTCATCACACAAGGAACCAGAACTGTCAATGCATAATAGATCAGATCTGTCATTACACAATACATCACATACCTGGCTGATCATATATAGCACAGACAAGATCTGTCACAATACATCAAGATCCAGACCTATAATCACATAAAATATCAGATCCATTTGTTGTCAAATACATAACTGACCCTGATTTGTTATCAGATCTGTCATATAAACCTAGATCTGACAATATACACTATATTATAAACCCAGATTTATCATCATATATCAAATCACTGACACAGTTTTGTCATCTTCTAATACATAGACCAGATCTGTTATTACATATTACATACCCCATCTGACTTAGCATATTATTAAACCCTATAGATTCTTTTCACTTTACTTTGAGATGGGGTTATGAAACCAGATGTTCACTTCTGAATACATCCAATGGATTTTCATTTTTCATTTAGCTGGATGCCTGGGTGATAAAAGATATTGTTTTCAATTGTTTATTTTTCCTGCACATGTGTAGAAATGTAAATATTGCACAGACACATGATTCTTTGTCCTCAACAATTTTTACTCCAAATCTTGAATGTATCATACTATTTGCAAAGTTTCATCTGTCTGTGTGCAGTTCAGCATTCATGTAGTGCATAACAAAGCACACTGTGACTAACACAGCTCTGCACCTGATCAAATGAAGCAGCCTGAAAAGGCCTAAAAAGTCAAAATAAAAATCACTGACACCTAACCTAGTATTTTTGCAAGGACAAGAATTGGGCAAATGAATCAAGGATAAGTCTATGTAATCTGCAATCTGGAAATGCAACCAATATGTCAACACATATAAAATGGCACCATCTTATTGACCAGACCTTCTAATGAAGTTGATATGTGTATCAATAATGTGTCATATTGCTGTAAGCATTTGTTGAATTATATCAATACATGGCAGATGTATTATATCACATACACACACAAACAGATATGACATACATATATCACGTAGATATATTTCTGTATCTTTTATCATGTAAATATAACAAAAACATTTTATGAAAGAAAAAAAAAATAACCAGCTGCATTGCATTGTATAATTTATCATTAAATACCCCAAAACATTGTCAACACAATTCCTTAAAGTGGGTTCAGGCTTTGGCCCAACCAAAGCAGTTACTGAGAAAGTGTTTAAGACCAAAATCAAAAGCAACAGAAGTGACCAAATAAAAAAAAAAATATAAATCAAGTTTATAGACCATCTTAGAATTTCAACCTATTGGATCCAGACAGTAAATACATTTCTTTTAAAAGACATTCCATTTCTAAGTTTAAAAAATTATTTGCCATTAGGAAAAATCTTGTAAACTATGGAAGCTGCCATCAAAGGATTAAAAAGATGGATTGATAGTTATTTATAGGAAATATACGTGTTCATGTGTTTTGATGATAGTAACATGTATGCTTATAATACAGTCCAACTGTAAAGTGCACTGACCCTGATATGCCATTTTATAATGCACTGGCAAATCTGAGTCTTTGCAGTCAGGAGTAAAAGGTTCACTGTTTTGAATCAACATGCAGCAAATAGTTCTATAGAACAAATTAAATTCCTTCCCTTTGATGCATTTTATTCACAGTAACCTGTTAAAACTTTTTGTAAAAAAATGCCATTTTTCTAGCACCCTCTTGGTATTTTCTTCAAGTACTGATCTTATTCTTGTCTAAGAATATATCTGATGAAAAATGTAGTATCATGTAAAAGATAAAGAATTTTGAAATGATATTTTTTAAAATGGGGTGAGGGGTCCTTGGATTTTTTTCGGAACCTGGATAATGGATTTTTCTTACAAGATAATACATTTTGTAATTAATATAATGGATACAATTACAAAAAAGTGCACAATTTTTAAATGTTTGGAGAATAGTTTTCGTTTTCTTAAATATAAAATCTCAGCCCCCCCCCTTATTCTTTAAGAGGTGAGTTATTTTAGCACTGGGTATTTATGTTAGGTATGACTAACTACATGTTATGTATGTACTTCACATGGGATCAAAACAACTCCAATATTCTGAAAATGTGGACCAAGATTTGCTGTTAAACACTGCCTATTTTCAGAAAATGTAGCTCCAGGAAAACCCTCTGACTAAGTCTATCACTATTTACCAGCTATAACCTGACTGTTCTGGTTTTCCCCCATTTTCCGTAAATCTATTTATATCATAGACAGGCATGATGATTGTTCTTATGACCCAGTTTGCGTAGGCTTGTCCTTGAAGTGGAATTTCCACAGCTGCAATTCAGAGTGAACAAGGGCAAATAATCACATAAACAGAACAAAGGAAATAACAGCTATGTGACATGAAAACAGGCAAAGCAGTCAAATATTGATGGAAAACATGTTAAACAAAATAGGATTTTTGACATAGTATCAAGTCAATGCTGTTTTTTATAACATTTTTTGCTTCAATTTCCTTGATCAATATTTCACTTGGCAATATAAAGAAAGACTAAAATAGATAAATGGATAAATTTTTTTTTTTAAAAAAGTGTTCATTCTCAATACAGGATTGATTGATCAACATACTAGAACATAATAAATCGCCTGGAAAGATTTTAAAAATAATAATAAATAAATTTACTGAATTGTGCTTAAAAAACAACAGAGATGAGTGTAATTCCTTCAAAGCTGAATGTAAGACTGGACACTGCCAAATTAAATTGCACATTCACTGTATATTTATATCACCAAGAAGTACATGTCAATATCAATGATATGCACTTCAAACAAGGAACATAAGGACTGTAATAAAGATAAAAGGGAAGACTTTGTTCTCATGAAGGAAATGACCAATAACAAAGAAGGAAATGACTAATAACAAAATGCCACCAAGAGTGGCCTTATTTTAACTCCCTACTACTGTTTCAATTCAGTACTTGCTTGTAAGTCAGGTAAAAAACTGTTAACAGTTATCTGCCATTTCATAAAGCACTTGCAGATCAAGGTCCATGTTGTTTTTTCTACTGAGTACTTCTGAAAAACTTCACAGACCCAGACCCATTAGCACATTATGCAACACCCGATCTGCATGTATGCAGTCTGCAGCTGTACTTATAATGGAATATATATGATAAACACGCAAATTCACACTGACCTTGATCTGTACCAGATACCTTACACAGCAATTATTTCTGGTGGATAATAATATTTGCAGCTTTGCTAAAAGAAGAGATTTTGTCACTAATCCCATCCTGGTATCAGCACTGTTATCTTCACAGATGAGCAAATGTGTTTTCAAACTTGTGTGTAAAAAAAAAAAAACTATGTAAAACTGGAACAAAGATAACAAAAATTCACAACAAGCCAACTGTTACATAATTTCATTAATATAATATTCTCAAGCTGTATCATATTTCATAAGAGGGAAAAAATGTACAAATGTAATTTTTTTTTAAATTTCACATATTGACATCATACTGTAGTAATGGGAGCTAAGTGCATTCTCCAATGACATGTGAAGGCACCTGACCTGTGCTGACTTTGAGAGGTATCAAACCCTGGATTACAAGTCTTGATGTACTTACCCTGACTCCCAGACAAAAATAGACCAATGAAATGATATGATTAGTATAATTCAACTGCAAATGTAAAAGTTCACTTATGTACCAGTCTAGCAGAATAAATGTCAATGTTAAATCTTCATGTACCATGCAAGTACTTTAAGTTATTTATACATCTTCAATTGGTATGAGGTTATGCAGTCAATCTCAATTTAACTCTTCAAATCACACAATCTGGAAAGCACCAAGAAAACACTTGTCATTAAGTATAGACAACTATGCTAACTAATGGGTTTAACAATAATTTAAGTGTATTACTTCATACTGACTCTAAACATATTTTATGAAAACTTTTTACTGAAGTAGGATCTAAATTGTGCTAAAGTAGACTAATTTTATAACATTGTTTCAGTTTAAATTTATACACTTTGCCATAACACTGGATCAAAGTTACAATTCATATCCCATACCCTAAGACTCTGGTTCTAAGCAACAATTTATACTCCTTGCCATAACATGCAGACACGAAGTTACAATATATACCCTTTGCCATACTCCTTGCTGTAACAGTTTTAAAGTTACAATATATACCCTTTGCCATACTCCTTGCTGTAACATAGTTTTGAAGTTACAATATGGGTCAAAGCTACAATTTCTACCCCTTTGCATATCACACTGGGTTAACCCATTAACCCCTGGAGGTTTTTGTCATTTTCGCCTGAAATTCGAATAGGAAATTGATTTTGAGAGATATTTCGGAATACATTATAATACATCGACTTGGAAGACATTTTTAGTTAACTTAATGCCTATTTGTGTTAGAAACGTCAATTTTTATTGGTTCTTTCGCCTGAACATAAAAATTACAATTTATACCATATGCCATAAGAAGGTTAAAAACTGGACTTTTTTTATGGCTTAATGGACCCATCATTTTCATGTCAGATCCACTCTTCATTCTAAATGCCCATCTTATCCTACTTTTTGCACAGGTTCAAAAGTCTGTGTGTAATTCAGACTAGTCTGTCTTAGATATGAGGCCAAAAAGTCTAAAATCGTTCGCAAAACCAGATCATAACTTCGGGTGAATTTCGGCTGGAAAAAACTTGGGTCCAAAAAGTGACGTTTTCCCCTGTATTTTGTAGTGCAACTAGAACATCTTTATTATTTGATATCATCGTAAAGCTACATCTGTCTACCTTTCAATAATACCACCTACTTTATTGTATTGCACATGACCATAATGCTACAGAGCTCAGAAGTAGGCTACCACATCCTGCCCCGTAAATGCAACACTAGGGGTTAATAAGTTAAAACTACAATTTCTACCCCTTTGCATAACACACTATGTCAAAGCTACAATTTCTACCCCATTGCATATCACACCGGGTTAAACTACAATTTTTACCCCTTGCCAATAACACAATGGATCAAATCTGCAATTTCTACCCTTTCCATAACACAGTGGATCAATGCTAGAATTCATACCCCTTTCTATAATATACTAGGTCAGAACTACAATTCATACTCTTTTAAAGAACATAAAAAACAAATGTCTTTTGACTATGAAAAGATTGTAGAGAGCCTAAAAACCACTGTATATCTTCTCATATTCAATGTAATTGTTCATCAAGGTCAACAGAGGGTCTCCACTTACAATAAAAGTATTTATATAGGACTATTTCACAGTACAATAAAAATCTTACTCACATACTTGTGTATATAAATTACTAAAAACCACATAACACTACCTAAATGCAAACTTCATTCAATAGGATAACTAAAACTGGCTGAATGTATTTTGGTTTAACCGAAATGAATTATTTAAAAAGAGTATAGTGTTTCAATGCAATGAAGGTTGAACAGTTCCCAAATCATTTCCCAATAATGCCATATGTGCAGCCCACTTTCAAACCATTTGAGATAAGATATACATCTGTACAACAAACAAAAAGATGTTATTGGATGACATATTTATTGGAAAGTAAATTTATTGGATCAAGGTACACTATTGATAAGAGCTGACATATTTGCAATAGTTGCCAATTTATGCAACCTCAGAACACAAGACATGCATCTGCTGTTTACTCATATCAATTAAGAATAATTTGTAAATGAATAATGCACTGAACTTCATCTACAGCTGTACATACACAACACAGGTGAGGGTGGAGTGGGGTGGGGGAATTGCAAGTCACGAGTAGTACTGTTGTACAAGCTGACCACATTACTGCTCAAACTCAATAACAAGCTCATGTCAATATATACTGAGGAAAGTCTAGTTTCAATGACTGCCTTAACAAGCTCTTGTGAATATATAGAGTTCAATCTAGTTTCCACAACAAGCTCATGTCCATGTATATAGAGGACAGTCTAGTTTCCCTGAATGCCTTAACAAGTTCATGTCAATATAGAGGTCAGTCTAGTTTCCATGATTGCCTTAACAAGCTCATGACATTATAGAAGTCAGTCTAGTTTCCATGAATGCCTTAACAAGTTCAGGTCAATATGGAGGTCAGTCTAGTTTCCATGAATGCCTTAACAAGTTCATTTCAATATAGAGGTCAGTCTAGTTGCCATGAATGCCTTAACAAGTTCATGTAAATAGAGGTCAGTCTAGTTGCCATGAATGCCTTAACAAGTTCATTTCAATATAGAGGTCAGTCTAGTTGCCATGAATGCCTTAACAAGTTCATGTAAATAGAGGTCAGTCTAGTTGCCATGAATGCCTTAACCAGTTCATGTAAATAGAGGTCAGTCTAGTTTCCATGATTGCCTTAACAGTGCATGTCAATATAGAGGTCAGTCTAGTTTCTCTGATTGCCTTAACAAGTGCATGCCAATATATACAGGACAGTCTAGTTTCCATGAATGCCTTAACAAGCTTATGTAACTATAGATGTCTGTCTAGTTTACCTGAATGCCTTAACAAGTGCATGTCAATATATACTGGGCAGTCTAGTTTCCAAGAATGCTTTAACAAGCTCAAGTCAATATATACAGAGGACAGTCAAGTTTCCATGAATGCCTGTTGATTCAATGATCTTAAATACATGTCAACAGAACACCAAATGGTATGCACTAATTCTGCACTAGAGCCATATTTTTTTTGTAAACCATTAATATATTTGTTAGCTTTTGGCTTTGCTTCATAGAAAAGGATATATGTGTAGCATGATGACTGTCAACTCTCAATTTTTATCTGAACTAACAAC
This sequence comes from Potamilus streckersoni, assembly GCA_016746295.1. Classification (NCBI taxonomy): domain Eukaryota; kingdom Metazoa; phylum Mollusca; class Bivalvia; order Unionida; family Unionidae; genus Potamilus; species Potamilus streckersoni. The sequence goes on from JAEAOA010001694.1 coordinate 3,899,164, forward strand.
GTATTGACACATTGATACCCATGGTACTAATCAAAAGATCTAAAAAAGCAAAATTGAAAAACTGCACAAAATAAATGTCAAGATGAAGCACTACAAAATAAAATATAAATTGTAAAGATGTTAAACTTAATAAAATGGCTAAAAAATAAATAAAAAGGTAAAAAATATAGAATCCTTATAATATACAGCCACTATTTGATTAAAATACAAAATTTCCTCAAAAAGTCCAAGACATTATCAAAAATAATGTAATCAAGGTACTCATACCAGTTAATTACAAAATATAAAGTTTCTGTTGTGCTCATTTGAAGTTGTATTATTGCTATTACTATATATTATTGCTATAACTAATAATAATAATTGATTAGTCAAGTTTTAGACCAGGTTTAATTATGATGCAATATGCTGCCACTGAAGACACTTTCTAAAAATAATGTTCCTGAAACATTGTGAGTAATAGCAGAATAACTTTGCACAAAGATCTGGCTTTACATTTTTATAATTTGTAATATCCAATTTAAAGTTAATTATACAAGTGCCCAGTAATCCCTAACAGACAAATTCACAATAAAGGCATGTTTATCATTGCTAAGAATAGTAACAGACAACATGGCCGATTCAGGGAATTCTTGTCAAGATTTGTTAACTGTGTCAGGGTCATCTATTAGCTCCTCCCACAGCAGGAGTGGCTTGCATGAAGCAATGAGGCCTTATACAGGGTTTTGTACACAGTCGCATTCTCAGTTACCATTACTAAAAATCAAACTAACAAATTGATACAGGCATAATTAAATGACAGCAAAAAACAAACAAAAAACAAACTTAAATTCCAAATTTCGATAAAATTTATGTCTGGGTTTGAGTCATTTTACATAAGTTATCTAGTCAATAATATCTTTTCTTTATCTCCAAAACACTTATTTTCAAAATTGTGTCAAAATAAACAGTAATGTTAACCATAAACATATTTGTCAAATTTTAAGCTTACCACACACTTAATAAACAAAGACAATAAACGTTTAAAAACTACACAAAATAATTAAAACCTTTTTGAATCAAATACATTAAGTAGGCTTGATATAATTCAAAATTTGAGTGACAACCAAATATGTTACCTACTTGGCCTGACTAAATACATATTAAACAACTGCCAACCAATAGCTGGTACCTACTTGGACAGACTAAATACAAATTAAAACACCTCTCTTAGCCCATTTGTAAAATTAAATATGGCCCCAAAACCACTCAGCCATAGCAGCTCCTACCTCCATTTACCTGGTACTGCAACATCTAGGAGAGTGAATCGGACCATTCTATATCCCCAAGCCATTGGGGTGAGGGTTGGTCAGTAAAATATAACAAATCAACTCTGATGTAATGATGCCCTTTCCATTTTACCATATATACTCACTTATAAGCTGAGGCAAACTGCAAACAAGAAAGATCTTGATCTGCCATAGTATAATGTGTCCACAGATCAGTGTCTGTACTGCTTGTTCTATTAATTACTAATAACCAACTGCACAAACCCAGATCTCTTGGCACAATATGTGATGGCCGATCTGGGTCTGTACATTTTACAGTTGGACTAGTCCTATATGAAGTATAAAGAGCAAATAAAATAGGTTTCTCTTGATTGGCATTCCATGGCAAAATCCAAAAACCTTGCAACATCATTAGAGCAAGAAATGTAGGTCACTGTCACCTACTTCTGCCAGTGGTGACAAGTTGAGTCCAAGTCTCTTACTTGCAGAAGTTTTGACGAAAATGTATACAAATGTATACAGATCCATCATTTAATGTTTGTGCATGTAACACAAAATTGATGCATAAATTTATGAAGCACACAACATGGCAGAAAGCACTGGTGAAAACTTTCAATACTGATTAGATGTGAAATTGTATAATTTCAACATAGAACACTGATTGGTTACAACTTCACAAAATCTACAAAATTGATCCAAGATTTGTATAGCATTCTGACACAAAGCATACACTTTGTGGAAAACCTGTTAAACAGGTCCTAGATAATACCTATTAGATCAGAAAAGGGGAGGTGGGGTATAATTTCTGTTGGGTAGAATAAATGGAATGACTTCTGGCAATGTGCCAGATAAAAGGCAAGAAAATATGTCAACAACTTTTTTTTTTTAATATTAGACTTGTTATTAAATTTAACCCTGAAAACAAATAGTTACCCCATAAAAGTATACCATATATCCTGAGCTCTGGGCTGGAAAAATCCAAATAATAGTTAACCTACCACAAATCCTGAAGTGGCTTTTTCCTAAATCTAAAATTGTAATAAAACTGCAGAATAATCCAGATTCTGTACTTTATATTCCTGGATTTATTCTATCACTGCAATTTTTTTTTGAAAATCATCCCACCCAATAACATCTGAAGCAGAGGGCAATTTTCTAACATACAATAGGTTTTTAAAAAGATATAAAGTTTAGACTTGTAAATATCATCTGCAATTTTCAGAATGATTTTTGAGAAATATGATCATGCATTTTAAAACAGACCCTGACAGAATATTGTTACTTGCCCAGTGGAACTGTAAACTTGTCACAGACACAAACAGCCTTTAACTAGCATTGATAGTAGAGCTTATATTATACAGAAAATGATATTGTAATATCATTATTACCATATTTATCAGTTTATATTGTGCAGCTAAAATATGTATTTCTTGGTATTTCTCAGGGGGTTTCAAGATTGAGAGCTAAAGATCCCTATAGAGTTAAAACTGGGATCAGATTGAGGAAACAAGAAACAAATGGTGTCAGAAATGGTAGTGAAATGAAAAATGTTGGGGGTCTCTGACGCGAGCATTAGGGTTAAAGAATCATTGCTTTAGCAGTCATTTAACATGTTGACTGTTATTGAAGTCTAGGAGACTTTTCAAAGTAGAAATTACTTACATTGACTAAGTCATGTGATCTATTTCTGTTTAACAAATTATAAACCAGGTTATGCATGAGACTTTTTTTTAGAACAGTGTCCATTCCCTTAAATAACTGTTCTTCCTGCAATGAAATAATTTTAAACAAGGTTAACCTCCTTCCCCATTTTTCTTATTGCAATGGTTTTACAATTAGGGTAGGAGAGTAGATTTAAAAAAAAGAAAACATATATTTAATGTAATTGTTTGTGACTTTTTTGCCATGGTGAAAAATGTGCTAAGGTTAGCATTGAGAAACTGGGATGGTCAGCCTGCTGGAAACACCATTATTTTATTTGGCCTTATTTATGTCCCATCAACCCCACAATGAAAAACTAAGTTTTATACAAAAAATTTAAAAACATTAAAATATTACTTTGGTGTTGGACAAAGATCAGTGGTAGATGGCATTGAAAGATTAGATGGGGACTACTATAAACCTAGCCTGACATTTTAATCTACAGTAGTCTGGTATGCTAACCTGACAGTTATATCTACAGTATAGTCTGGTAGGCCTAACCTGACAGTTTAACTCATTAACCCCTGCTTTAGATATCAAATAATAAGGATGTTGTAGTTGCAATACAAAATACAGAGGGAAAAACTTTTTGGAACAGAGTTTTTTTCCAGGCGAAATTCTCTTGAGCTCGGGCTTTAGGGCTTTATGTCCGGATTTTAGACTTTTTGGCTTCAGATCAAAGACAGACCAGTCTGAATTGAAAATGACATGTGAACCTTTGCAAAAAATTAGGATAAAATGGGCATTTAGAATGTAGAGTGGTTTCAACAGGAAAATGATGGGTCTGTTATGCAAAGGAAAAAAAAAAAGAAATCCAGTTTTTACCCTTCTGCTCATGCTCAGGCAAAAAAGCCAATGAAAATTGACGTTTCTAACACAAATAGGCATCACATAAGCCGGAAATGTCTTCTAATTGTAAAGATGTTAAACTTAATAAAATGGCTAAAAAATAAATAAAAAGGTAAAAAATATAGAATCCTTATAATATACAGCCACTATTTGATTAAAATACAAAATTTGATGTATTATAATGTATTTAAAAATATCTCCCAAAATTGATTCGCATGACAAAAACCTCCAGGGGTTAATGAGTTAACTAAGGCACAGTCTAGAAAGCCTAACCTGACCATTTAATAATATATAGTACAGTCTAGCATGCCTAACCCTACAGTTTGATCTAAGGTACAACCTAATTTGCCTTACCTGATAATGTAATCCATGGTACAGTCTAGTATGTCTAACCTGACAGTTCAATGGTATGTCTGGATGATACTTATAAGGTACATCAAACAGCACATACCCTGTCTGTTATGCCATGTACAGAGCAGACCCAATCTGGTATGTGATGTGCATAGCAAATAAAACAGCACAGACCCAATCTGGTATGCCCTGTGCATAGCAAATCAGTGTGTCTGTGCAATTTGAATTTTTAACATAGTTTTCAAAAATTTTTCAGTCAAATCACTACAATGTCTGCAGCAGGACAGTTTATAGTAATGTCTAGCACTGGGGCATCATGCTACAGGCCGACAAGTTGTTGTTGTTGTTGCAGGATTGAATGCCATTTTTCAGTACAAGATAGGCTATACATGGTGGCCAGTATAAATGGTGCAGGAAGAACCCACAAAACCCAGGAAAAACCACCATCCCACCAGAAGCTACTGGCAAACTATTTCATGTATCCACATTGGCCGAGCCAGAGCCAGAGACACAACCCACTCAGACTGAGGTAAGATGGCAGTGATCCAAAACAGAGTGCTTTAGACCACTTGGCCACTTGGGGTCCCCCAGGCCAAGTAGTCCAAATACTAACTTCTTAATTATGGGTGCCTAGAGAGGCAGCTAACTGTACCATTTTTATATGCCTTTGGTATGACTCAGCCAGAGTTGGAACATGTGATCTCTATTATCCAAGGTAGATGCTCTAACCACTAAACCACCAGAGTGATTGCTAAAGCAAACATCATAGCACCACCATCACATAATGTCATATCAGATCAATGAGTTATGATCAAAGTGAATAGCATTGAAGGTCTGGTTCTATCAATGCTTATTCTAGAACTGAAAATTTATGGGAAAATTTCTTTTCTATTACCAGAAAGATGATAAATCTTTTTAAATATAGGAGATTATATAAAGAAATAAATATAGGGCTTGCAAATATGGGCAATTTTTGTGCATTCTATTCAATTTTCTCACAATTTTGGAGAAATTAATTGCACATCCCTATACCCTTACCTGTGTTGTTCCTGTTGGGTTTCAAACATCAACTGATCAAATAAGTCTAATTATTGCTCTTTATGACACATATATGGGAACAATTTATGGTAGGTCATTTAATTTGACTTTTAGGTTGATCTAAGATTTTCTACCCTGCAATATTCCTTTTTGATTCTATCAAGATAAAACCCTTATAAGAAAATTACCACAGATGTGCTTAACAGTTCTGTCATTGACTTGACTACTTTTGGTTAAGTTGTCCAGTTAAAAACCTTCACTTCATAGATAAACATACATGTAAGGCCAGCATAAGCTGTGTGCATGTAGTGCACTTGCACAAGGAGCCATTTTTAGAGGGGCACCTAATTGGAGAAGAAAAAGGGTGTCAAATCAGAAAAGAAAAGGGGTACAAATATCAGACAAAGGAGCTAAAGTGAAAGAAAACCTTTGCTTTTTCTTCATATGAAAATCTTTTTATTTAACCACAATTTGCATCAATTTATTATCAGGAAATATTTTAATGATGGGAGGGAGAAGCACCAAATGTATGTTTACAATGGGCACCATAATGCCTTACACCAGCCCTGCCTGTAAGACAGCATATTCTGGAACAACTTAAATACAGTAGTCCCCCTCATCAGTGGCCACCCGCTTCTTACAGCCAGAATCTGAAGATCCAGACAAATGTGTGTTCAAAAGTACCCCTCACGAAAGGCCACCTGGCTAACACGACCAGCATATTTGTACAAAAATATAAAATTTACCCCTCACAAGCTTCTGCGTTTTATTTTGTAATATGTATCCAGAACCAATTTTATTCATAATGTGTGTTAAGTAAAAAGTAAACCGATTTCTCTTTCCCAATGTCAGGTTTTTGTTCCTGAAAGAAGTTTGACTAAAGTACATGTACCACTAAGTAAAGTACATGTACCACTAAATGTACCACTAAGGTTAATATTATATAATTTATGCCTTAGGAGAAGCCACATTTATTCCATAAAACCAAGAAAGACTAAAATTTTAATTCATAATAAAATTTAAGTACAATTAATTTAATACAATTAGCCTTACTGCTGTATTATGAAATCTCTGGTTTAGTCACCCTGATAATTGTTAAGATTACAATTATTAAACAGTAGTAACAGCTGAGAAGTGGCAGTATTGATGTACAATACATAAGTCAGTGGGAAAATGGATAGCCTTTATGGCTTCCCTTAGTAAGATGATGAGCTTCACTTCCATAAATAGTGGCTATTACTATTGACCGTAAGTTTAATGGCCATGAGGTGTTATTATTCAGGTCAAATCTGCATACATATGGAAGACTTTTGGCTTTTTTCACTTAGTGTCAAGAAATGTAAAAACAGTAGGGGACCAGACTGTGACTAATGAATCATGTGACAAAATTGCTGCCTTTAAAAACCTCTTGCCATTTTGTTTAAATGAAGAAAAATGGTTTTATCTTGTACCTGGCAACATTGCTGATTATAACTGAAATTGTCAAGATCAGAGTCACCATAGGCTAAAAATGGAACAAAACATGGTACCGGACATATATCGGACATATATCGAAAAATCATATGAGAACACACTTGTTGCTTCCTTTACAAAGAAGGCATTTCGTTCACTCTACAAATGTTTCGTCTGCAAAATTAAATCACATACAGTTAGCAACATTGGAATAAATCATTAATAAACATTAACATGTTATCACGTAAACAGAGATGATTATTTCAGAAAAAATTGGTTATTATAGTCTACAACATGAGTAAGGTGGGGAGTGGGCTTTGCTGAGCAATTATAGGTAGAAAAGACTCCAATGAAACAATTTTATGCTGAAAAGACTCAAATAAACAACATCATAACCAATAAGGAAGTAATTCAGCAGCAGTGGAAAAATGGAGCAAATGGAAAGAGAATTACAGATGTACGAGATTTAAATGATGGTTTTGCAATGTGGATGACAACTGCTTGCATATCACACTTAAGCCAATAATATGAACTATTAATGAATATTCAGTTGAAATAAGTCAATTATTAAAACAACAAGAGTAGGAAATCGATTTTGGGAGATATTTCTGAATACATCCTAATACATTGACTTCCAAGACATTTTGGGTTAATTTAACCCTTTCATCACTAAGTGATTAGTAGGCATAGAGTCCTCAACACTAAGTAACTTTGGAGTTGTAAAGCAAAATGACTTGTGGACTTTGAAACAACATAACTTTGCCAATGTTAAAGATATCTGGCTGGATTATGTGTCAAAATCAAGGTTAAAAATCAAATTTTTATGACTAATTCAATAAAATGTGCATATCTATTACAACTGTTAAAATGCAGGTACAAACAGGTAACAACAGGTAAAATACAATTATTTTATTACCTCTTAGAAAACTTAGAATGTTCTCAAAACTTGTTCAATTGACACTAGATGTACTAGTGAATAATCATAGTAGCAACACAAGTCTTTCTTTCATGGTGTCCATAATATATAAAATTCTATAAAATTAATCAAAATGATCTCCATGGTGAGATCTGTCCACACACCTAAGTGACCTATATCGCCTCTGCCACGTTTGATCGTCGCATTGAAGTTCGTTAAACGGACAATTTTTCCAAAAACTTCATCTGAATAGAATATTTGAAAATAATCCGAAGCTTCCTGGAGCCATATAACTCTCGGGTGTGCCCAACTCTGTCAGAAAACTGAAACAAATCTCTGGTTTTCGGGCTTCGTCCAAAAAAAAAACCCACGTGGATCGTACAATTTCTCTGGTTCGAAACCTTCAAAGTCATCTTCATTGTCATCACTGTCACCCACAAGTGCATTCCATTGTCTCTCCATACGTCTTCCCTCATTGTCAAACAAATTTATCAGGTCAAAATTATTTAAATCCTCCGAAAACTCTCCTCTAAAAAAAATCCTTCAAACGCCGCCATTTTGGATACAAATTTCAGCATTCGGAAAACACGTTAAAAGTTCCTACTTTGTTCGTTGTTTCTAGTTGTATACAAGCTAAACTCACGAGATAATCCAAATATAACATCTACATTACCAGATGAAAGTTATTTGAGGTATTCCGAAAGATATTTAGTCCGGTACTATAACGTTAACAAAGAACACTGCCCCAGACCGAAAACTAGGTCTACAGTGTTGACGGGCTACTTCCCCTGGACCGCATATGCGGTTTGCCGTGATGAAAGGGTTAATGCCCATTTGTGTTAGAAACGTCGATTTTCATTGGCTCTTTTGCCTGAGCATGAGCAGAAGGGTAAAAATTGAGCATGAGCAGAAGGGTAAAAATTGGACTTTTTTTTGCTTAACGGACCTATCATTTTCGTGTCAAGACCCCTCTTCATTCTAATCGCCTATCTTATTCTACTTTTTGCAATGGTTCACATGTCTGTGTGCAATTTAGACTGGTTTGTCTTAGATCTGATGCCAAAAAGTCTAAAATCTGGACACAAAACCAGATCACAACCTCGGGCGAATTTTCGCTGGAAAAACTCTGGTCCAAAAAGTGACGTTTTCCCCTCTGTATTTTGTAGTGCAACTAGAACATCCATATTTTTTGGTATCATCAAAAAGCTACATTTGTCTACCTTTCTATAATACCACCCACTTTACTGTGTCACACATGACCCCTACAGAGCTCAGAAGTAGGCTACCAACTACTGCCGGTAAACACAGCACAGCGCTAGGGGTTAATGAGTTAAACAAAAATTGGAAATTTTTACAAATATTCAAATTTGGTGACATCATCAAAATGCACTGTTTAACCCATTAACGACTCGAGATTTTTGTCGTTTTCACCTGCAATGCGAGTAGGAAATCAATTTTGAGAGATACTTCTGAATACATTATAATACATTGACTTTTAAGACATTTTTGGTTAACTTAATGCCTATTTGTGTTAGAAATGTCGATTTTCATTGGCTATTTTGCCTGAGCATGAGCAGAAGGGTAAATATTGGAGTTCTTTTTTTTTGCTTAATGGACACATCATTTTCGTATTGAGACCACTCTTCATTCTAAATGCCCATCTTATCCTACTTTTTGCAAAGGTTCACATGTCTGTGTGCAATTCAGACTGGTCTGTCATAAATCTGAGGCCAAAACGTATAAAATCTGGATACAAAACTGGCGAATTTTGGTTGGAACAAACTCAGGTCGAAAAAGTGACGTTTTTCCCTCTGTATTTTGTAGTGCAACAAGAACATCCACATTATTTGGTATCATCAAAAAGCTACATCTGTCTACCTATCAATAATACCACCTACTTTATTGTGTCGCACATGACCATAACCCTACAGAGCTCAGAAGTAGGCTACCACCTCCTACCCCATAAACCCAGCACTAGGGGTTAATGACTTAAGATATAAAATGAGTTAATGCAGGGTTCTCAAACAGTGGCCTGCCAAGCTGTATCCTGTGGCCCACAAAATAATTGGCTATTAAGGTATCATGAGAGATAAAGTTGGTGCAGCCCTTGGGAAAAATGCCTTCATGTGGTTTGAGTTTGAGATGAGTAAATGGGGTTTGGAATTTAAGAGATAAACTGAGTTAATAGAGGGATGGAGATAAACTAGGTTAATGGATGGTTAGAAGGTATCAGAACATCCCAGATGCTTTTAAAACAGGATGGAGACACAGAACCACAAAAAATACTGACAAGTCAGGTTCAACTGCAAAACCCGATCTGCCAATGCAGAAATGTGTTGTGTTGTTCTTCTGATTAGTCCTAACAAAATGCAGAGACTAAGACCTTCCAGCACATTATGTTATGGTTGATCTAGGTCTGTGTAGTCTGCAGTCGGATTAGACTTACTTCAAGTATATATGGTAGAAAGTCAACAACACGCACTGATGAAATGTCAAATGTTGGCAAACAATTTTTCTATATTTTGTTTTTCTTTCTTCTTTTGGAGCAGTTTCATATATGGAAAAAGAAACACACACACAACTGTCTAAATTTAACATGAGAGAAATTTTAATAATGAAAATATTTTGTTTACATAAGTTAACTGTTTATTTATGTGATTGATGTTTTTGAAAGTTTTTGTTGCTGCTTTCTTTGTTGTTGCCACTCAAGCTTTAACCATATTTGCCTGCTTAAAAGTTCAGTCCAACTGCAAACATACATACATGCTCTGAACTGACATCACATGATGGGGTGGGTGTACCACTGATTATTTATAACTTCCAAATCTACCAGCACAGTGAATGATGGCAGATATGGGTCTTTGCAGATTGCAGTTAGACTTTTAATTGCAGTCCCAGATCTGCCATCACATAATGTGTCTGCATATTAGGGTCTACATTGTTTGCAGTCAGACCAAACATCTGAGTATACACAGTATGTTCAGATTATTATTTTGTTGCTGTTTTTTTTTTAATTTTCTTCAGGAAAACTGAAAGTTGTCTAATTTTGTGAGAATGGCTTGATCATTCCAATCCTAATAGGTCAGTTATAGAACAAGGAGCATAAAATGGCTGGTTAATATGTGCCAACAACTGGGATTTCCAAGGTTACTGGAATCTCAACAGCTTGCTCATCCATGAGGGATTTCCCAAAAAAACAATTTGTTGCTATTCAAGAGGATGATGTCAGTTGGAGTGATGTGCCATAACACATTCATTTTCAAAAGAAAAAAAAAACTGATCAATGACAGGCTGTGGAGAACTTTTTGGATATACTATTGCTTCCTGAATCACTGAGTAACAACTCTAATCTTGCAGCAAACATTGTCAGTTTATATGGAATCACATGGAAATGTGTGCTGATATTTGTCAGTGAATGTTAATAATTTCCCCATGCCAATCAAAATTCTACTGTTTACAATATGCTGGCCATTATGTAATGTAGCAGGAAAAGTAACATGAAATTTACTGTGAATAATTCTGGCAGTAAATTTCAGATTTTTTTCTGACCTCTTATATTAACAACATTCCAACTAAAACATACTGACAGTTGATTTGAACTGAGTCATAAATATATGATACTAGAAGTCATACCTGAATCTGGAAAAATTTCTCGTCAAACCTCACTTTGTTTTTAAACTAAATCACTAATAATGATCGGAAACTGAAAGGCAGCATCCTGTACATTTTGAGGATTCAAATGAATGTTTATTGTTGCAGCAGTGTGTGTGTGTGTGTGTGTGTGTGTGTGTGTGTGTGTGTGTGTGTAAGAGGCACAAATTACATACAAAACTGCATTAATTTTGTAACAATGTTACTGCAAAGGCAGCCAACTTTGGATGGTGAATGGTGGATCTGGAAGAGGTTAGAAAAAAACAAAAACAAACAAACAAATAAAACCTCTATTTGTAAACATTTTACTCCTTGCTATTTGTAAACATTTTACTCCTTGCAGCTATCATAAATTTTACTGAAAATTCAGCCCTGGACTTGAATGTAGTTTAACCCACATTTCCGGTGTGATGTACCAATTACATTCTTAATCTACCATACATACTTAAAAACAGAGTTCATCTGTAAACTGTAATGATTATAATTTTGCAATAGCAATTGCAGATCAGGGTTTACACAATTTGTTAAGTGTAATTAGTAGAACAAACAACACAGACCTTAATCTGTTGGCTTTATGCAGCTGTATATCAGGGTCTATGCATTTGGACTCAACTTCTAAGCAGCTATATATGGTATTCATCTTATCTGACCTAGATTTTCTTCCCTTGAAATTATTTGCAATGTACTTTGGGGCAGCTTGCACCAATGCACCATGCTACCAGACCCTGACATTCTTGTTGCATTATTTAATTATACTAAATGTCTTTGTTCAGAATACTAATTTTCAGTCAACTGATTCCAAGTAAATAAACTAAGAACTGTAATAATCAGAATTTACACCAATTTTTAAAAGAATATGTGCAACAAATTTTTTTTTTAGCTGGTGCATGCTATATGCATGTATACGACTTATTAAGTCAAACTGCAAACAACAGAGATCATGATCTACCTTAATATAATGTGCCTGCAGATCAAGGTCTATGCTGTTTCTTCTACTGATTACTCCTTAAAACTGCACAGACCCAGATCTGTCAGCACATTATGTGATGGCAGATCAGTCTCTGTGCAGTTTGCAGTTGGACTTGGCATATAAGTACTTGTTTACTTATTCATCAAACAAATTTTTTAGACATGTAATGCATCACCTGTAATGAAGTTTTTTAAAATTGTTTATAAATTCAGCAGTGACAATTTCACAAATTCAGTTTGAAAGTGTGAAGTCAAAATGAAAGCTTTATAGAAGGAAGAAAGCTAATTAGGGCATAACCCATTAGCCTTTTTTTACCGTTTTTTTGTGGATTTGGGGCATGAAATTTTGACGATTTCCGATACCATTCAATTAATCGGATACAATTCAATTAATCGGAAATGCTAAATTAAAAGGTTTTTCAAATTACCTTTTTAAACCGTTACACACGTTTTGCACACCACACCGAGGTCACAAAGGGAAGGATATGGCAGGATTATAGCAAAATGCAATGAAATGCAAAGCCACAAAGTATCTATGAATTTTTAAATTATTTTAAAATGCACTGAAACATTATAAACTATAATTATTCTCCTGGTATGAACAAAATATGTTAGACAGATATCATTTATTCTATTGGCTAACTTAATGCCTATTTGTGACCTTAGATTTTTAAAATGCACTGAAACATTATAAACTAATATGTTAGACAGATATTATTTATTCATTGGTTAACTTATTGCCTATTTATGATCTGTAGTACAGCTAAGATTTTGAACTATCCCTATCTGGAAATTTTTGTGGGCATGCACATTGGAACTAAGAAAGGTAATTTTAAGCGCTATGATCAGTAACTCTGTTGCAACCGTGAAATGCCCTTTTAGAAATTCAACTTTCTTATTTGTATTTTTCAAATCGGTCATTCCTGCCTTGTCTGACTCCGAATAATCGGAAGTTCATATTATCCGGTGGAATCCGATTTCCGGATCAAAAGTCGGTTATGCCCTAAAGCTAATGTTAGTCATTTAAAAAAAAAAAAAAAAAACTTGTAGCATTTTAGGGAAAGGCCAGATGATTATGGATAAAACAGGGCACAGGAGACAGTTGCCCAAGAGGGCACTGGAGAGTTACCCAACAGTGAACAGGAGATAGTTGCTCAACAAGGCACAGTAGACAGTTGCTCAACAAGGCACAGTAGACATTTGTAGTAGGGACATTTGATATGATTCAATTGTTTTCCAATTTTCTGGTCATATATATCTGGCCTTCTTGGATGGAGTCCACTTTTCAATAAATGTTCTGCTTCTGCAGTCTAAAAACAAGTAGAATCTTTACAGCAAGCTCACCCCATGGCATTAGGCACATTAATCATTAGGTTTAATTGATGCTCTTGATACACCCTCTACCTAGTGAAAAGGCAGTCATTTGTTTTTGTGCAATTAAATGATTATTTACAAGATTTATGATTAGTTTTTAGATTTTGAAAATGTTGATGATATTAGAGACAAGATAGTAGATTTAAGTTTTTCTAACTAGCAAAAATAATTTATATATTGTTTTGAAAGAAATAGATATTTTATACTTGAATTCTGACAATCTTTGCCAACCTTTACCTATAAATGTTATTTATTTAAGATTTATATCTTGAGGGTGAGGTTGAAAGTGTGTGTGAATCTGATCAGATATATTATAATCATTTATGTTTTTATATCAACTTCTGGACAATGCATTAGTGAGATATAAAATGAATAGTTTAATGTAGGAAACACAGATTCTGTGCACCAGAAACAATAAAGCCAGTTATAGAAATATCAGTAGTCTCCTGTGAAGTCCGCTAGGACTAAGATATATTTACTGAGATTTTTGTATTTGAATGTAGAGGTGGGAATTTGGAGACAGTGAAAAGTAACCATTAACCCTTTCATCACTGCAAACCACAAAACTGGTCAGGGTAAAGTAAGTAAGTAAACACTATGGACCGACTTTTCGGTCAGTGTTCGTCTTTAACATTATAGCACCCGACTAAATAACTTTCAGGGTATCTCTAATTTCCATCTGGTAATGTACATGATATATTTGGATAATCTCGTGTTTAGCTTGTATACAACTAGAAATATCGAACAAAGTAGGAACTTTTAATGTATTTTCCGAATGCTAAAATTTGTATCCAAAATGGCGGCTTTTGACGGAATTTTAGAGGAGTTTTTGGAGGATTTAAATAATTTCAACCTGGTAAATTTGGATGAAAATGATAGAAGACGTATGGAGAGACAATGGAATGCACTTGTGGGTGACAGTGATTACGATGAAGAGGACTTTGAAGGTTTTGAACCAGAGGAATTGTACGCTCCACATGTTTTTGTTTTTTTTTGGACGAAGCTGGAAAACCAAAGAGATTTGTTTCAGTTTTCTGACAGAGTTGGGCACACCTGAGTGTTAGATGGCTCCAGGAAAGCTTTGGATTATTTTCAAATATTCTATTCAGATGAAGTTTTTGGAAAAATTGTCCGTTTAACAAACTTAAATGTGAGGATCAAACGTGGCAGAGACGATATAGGTGTGTGTTGACAGATCTCACCTTGGATATCATTTTGGTTCATTTTATAGAATCTTATATATTATGTATACCATGAAAGAAAGATTTGTGTTGATACTGTGATTATTCACTAGTACATCTAGGGTCAATTGAACAAGTTTTTAGAACTTTCTAAGTTTTCTAAGAGGTAATAAAATAATTACTTGTATTTTACCTGTTGTCTTACCTGTTTGTACCTGCATTTTAACAGTTGTAATAGATATACATATTTTATTGAATTAGTCATAAAATATGATTTTTAACCTTGATTTTGACACCTAATCCAGCCAGATATCTTTAACATTGGCAAAGTTATGTTGTTTCAAAGTCCACAAGTCATTTTGCTTTTACAACTCCAAAGTTACTTAGTGTTGAGGACTCTATGCCTACAAAGTTACTTAGTGATGAAAGGGTTAAAGAGATATGTAGCCTAGACATTTGTTTTGTTTGCTCTACCAGCAAATTCCCCAAAGTAACTGCCACCCACCCACATAACAACAACAACATACAGTTCACAACAGTTACAATACAGTTGCCAAGCAGGGCACATGAGACTTGCAAAACAGGCATGCACAGGATATCCCAAAACCATACAGAGATGAATGAATTTATGCAAAGATGACAAATCAAATACTGAACAGAAGTAATTGATCCTCTTAACAAACTGTACAGTTAACATTGGTTTTACAGAGAAGTTTGTAATTTACAAGGTTTCATGTCTTCACAATTTTTCATTGCATTATTAAACTATTTATTACACTTGAGAAATGTCCTGCTTTTTTTATGCTTCATACTTTGTGCATACTGATGAGCTAAATATCAGTATTCAGTCAACAAAAGAAATGAGTGGTTCTCAATATTAAGTACAAACATCACATATCTAATAAGTGAAATGTCACATAGCATATATGCTCACTTATTAAGTTGGATCTATGGTAATTCAATGCAGTTAGGATTAATAAGTAGAATAAATAACAGAGACTATAATGTCTGCTGCATTTTGTGATGGTAGATCAGGCCTGTTTTTTTCAGTTGAATTTTACATGAATATACATGATATTTAAACTATACTGGCATATTAATAGGAAAATCATGGACCTATTGAATAAGAGTTGTTACCCTTAACATGTATACTTGTCTGTAAGAGGAGTCCAATTTCAAACTGCACAGACCCAGATCTGCTGTTACTTAAAGCACCAAGAGATCTGGGTCTGGGCAATAACAGGGGTAATCAATAGAACAAATGGCATATAACCTGGTCTGCAGGCATGCCATGCTATGAGAGCTTGGGATCTTTTGTTTGCAGTTTTACTTGACTTATAAGCAAGTATATACAGCATTCCAAATCACTGATGATAATAAACACTTTCTCATCATCAAATTAGTTGCCAGTGAGACATGCTAATTTTACAAACTTTATATTAATGGAATTTACTTTATTTCGTTATACTGTTGTAAGCAGCAATTTCAAAATTTAAGAAGAATGCTGCTTTGCTGTTCTATTTCTGTGAAAAACCCAAGAACATCTGAGCTCAGTTGTGAGTCCACTGATAACCTGGTCTGTGAGATTCTGGCACTTGACACAAGTTACATCAAGAGTTTATCAATTTACATCCTGTTTGAACATTTCCTGGTAAAGGTTTCTTTTCCTATCAACATAACTACATAACAATGCAAATTAATCTAAAAGTAAGCAAGAAGCACACTTGAATTATATATACAACTTGCAAGGCCAATGAATAATGAAGGTTAAATGATAGCTGTTTCCTTGGCACAATTCCAAAGGACCCAAAGGAAGAGGTCCCAAAATTACACACCTATCACTTATTGTCATCACGTGGCAAACCTATGTGCCATTTTGTAAATTAAACTAAATTTCCACCCAAGGGAGTTATAGACAAAAGAATGGATCAATAAAAGAAAGCTGCCGAAACATCCTGCCAGTAAAGTGTGTGGATTAGGATTAAGGAATTAAGATGTCTTTGCAGTATTAACTTAATTCATTATTAACTTGTAGAGCCATTTATTATTACAAATGAAAGAGGCATACATATTCATCATTGAGAACACTTTGTCATATAAGTGTCACCTTTTAAAAAACAATAATAAATTCAGCATATTATAAACAAAAATTCTTGCTTAGACTGCTTCAATGTTTATTTGAAATTCTTCTATATATAACTTGAGAATGGAAGTTAGAATCTTGTTTAAACTTTTAGATTGCTTGGACTGGACCTGATTAATGTAATATTCTCAATTAATTATAAATTAACACTCAATTAATTAATAAATTAGATCAGAAAAATCAAGGATTTAGATGTCATAGTGCCTTTCACTGAAAAAGTTATCCCCTTGTCTGAGTGAACATTCCATCTGAGATATTTTGACATTTATGTTGATAAGTGACCCCAACATAAATGTTAAGATATCTTAAACAGGGTGGGAAAAGTCAGAGGAAACTCTGGATTTTTCTCCCCAAGCAGAGACCTAATAAATCTAGATTTCTTATCCAAGATAGGACATGAAGTGCATCACACTGACTAAAGTCTGCTCAACTTGCTGGCTGTTTTATGAAGCTTCAGAATTCAATTAAATGATAAATCTGGTACTCAAACAATCTACCACAGCTGTAACACGAGTTCTTATTTATTATAACCAGTCCCTTGTTACATGCTTTGATGCTAGCTTATGATGAAATAAAAATATACACAGGACTACACTTCATTTTTGTTGTTGTCTGTGTTGACAATGTTGCTTAAGTCATTGAGGGACACCTGCAATAACTAAAAAAAAAGTGCTGCAAGAATTATCCTATATTTACCATTTATTCTTGGAATGGAAATGTCCAAAATTTGAATACAAATCAGTCCATGGATCAGAAGTCAATATTAATACTTAAAATAAAGGCAAACACTCAAACCACTTAGGTCACTGGAGCAGTTTCAAATTAAAGAATGAACTTGTCCATAATATGTTTTAAGTCAGAAGAACAATACCAAGGATGAAAACTGATTGATTACAACTTATCACTGCATTACTCCATTTCCAAAAAAATCATTTGCTAACCCTGAAGTTATTCATTAGAATGAATGATCCAAAGAAATTTGATCAGAAAAATCTAAATCTGTTCAAAATAAAATTGTACAATCATTATCTTGAAAAATGGTTATCACTGTAATTACTGAAATACATCAATACCAAAAAACTTAGTTAAACCATATCATGTATACTTTGTGCTTGTATACTTTATGTATGCTTATGGACTCAGGGGAGATCATTAAGGAGTTAAACTGTATATATATATACTTTGTGCTTTTATAATTGATGTATGCTTGGCCTCAGGGGAGATCAATGTGATGTGTTGAATTTTGAAAACTCGTAGAAGTATTGATTTCTTCCATTTAAAATTCTGTTGTTGAATTGATTAAATTTTATATTTGTTCATTGAAAGGGGGCTCATTGTGTTTTTTCTTCAATATACTTGTTCAGAGAGCTGCATTCTTCTTTCTATCTATCTATTGACACAGGGTAAATTACACCGCGGGAGGTCATTCCCTAGCAACGAACCTTGTAGTGGAAGATGTTGTGTTTTGAATGCCACCAATTACCACAATTATTAATGAGTTAAACCATAGCATATATACTTTGTGCTTTTATACTTGATGTATGCTTACAGACTCGGGGAAGTCATTAACAAAGTTACTATAATATAATAAAGTGATTATTATTATTATTATTATTATTATTATTATTATTATTAATATTAATATTATTGCCCATATTATTATTTATTAAAATTGTACATCATTAATATGTCAAAAGTTTCACTAATTTTAATGATACAAAATATTGAGATCAATAGTAGTTAATGACTCAAAGAAGTTTTTGAATGCTCATGTACCTTTCCTAGTAACATGTCTGGGCCTTTTGAGAACATTGATCTTTGTTTATTGTTAAAAGATGACAGCTCATAAGTGTTAATGTTATTATTACTGGTCCATGAGCAATGAAGCCATCAAGTCAACTTTGTCTTCAATGCATTCCCTATACAACTGTTGCTCAAACAATATCCCAGGTGTGTTCTATAAACTGCATTCACAACTAAGCAATAAGGCTGTTGATAAAATATTCTCATCTGAATTTAAAAATCAATTAATTTAAATACATTGCTCCTCATAAAAGTCAATTGCCAGACTAAACTTGTTCAAATTATGGGTCAACAATTTATAAAACATCAAACCATGGCTTGGCAGTGTTGTTTTATTCAATCAGCTGACAAGTGAATAATGTAGTTCATTCCCTACAATTATAACCCCTTTGTTTACTGCTGTAGTCAGAAAGCAGCTAAAAATTAGTTTTCTAACAATAATAAAGTATTACAAATCACATGAGAAAATTTAGAGTATGAAATTATAATGACACCGTTATTTAACCTTCAGAGGTAATGTTTCATACCATTTGCTATATACCATTTTTTTTCCCCATTGAATTCAGTCACATACCAATCTGTTACAAAAATTACTGAATATTTTAAATATGTGTGGGATATTTTTGATGGATATATTTGAATTGTGAATTCAATATATAGGATGAGATTCATGGTAAGTATACAGTGTTGACACTATTCATGATATAGATTAGGTATATATAAACTTTACACCTGTATATACCAATGCCCCTGAATCAAGTAATATATTATTATGCAATCTGTTATCAATGCAGGTGTTTCTCTCATTTAATACAGACTGATGTAAAATGGTAACTGAACCATGGAAACACGTTTTTGCAACTGCTTTTATTACCCTCCCCTATAACCATGCAAATTAGTTGGTACTGTACACGGTTGCTTATAACATGGTTCAGTTCATAACACTGTCAGGTTCTATGGCTCCCAACTAGGTGCTATAGTGGAGTCACACTATACATCATTATGAGTAGAGTCCACCTGCAAACTGCACAGACCCTCATCTGCCATTGCATAATGGACTAGCAGATTTGAGTGCATCCATTATGTTAGGAACAATTAGTAGAACAAACAACACAGACCATGATCTGCTGCTGCATTGTGCAATGGTAGATCAGGGTCTGTGTTGCTTGCAGCTGGACTACACTTGCAAGTGAGTATATATGGTAATATATACCTGTGCTGCTTCCATACAAACAGGTAAAGTTCATAGTCTTTTGATTTTATCCCCCCCCCTAGATCTGTTTCCTGGAAATGCAGTACAAAGCTAAATTTGTTGAGCTTCTAAAATTAGTCAATTACTTTAGAAAGTATCATAAAGTGTGAAAGTCATAAATGGTCTTGCAGTAAAATGTATGAACACTATAAATAGGATAAAAAAACCCTTAAAAATAATATGGCTCCAACAGTTAGCTCAGTGTTAGCTTGTATATTTTAAACTTAAGTACTGTAAAATACAAAAAAATGCTGTGTTCACTGGTCACCAAGACTGCAAGCTTAAGCATCTGATTTCATGAGGATTTTTTTATTTACATTTGAGAGAAAATCACAAATAAATTATAAGTTTTCAGTGAAAAATAATTTAATTGCACTGATATTGCAAACTGAAATAGTTGTATATAAATAACTTATCTTTAGAATGTAAATCTACTGATAAGCTTACAAGATGACCTATGACAAATGCAGCAATGTCACCAGCTGAGCTGATTAATTTTTGTTGGTATTGTTAAACACACATAATGACCTAATGACCTGCAGTGATGTCACAAGATGTACAGGACAATCTAATGTGAACTGGTTATATACCAACTTGACTCTGTGATGGTAACTAAGAGGTAAATATACATGATGACCTCTAATTTTGACACATGCAGTGACATTGAAAATGGACTGGTTATACATAAATGAACTTAACTTTCATGATGCAACTAATGATAAATATACATGACTGCCTAATGACAAATTTATGAAATATGAATATTTCTTGTTCAATTTATCAGCAGCTATAACAACACTGACCCATGTTGTTTAAATTTCCTTGTACCATTTATTTGTACCTTACAATTAGCTGGAAATAACGAGCAGCTTAATGAACAGTGAAAAGTTTTTGCAAAATTGTAATACACTACAAATTTTATCTAACAGAAAATCTACTTTATATTCACTCCAACGATATAACAATATTTTACCTAAAATGATAAACATGTATCTTAAAATATATAATTGTGCCTTACTTGTATAAATTATTTCTTCTTAATCACTTTTTTGACTTATTTAATTGAAACTGATACCAAATTTGGGTTAAATTCTATTAAATAGGCCAATGGCATCCTCGTTTGAAATTTCAGAACTAAACATAATATCTCAATGAGGATGTATATTAGTGCCTTTTCTTTCTCCCTCCCTGCCTTTCCTTCCACCTCTTCCCTTTATATATGTAAACGAAAACTGATATAATTTCAGAATCTGTGACCTTTAACATTTTGCCTCAATAAAATATCTTTAAAGGATAATGTATACCATATTTAAACAAACATTTAGTTTCATTTTGTTTTGTAAAATTTATTTTAATGATGTAATAATAGTACTTACCTGTCACCACTGCACTGTTTACCTTTCTGGATGCAAAATCCTACATCCAAGCTAACTGATTATACACAATTCTTCAGTCCTACAAGTATGAAAGGTTCTAGAACTGACAAAAGAACCATGTTCCTGTTCAAAAGCCTGGTCTAAGCCCACATCCTATTTACTATCCTCTGTAATATGATCCTGAGGTCAAGGCACTGGACGTAAGTTTTTCAGCAAGTAATCATTACATTATTAAAAGTACCAGAAACTCAGGCTGGCAAAGAAGTAAAACAGTCATGATTATTGCTAAACGGTGTACAGACCTTGCTGACAAGCCATGAAACTCACTCCTCCTTTCCGAGGCAACAAAAGACTGTCTCAAGGATGAGGTTTCTAGAGGCAGCTATAAGGAGGCTTTTGACAAAACCTAATGAATACATGACAGATACCATCTAGGCATTAATAAATTAGGTATTGGTCTCTTAAAATACCTGAGAGGGACAGCTAGGATCAACACATTTCCTACTGTAACAATCACTGAAAATTATCCACTTGCATCGTAAACTTTGAAAGTGGAATGCCTCCAAGTATAGACAATGCAAATTGGAATCCTGCTTGAAGACTGGTCTAAGTGACTGCTTGCTTGAGATAAGTGTGAAGGTGGCAACTGGCAGGCTGTTGAAAAGCAGAGATCTCCTGTACTGTATTAACAGATCCCTCATCTGTGATAATGCCCTAAGCCTTTCCGGTTGTGGAGATTGCTGGACCTGATCATTGGTGCTTCATGGAAGCTACCCGAATGAGCAGAGCAGTAGAGATCTTTAGCAGCTGTGAAATCAGTCTGAAAGGTGGGAAGGTGTACACAAACAGGAAATCCCATTAAAGTCTGAAGGCATCCATTACCCTAGTTTGATGATCTGGAAATGGGGAGACATAAAAGGGTAGCATATTGTTCAGTTTTGTCTCCTGATCTATGTTATCCCCACCATGAGATCAACATGCAATGATCCCTTGTATGACTGACACTCCCCTTAAGAGCTAGAACTACTGCATGCAATTCAAAATTGTTTATAACAAGGGACACTTCTTCCCATTACCAAGATCAACAAAGCACCATGTTTTCTAATTTCAGTGGAGTACCCCAACCTGAATTTGATGTGTCCATATATAGAAAGGTGAAGGATGATGAGTGCGGATTGGGAATCCAGTCATAAACTGGTCCTGATTGAGCCACCAACTCAGGTAGTTGGATCCCACTGAAAATAGGGTTAGATGAACTCTTGCATAGATGCTGGAATGAGGCTGTTATGGAAGGAGGGAGAAGCTAAAAAAAAAATGCTACTCACTTTGCCTTTCCGTCTGCCTTATTTTGCAATTGATGAGGAAGAGGAAGGTTTAAATAGACAAAGAGCAATAACTCTTGCCCATTACCTCCCCCTGCAACTGCCAGGTGTCACTAGTCTTTATGGTGGGGTGTTTATGAGGGTTTTTAAATAATGTGATTGGGTAAGTATTGTCAGAGAAACATAATTTATGTACAAATTTGCTGCCTCCTTCAAATACATTCCCCAATCACATTATGTTAGGTGAATAGATAAGAGGAGGGAATGTTATGTAACTGACCTCTACCTCAGGTATCATACAAGGGAATGATAGCTGGATTCCACATGTGAACAATAACCATGTTCTCCTAATTACAAAAGCAACACAGCCAAGGACCCCTACATATGATTAAGATAAATATTAAAATCTACATACCTACAGAATTTTGCTAGCAAATGCCACAAAGCTGATTGGCTGTGTTGATGATTTTAATTGGGTCTAGAGGTCATCTAAAATGCTACCACCACACCTACCAGATTCAATGTTTGTCTCTGTGAAGCTCAATCTCTGAGAAAAAAACTTGAGAAGGTTGGCTCTCCATGCCAGCTATCAGCCTCTTTTATATCTTGGATTGAAATGTTATGTTCAAACACAAGACATGCAGTAATCTTCATGAGGCAACTCTGATCATGTGAGACTTCTAAGTAGGCTGAGCATATAACAGATTTCAGTTAGGAAGCAAGGACATGATGAGTGATATCCTGTTTCCCTGCTTTCACTGGAAGAAAGAGGCATTTGCGTGTCCCACAGCTTTTTCTGTGTGTTTCATGTAGTACTTGAATTAGCAAATGGCATCTTGCATGGCAGCTGCTCTTGACCTGTATGTGGAAGAGAGCTTGCAAATGACAACTCTTTTATCACTGATAGACAGTAACCTAATTTTTGCTACAAAGACTGGTTGTGTAGAGATAACCAAGACAGTTCAGGTTGAAGGAAAGGGCATGTAGCTTGCTTACCATGCATGTGGAAACTAAATCTATCTGGAAATGTTTATCAATGAATGGGCAAGAGGCTCAAAATTATTCAAATTGAGCCATATTAAAACCCAGGACTAATTCCATTTAGGAAACTGAGTGAGGAGGTTGATTTAGACCAAAATAAGCTAAAGATCCAATAAACCTTTATCATGCCAACATCTATCATGATGTTGGAATGAATTCAAAATCATGGAGCAGTAGCCCATGATAGTAATTGGGGTCATGTTTTTTCTTTGAGGAGCCTGAGAAAAAAGTCAGCCAGCTGAGGAACTTAGTCACTAAGAGGGTTAATTTTAAATAAGATATGACACCAGTCCCTGAAAACATTCTTCAGTGTAGATTCTTGCTCTCAAGATTTTCTTCAAAACTGATCATTTAGATTTTTGGTCTGATAAAAGCCAAGTGTGCAGAAGAAGACAGTCCAGGCAGAGATGGAATGCCAATGACTGGTAGCTTGAGAAGTTTCAGGTTGGCTGGAATCTTCCTGGGCAAATCTATCACTAGATTGAGTATATCAGTGTCCCATGACTTATTCCATCTGAGAAAGGGCTAACAGAATCATCTTGCATTTCTGACTCCTTAACTTCTGAATTATTTTGGCATCAGGATTGTGGGAGGGTAGGCAAATGCCCACAACTCCTCCCCACTGACCGACAGTGTATCCATGGCCCAAGCTTCTGTATCCTAGACTGGATAGATGAGGAAGGGCAACTTGTGATTCCACCATGTTGCAAAAAGTTAAATCATTGCATATCCACAGATGAAGAGACTATTACATGTTAAGGGCATGGTCTGATCTGGTTAGTGTGTCATTTATCTTTTTAATGAATCTTTAACGATCTTTTTGTAATATCACTACTGTGTCTGCAGTGTGACAGTTTATGGTGATGTCTATCACATGATTTCCAACTCAGTGACATTATCCTGACACCAGGCTGACCAGTCTTAACACTAACCTCTTAATGCTGAATGCCAAGCAAGGCAGCTGTTAGTACCATTTTTAGAAGTTTTTAGTATGACTAGGTCAGGGTTCAAACAAGCAAACTCCTGCATACGAGGTGGAAACTCTAACCACTAAGCCTGGAGTGGTATATCTTGATCTTGATAGAAGTGTAAATTGTTGGGCCAACACATCAAGTCTGTTGATAATGTGTCTAATTTCTGTGTTGATATGGAGATCATAGCATCAATGTAAAAAATGCCAAATCAGGTTTGGTGATTTGCTCCCCCTTGTTTGAAAAGCTAGATCACCACCAGAGATATTGGACATAAAGAGGACCGTTTTGCCTGAAATCTGATCCTTCCAGAAGTGAAGGGCATTGACTACAACTTTCATTTCTAAAAGGATGATGTGTAGAGACCACTTTCTCAAACTTCACAAGTTCAGTGCTTTCTCAAAACTGATAGCTATCTTGGCATTATGGGATTGCTGTCTGCATGCAGGATTCACTTGCCTCTAAAACTGAAGAGCTTGATAACATGTAAATCTGTGCATCTCCAAAAGTAAATAATTGATAAAGGATGCAGACCTGCCAACCCTAACGAGATTGTCTAAGTAAGGCAGGACATTTTTTGCCCATAAGTTTCACCAGTTTTCAGTAACATGTAACAAAATATTCTGTCCTCTTTGACCAGTTTTCAGTAAGGTGTAACAAAATATCTGTACTGCTACTGTCAAATTGGAAAATGTGTATTTACAAAGTTTGGTATTCCAAACTGATACAACGACAGTAAACATTATGTTCATCTTAAAAGTTGGTAAAGTATACATAGAAGTTCAGTTCCAAACCCTATGCTGTTCAATGGCTTGTTGCTATCTCTCAAATTGATGTAATTCTTAAAAAAATTTTCTTCATTTTTCATTACTGCAATTGTTTCTCCCAATAAGACATACTCAAATCGACAAGTAATGTCCAATAAACATGTGTCCCTTTCTGCTTTTATTCAGAACAATTTAAATGTTCATATTTATTCTTCTGTTCTGATTATTAAAACTTTTTTAAGGTTTAGTTTTTCCTTTTGTCTTTAACATGTATCAGAAGTTGGATGCCATTTTAAAAAATTCTATAATCAGCAATTTGATCATACAGATGTTTCCACATGAAAAAAATGTTACTACTATAAAATCAGTCTGTTTCTCTGATTAATTCCATTAAAGCTAAAGTGAAACCCAGATCCAAATAAAACATGGTTGAGCAATTTATCTGGATTTTGCAGCAACAATCATATTTCCATAGTTTTTCCATTTATTCTGTTAAGTCTGTATTTTATGGGTTATTTTTGTAAGACTTGAGGCATAATTGTTGGCAAGTCTGTGAATATGCAAAAGCATGAACAATATTATGCTTTGCAACAACAAATATTAACATTTTTACAAAGAAGTTTACTTAGTTTAAATTATAATCAAAGCATACATTAGAATGACCTAGCAAGTCATGAAAATAAACAGTGTAGTTGGGCCAAGTGTTTGTAACTATTTTGTTACTCTTAACATATAGATGCGTTCTCATAACTGGTCAGTGTAGGAATATCCATAACAGCACAGTATATAGCCAGATCACAGTGACTATGGCTCAGAATGACAGCTCCCCTGGCTCCTAAGTGCCACTTTTGGCAGTGAAGTCCAGCAACAGTTGGGCACACAATCAGTTTGGTACATACCTTTATTTCTACTTGGGGTTTCTCCAGCATGGTCAGCCAACTGGGTTTTGCCATTGATGCAGGATGATAATATCTCTGGCGTGACCGTGACTGTTTGAGAGGACTTAAAATGAGGTGCTGAAGTGCTAGTGTCATTTGTAAGAGAGAAAAAAAATAAAGACAGTGGGATTAAGTCCACTACTAGACTGAAAAATCAAAGCAGATGCAAAAACTTCCACTGAAATCCAAGTCCTGCTTAAATTGGATGAGACAAGTTTGAGAATCCTGATTAAATGAACATGAGGAAGTCATACCAGATTCAGGTTGAGGACAAACTTCATACCAAGATAAACAAAATGCTTGGATGGACAGAGGTCAGACATTTCCCAGTTCAGTAGAAAGCCTAGATGATCTAAAAGTGAGAGAAGTTCATTTCTACCGTGGAGAAGAATAGAACTTTGTACATTTCTGGAGCATGTTATGTAGGTATGCTGTAGATATAGTCAACTGGAACAGTGTGACGATGAAATCCATAACCTTGGCAACAGCACATGGGCTGATGTTGCAGCCAAAGTGTAGAACTTTGAACTGATAAACCATATTGTGGTAAGCAAAGCAGAAATTTCAATGATGTGGGGTGAACATGAAAATATGCATCAGTCAGATCAAGACATTATGAATTTCGGTTGAACAATGAATTGATTGAGGCAACTCCAGTCGATATCAGCTTCAACTTGCCGTTCACTTTTAAATAAGAAACTGCTTTAAATGAAACCTTGGCATTTGTGGCTTTGCACAATTTCCACTGCCTGTTTTTCAATAAGTGACCATATCTCCTGTCGCAGAAAGTGGAGGAGTAGGATGAATGAAATCTGAGGCCTCTCCAAAATGACCTGAATCACCAAGTCACTGTGGGAATAGGGAGATTCAATCAGCCTGAAACTGCAGGGAGGGTAGGTCAATGTTTATGGTTAGGAGGCTTGAAGGCAGATAAATTTTGTTTCTTACTGCCTACGTAGTGCTGCCTCTTAGTTTGGTTTTACTGTTGTCTTCTGGAATTAGGTTGTTATCTAACAAATTGGCCATGGCATGGTGAACTGTCCATTTAATGACTCAAACAATCCTGGCTTTTACTTCATAAGTGTGGTTATTGCTGGATTTCTCTGCGAGTCAGAGATCTGCCAACACTGCAAAATCAAACATTGAAAAACTAGCAAACATATTCTTAACTAGCTTTGACATGGCATGGAACACAATTTTGTCCTGTTTATAGAACAGTGGAGCAGTCATATGAATGGTTGCCATATTCTGTCAGGGGCTGGAAGGTCAGTGCTGAAGGCATCTCAATAAGTTTTATACCAGTGAGATGAGAATGTCACTGGAATTTGGCTTCTGAGAAAAAAGCCTTAGAGTTTCCTTGGTCACCAATTCTACTCAAATGCCAGGCAAAAATATGCTTACTTTTAGCTGATTGGGGCAGGAGTTAGAAGAAGAGTGTCTCTTCCTAGTGGAGATCTACAAATATTTAATTTTAAAGTCTTGAGTAGCATTAGGAGGTGGAGGGCATTCTGATGTAGCCAAATTCCCTTGATGACATTTTTCAAGCTAAATTCAGCCTGTACTATGGCTGATATGAAGGAGCTTCATCACACCGAGTCAAGTCTCAAATCTGGGTCTGCTTGCAGCTCTGGATAAGTCATACCAGGTAGCATCAACTCAATTCCATCCTCTTTGAAAATGTCACTGGCAAAACCCTGCTGATAAGCAGTAAACATATGGAAGTTCTACTGTATCACACTGATCATCTTATGGCAAGAATAGAAATAGATGCCATATATATGTTGATTTTTGTCTAGGTTTGAATGATGCTCTGTAGTAAATAAAGGCATCATTCTGCAATTATCAGAAAATGGACTGGAAACATTTCTAGTCCTGTAGCCTTGAATAGTTCTAAATTTAGCTGGGTAAAACCTTAAATTACTTGCCCATAATTATAAATCAAGCACAGAGGAAATATGAAAAAAAAAAACAATTCTGGGCAAACATTTCTTTTATGTAGATGTATCAAGTCCAAAGCAAGTCTGGTTGGAAAATATTAATAACATAATAATCTTCTTAGAATTGAAACAGGATGTAATAGCATCCAATATGAAAAGTATGCAGGGAGAAACCTTTTACGTTCTGGTTTACAGAAACCCAAACTTAACATATGCAATTTACAGCAAAGGAAAATTGCTGTAGATTGTTTCAAAACCTTAACTTCTGATATATGTTTTGGTGTGTCGATATGCAAATGAAACTTACATATTTATTGCTTATACTGCTACGAAAGTTGCATAGCTGCCACCACCCACCCACCAATCAGTACAAAAATAGTGTCTGCTTGTGACAAAAATACTGATTTTCAGGAACAAATAGCGATTTTTAATATTTTAATGCATATTGAACTATTTACAACATATACAAACTCAGCAAAGTAGGACAGTGCCTTACATAATTAGTTATTGTCAAAGATGCATATGTTACATTCAGGAGGTGCAAAAGTGCAACACACTCAGACACAGGCCTTTTCTACACCTTGTTTTTTCCCAATCATTATCAATTCTAATGTACCAATTTTCACTGATGATCTCAATTCTGTGATTTTCTCAATAAACTTTTTTTAAAATTATTTTTCTAAAATTAAAAAAACAAAAACATTTTTGCAACAAAAAAACGTACACCCATATTCAGGTCCCAACTATGGGACAAATACATAAAAAAAACAGGACACCTGACAACTATGAAATTGTCTTACTCTAAATACTTTTACATTTTATAGCAATAATCGACAGCAGCTTATCCTTAATTGGAAAGGATGTTCTCACCCAGGATGATTAACATTTCACTGGCAGACCTGCCAACCCTGAAGAGTTCGTCTCAGTAAGGCAGTTGATTTAATGTCAATAACTGCTATTGTAAAACTGGAAAACAATAAAAGTTTGATGCAGCGATGATAAACATGTTCAACTGAAAAGCTTTCAAGTACGCATAGACTTTATTCACCACTAGTACAGCTGCACAAACCTTTGTTCCAAACCCTATAAAACTCAATGGCTTGTTGCTATCTCTCAACCTGACTTAATTCTTGGAAATTCTTTTCCATTTCACACGAAGACGTTAATCATATCTCCCACCATGAGGCATATTCAAATTGGCAAGTAATGCCCGATAAACGTAATTGTGTCCTTTCCAGCTTTTATTCATAAGAATCAGAATACTTCTTTTATTCTTCGGTGCTGATTATTAACACTCGTTTTTGAAGCTTATTTTCACTTTCACTTTCGTCTTAAACATGCATCACTTTCTGGATGCCATTTTAATTTTTTTTATAATCAATGGTTTGATCATGTAGATGCTTTACATGAATAAATAGGTGCAGTATAAACCATCTGGTGAGGTTCTGTAAATTTAGTCTGATTCCTGACCAATTTTACTAATTCTAAGATGAAACCTGGATCCATATCAAACATGAATGAACCAATTATCTGGATTTTTTCGGCAATGATCATTTTTTTTCGTACTTTTTGCTTGCATGCTGTAAGTCCCTATTTTAAGGGTAATTTTCCCAAGACTTAAGGCAAAATCATAAAAGTTGGCAGGTCTGCACTGGCCATGATGATGGAATAAGTCAGATATGCAGACCTAGCAAGGTGTTTCACTTTGTGGGCAGAAATCCTGGTACTCCAACTTTGGATGATTTTAGCCATTTCACCAGACCTTATGTAGGCACAAATCAGATCCGCTGACTGAGCTAATTCAGTACCATTTTACTAGCCCTGATGGGTGTACAAGTCAATATACTCACACCTAAGATGAATTTTAACATTTTATCAGCCTTGAAATAAGCAAACAGTCAAGATGCTGAGACCCAAGATTAACCTTAACATTTCAATAGCCCTGATGAGTCTACAAGTCATTATACTCACACCTAAGACAAATTAACATTTCATTAGCCCTGATGAGTGCACAAGTCAATATACTCTCACATAAGATGAATTTTAACATTTCACTAGCCCTGATGAGTGTACAAGTCATTATCCTCACACCTAAGATGAATTAACATTTCATTAGCCCTGATGAGTGTACAAGTCATTATACTCACACCTAAGATGAATTTTAACATTTCACTAGCCCTGATGAGTGTACAAGTCATTATACTCACACCTAAGATGAATTTTAACATTTCACTAGCCCTGATGAGTGTACAAGTCATTATGCTCACACCTAAGATGAATTAACATTTCATTAGCCCTGATGAATGTACAAGTCATTATACTCACACCTAAGATGAATTTTAACATTTCATTAGCCCTGATGAGTGTACAAGTCATTATACTCACACCTAAGATGAATTTTAACATTTCACTAGCCCTAATGAGTGCACAAGTCCATATACTCACACCTAAGATGAAGTTTAACATTTCACCAGTTTTGAAATGGGCAAACAGTCAAGATGCTGAGACCCAAGATTAACCTTAATATTTCAATAGCCCTGTTGTGGGCACAAGTCAGGATAATATACTGCAATACTGTGTACAACATTAATCCATAAAAATGTAATTATATTTGCATTTATTTCCCAAAGTGAACATTCTTATTAAAAGTCTACAATTTTAAAAAAAATTGAGTTGCTTTCCTTTTCCATCCATAATCACACAAAATATATGTGGAAAAAAATTAAAATAAATAACTTGACCTAATTAATCCTCTGTAAAGATCACAGAAGATACTTACCTCTCTTGATGTGAGTAGAGATCTAGATGCCACTTTGGTAACACCTGATATTACAGCCAGTGCTGCAGACAATGCTTCAACAGCACCACGTTGCTCTACAAGAGCTTCTGCCTCTTGTCGGAAGTGCTCTAATGTTTCTTGTGGTACTGAGTCCAGTGATCTGTGAAAGGAACAGGCAAATATTTGAGCCAATTTTACTTGAAATATAGTATTCCATTTGCTTAACATTTATACATTAAAGTCAGATGAAAAAACAACAGGGGATCAGTTCTGAAAGCTCTTGAGAATGGCAAAGAACTTCCTATAACAAAACCTTAATGCGAATTTTCTTTGAATGTGATCCTGACCCTAAATTAAATGGGGTGAGGGAGACTTTTGCAGAATTAATTGTTTTAGGATCCTAATCATTCATCCCAAGTACAATTAAAATCCATCATTTGGTTTTGGAAATATAAGGAAACTTGAACCAAACCCTGAACGCAAATTTTGTATAACTGTATCCTTAGCCACAAGTCAATGGAGCAAATTGTCTTGGCTTCCTAACAACTAAACAATCCAACAGTCCCTCTATAATGTGCACACAACTGGGTCCAAAAACACCGACCGTGTTATAAGCAAGGGCATGAGTTATCGTGAGACCTATAACAAACTCAGAACAAAGGGATCGCTGTACATGCAAAAAGGGTGTGTGTGTGTGTTGGGTTGGCATGCTAGTGTTAAATACTCAATAATTGAGCTATGATTAACTGTGAATAAATACATCTTTATAGTGTGTGGATAAATATATCTTCACAGCGGTGTACTTTTTTCCTCACAGAGTAACATTAATTTCAGGATAACTTACCGGATATTGAGGAGATCATCAAAATATTATTCCACATGGTTTCCATTTGCTTATCTAGTTTTATTGTTTGATCCAAAGTAGATTTTTTTAATACAAAAGATCAACATTCATTTCGAAAAAAAAAGTCGATCAAGCTATAGATTTGATTGCGGTAGAAAATTAATTTTTTTTTTTACAAGGGTTAGCCATTACCCAAATCAATTTAATGGGTCTACAAATTTAAGATAACGTAAATTAGAACACAATATAACTTGCAGTTTGTGACACGTTTGATAAATATCACTTCACATTTTAAAAACAGGTTCATTTCTTTTTTACTTTTTGAATTCTCTGCCGTCTCTTTGTATTGTTCACGGATGATTATCTCTCTGAGCTGGTATGGATAATTACATGCAGCTTCCTGATTCGCTGAGCATATATCTCCCGACAATGAATTTTGCTTAATTCCATGTTGATGCTGGAATCTCCAAAACCATCTATGGCTTGTTCTAAAACGAGATTTAGTCTCCATACTTTTTGCCATTTTTTTTCGCTTGGGACTTGAGAATTGTATCTGAGATAATCATGTTGCTGTGTGAACCATGCATACACAGCATCATCTAATTTAGTATCATTTGCAGTCTGTACTCGTTTTCGTTTAATCCTATTATCTGAATCAATATCGTAAATAATACCAAAGTTTCTGCTCATCCTTAAGCTAACCTATAAATGTCGACTAAGCAACTGTTTAATTCATTGCAAATGTTGGATTTTGCTTCACCATTATGAACCCTAACTATGATGCACAGCTTTTGAGTCAATGAGTACACCTTTCATTAACTTCCTTTGCTCTCCATGGTCACATTTACAAATGATTAGGATACATTACTGATATTGCATAATTTTGTGAAGTACATAAAAATGTGAAAACATTTTTGACTGGTCAAATAAAATGAATTTTGAGAACAGTAATGACCACAAGCATTTATGCTGCTATCGGCATGACTTTGATTTTTTTAAATTGTACTTTCCTTGCTTGATTTGATACAAAAGACATTAAAAGTGATAAAACACAGGTTTCTTTTAACTGATTTTTTTAATGCAACAAACACTTCTCCAAGTTGTTGATTAAAACAATGCCCGCATTTAATTAATTTTTCGTACACAAACCAGTTATCAAAAAAATAATTATTTAATTGTATCATAATTATTCACACATATCACTTTGCATTATTTGAAAACTTGGTTAAATTATCGGGCATAAAATTTCCAAAATTTGCAAAAAAGAAGAGAACATTTATATCTTCTAGTTATTGGGTCTTTTAGCTGGGAAATAAGGTGCCATTGCAGATCAACTTTGTCCACAGAAAGTATATTGTCAGGTATGATGCCAACTTGATACATCAGAAGTTCTCCTTGTTTACAGGCAGCCTTTCCTGCAGCAAGGTGCATCATATGACAGGGGCAATCTGATATTTACACTGATGGAAACATTTTTTAAATACAGAATGCACTTATTTATGAATTCCAGTCATCACTGATGCTTTATTAGCCAAAAATCCCATACAGTTCTGCTAGCTTTATGCTTATTCAAATCATTAACAAAAGCAAGTCAAAATGTTTTCTCCAGTGGAATGTATTGTTAATTCTGGTAATGAAAGAAGAGAACTATGAGTTTGCCCTTTTCATTGTCATTGTCTCTTAAATATTATAATCATTAATCCTATCTGTGTCAATACCAAACAGCCCAATTTTCATGGCCTCTGAAATTTTAAGTTATTCAGTATCTTCTAAATACCTAATATTAGATGACTTTCTTCTTGTACATATATATATATATATATATATATATATATATATATATATATATATATATATATATATATATATATATATATATATATATATAGTTGACAATTGTGAAATCAGGAAAGATCCTTTTGAACAAAGCACCCATGTAGTTTTCTACCGCTAGGGTTAGTATGTGTTTTGTTAAGAACTCAGTAAATAACTCCTCTGCATTTATAAAATTTGTATTCACAATTGAGCTGTTGTAAAGAAGAAGTTACCTTAGTAATGGAGTTAGAAAAAAACAGCTAATTCAAGGTTTCTTTGTTTTACTACCAAAGACCAATATTAAAATCCTTTCCACACAGCCTGCAATGGGCGTAAAGCTGCCTTAAAATGTTGTATTCATGTATTCATCTCAGAATGTTTTTCATCTTTTTCTAATCCATCTGTAAAATTATCTGAAAAACATTTTTGCTCCCAACACGTGCATCAACTAGAATAAATGACTTGACTTTTATCGCCAAATACCTACAGAATGGTTCTGTACCAGATATAAAATCGAACAAAGAATCTGCCAACAAGGAATACAAATTAGAAAGCCAGTCTGTTCTCTCCTAACTAAGCCATATGGCTAAGCTGCTATAAATTGAAACCGAGGTCATAGTTTGAAAGTACCATCCAGCATGTACTTGGAAATAGGGCATTTGCTAAATATAGAACATATCAATGTTATGAAAGTGCATGCCAGTCTTCGGACATGCATACTCTTATCTCATATGCAGCTTCTTTTGTAGAGGCTGTTCTAAATTCTCCTGTCTTCAACTTCGTCTTCAAAACATTTCTGGCAAAATTTCCAAATGCTAGCCCTCTGGCATTTAGTTTTCTTCCAAACTGACCAACTACATTCCCATCAATTCTGCATTCTATACCATTTCCATGAATCACACATTTATCAAAACCTTTATCCAAACATTTCATGTTGGTGACTATAATTTGAGATGCCATGTTTTGCAAGCATGCTGGTTTCTTTCCACTTGTTTAATTTACAAGTTTCGTTGGACAAATAGAAACTTTGTACTGATCACAATGCATTTTACATTAAGTAATATTTGGATCAAGGTTCACTGTGCAATGGACAAGAGAAGCCATTTTTTAAAAATCAATCAGACAGGATATAAAAGGAATCATATGATAAATCAGATCCGGGTTTATTCCCCTTTTACAGAGAAAATCCCACATAACTGTCAATTTTGAGGATAGCGGTGACAGGGGAATGACTCATGGACTTAAAAAAGAAAAATATATCTTGATAGATTATGGTATTCAATGCCAAAAAAGCAACACAGTGCTTTCAACTTACTTTGCAGCATCTGTGGCAGATGACTTGATGATTTCATCTGTTGAAGGTGGTCCTACCCGCTTGAACTTTATTTTCTGTAAGGAAGAGCGTGCCACATCAGTTTATTATTATGCTAGACTTCTTATTTATCTCTGCAAAGGCATTGTTATAAATAGCGAAACAAATGTCAAAGATATCACAACAGAATGAAGAATCGACTCCATAACTATCTCATATTTCTTTATCTTGTCAGGATTTTATTTGCTTATTCCACCTGGAAAAAAAGACACAAGAAGCCTAATTATTCTAATGATAATGTAAATAAGTCACCATCTGTTTTTAATGTCCGCAGAAACACAATCTGTCTCTGTACATCCTGGTTCTCTCCACTGATTATAAAAAATGGTTAAATTTGTTCTGTAAACAAAATGTGTTCATAATCTGAAAGAAAATCTTTTTTCTGCATATTTGTTACTTTAGTATAGCTGTACATATATACTCATATTTTAAGTCCGGTCCATCTGCAAATTATATTGACCCCAATGTGTTACTGCATAATGTGCCAGCAGTTCAGGGTCTATGATATCTATTCCAAATCTGGTAAAACTATCAAGATTTTCTTAGTAAGCTAGTCATTAGTTTCACATAAGTTAGACAGCTTTCAGTAAGGTGTAACCAATTAAACTGTACTCCTATTGTGTGTTACGTTGGTAAACATGCATTTAAGAAGTTCAGAAGTGTGATTCAGGACTGATGCAGCAACAGTAAGCTTGTTTTCAATTAAAAGGTTTATAATTATACTAAAACCTTAATTAACTCCAGCAAAGTTTCAGAAACTGCATTTTCAAACCCTGTAAAGCTCAATGACTTCTGGTTTTCTCTCAACTTGTACTCGTTGGCTTGTTTTGACTTCACATGATCGTAGTCATCTCTCACACCATGATGAATACTTGAATCAACACATGTCCAAATAAACATAATGTCTGCCTTTCCAGCTTTTCTCTCACAAGAATCTGATTATTCCTTTATATTCTTCTGTACTATCAAAACCTTTTAAAAGGCTTATTGTCCCCTACATCTTGATAATGTTAACCTTGTTGGATGCCAATTTAAAAATTTCTGCAAGCAACTGGATGATCAAGCCGAAGTTTTGCATGTAAAATTATGTGCAGTTTAAAGTATCTTAAGTAATCCTGTAAATTTTGTCTGGTACCCTAACTAATTCAAGTGAAACTAATATGAAACCAAGACCCAAATCAAACATGGACAAAGCAATACTTGGATTTTACCACAACAAATCATATTTCCGTAATGTTGCCTTCATTATATTATACAAGTTGGTATTTTTGGGGTCACTTTCATAAGACTTAAAACCATATTTTAAAGGTTGTCAAGTCTGCTGTTTTTATACTGATTAGTCTTTAAAAAATGCATTGAAACAAACACTGTCAACTCATATGCAGACAGATCTTAGTCTTTGCAGTTGGATCTGACATGTACATTTGTATATAAAGTAAGTAAATGCAAAAAGGCATTTGATGAATTCTTAAAATCTTATTTTTACACTGCTAAATACCAAGTCCAGTCCAATGAGATATAACAAAGACCCTAATCTGCCATCATGCAATGCACTGGCAGTCCGAGTATATTCTGATTGTTCTGACTTTAACAAAATTGTATAGATCCATATGTCCTGGACCATTATATCATTGGCAGATTTGGACATGTGCATTTTGCAATTGGGCTTGAGTTTTAAGCAAGTGTGGAACATTCTAGTCCTTTTATTTTATAACATTTCTGTTGTACTGCTGCCTAATATATTATGAATGAAGATGTTTTATGAAAAGTAATTTTAATTTAAAACTATTTATGCAATAATATAATGACAATTTTAACAGCAGCAACTTCCGTCATTCTAACAATTGTACTGTGCTTTGATCTGCAACTTACTGAGAGATTTTCCACTGTCTGAAGCTGTGATTCCTCATTTGGTTTGTAGAATACAATGTTGATCCCTGCCTTGCCTGCTCTACCCGTTCTACCAGATCTATGGATAAAGGAATCCACATCCTGGAATTACAGAAACAAACCTCCAAAGATGAGACCATTTTGTTTGTCCAACTCCAAATGAAGCATTGGTCAAATACAAAATTCTGCCAGGTTTTATATATTTGCAAAAACTATCAGAACTATATACCTTTGTAAAACTTTATGCCACAGCTGCAAACCACAAAAAATCTAAATTATTCAAAACAATAAAAAAAACATAAACTACTAAAATGGTATTTAAATAAAGGAATAACTGCTATTTAAAGGTAGCTGTAATCAAATTATAAGAAAACAGCCATTACAGAAATAGTTCAGAAAGCCTATATGACCTATGAAAGTGGAATTCCAAACCTTTAGTTGGGTTCAATCTTGGCTGATGGGATATTTGACTTGTCTTTTACTGTCAACATGCTTTGGAAATAACTGAATTACCATCTTATTTACTTAATTAGAACAATTTTCGTCTCTCCTCCCATGACTGTAATGATAATGGACCAAAATTCTAGAAACTTATCAGAATCTTTTGCCACACTCTGTGACTACAGGTTTATCTGTGACTGAAGTATTACAAAGACCAAGAACCTTTTGTCTCTAGTATGTTAACTTTGTCAGACAGAGACACCAATACCTTCAACATAATGTAGCAAATTCTCAAGCATCGACCCCAAATGTTTGAATATTTTATATCACCTGCTTTTTAACTTTCCAATTTCATTAAGTCTGGTTTAGTTTGGCTTCAGAGGTTCAAAACCATTTTTCCACACAATAGAATATTACATGGCAACAAGTATATTCCATGGAGGAAGGAAGAACCCTCAACTTATTGAAGTTACTGGCAAACTTGAGTCATGTACCTAGTTTTGCTGAGCTAAGACTTGAACTCTTATAGACAGAAGCGAGATGTATGAGTGATCTGTAAAGACATGTGCCCACCCCACCCCCAACGCATGCAAGATTTATTGTTATCATTTGAGCTGAGAGAATATAGTGAAGAAGATGAAGTTGAAATTTTCTGGCCAACAAAAATTTTCACTGGTGAATCCGACAAAGCTAATTGGCTGTGTTGATTGATCTTTTTGAGTCTGTGGTGGCCATCTGTTTTACTGCCAACAGCCACAGTTTGTCTGTGATGCTAAATGTGAGGTGAAAGCTTGAGACAGCCAACAGCTTCTACATACAACATCCTGTATCAAAACATTGCATCTGAAAGCAAGGCTCAGAGATGTCTCTAATCTCATGATCTGTAATCTTCAAGAGGTGACTCATCTTGTTTGATCTCAGAGTACACCAAATGAATAACCCACGTCAGCCACAAAACATGGGCTTTAGGGCTGATATCTTGTTCTCAGGCTTCACTGGGAGGAAGATGCGTTTGTGCATGCCATTGACTTGTCTCTGCGAGTCCCAAATAGTGCAGACAGGATCTTGCATGGATGTTGCTCTTGACTTGTCTATGGGAGAGGGGATGGATGACAACTCATTAGTTTGACAGACAGTAACTGGTATATTTGGCTACAAGGCCTAGTTGTACCAGGACTACCAAACCATCTGGTCTGAACTAAAGATGGTTTGGGTAGACTGGAAGTGTTATGTAGCTCACAGACTCACAAAGCTATCAGGAAACATGTCCTGTGTGATAAAAGCTTTAGTGAAATGTGGGCTACAGGCTTGAACTTGTTTGAGTTAGAACCCAGGACAAGTTCCATTTGTGAAACAATGTCACAAATTTTGGTCATTTAAGATACAAACTGTCACATCTGCCATGATGCCAGTATGGGTTTGGTATCATAGATTGATAGCTTTTGATAATGAAAGGGGCCAAACAGCCAGAGGAAAAAGTTGCCCATTTGTGGGACTGAGGCACACAATGTGATGGACCTGGAACCAAGCCATAAATACACATCAATACCTCTCATAATCCATCAGAGTGAATGGCCTTCTTGCTCTAGAGATTCCAAAATCAAATATTTTAATTGCCTCGCAAGAGTGTCCTGATAAGAGTCAGGTGTGTAGAAGAAGCACCAGGCATGGGTGGAACATTCTTGACTGTGGCTGCATAAGTAGATTGAGGATAGCCAGGATTTACCTGGGTAGATTTATCACCAGATCAAGTAGATTGGTGACCCTGGACTTGTCCCACTCATGAGGGTGGATAAGAATCATCTTGCAATTCTGACCGCATAACTTTTGGATTATTCTTGGTATCATGACTATGGGTGCCTAGGCAAAGGCCCACAAACCCTTTCAACTGATTGGCAGTGCATCCACATCCCAAGCTCGCTCCTGGGGCTGAAACTGGAGAGATGAGGATGGGTGACTTGTGATTTCACCTTGTTGCAAAAAGATCAATCATCGGAAATATCCAGAGGGGGAAGATCTGGGTGAAGACCAATGTAGTGATGGACTTGGCCTATCCTGGATAGAGAGGGGAGCAGCCCTGGTCAATGACCTTTGCCGTCTAGGCCATCACCTCCAATGCATGGCTGTTGCTGGGTGTCTGACATGACAGCCATACCCAGCTCCAAGTTGTCTGCCCTAAAAAACTCACAAAGCTTAAGTATGAACTGCTACTATATTCTTGTCAAGTGCCGGGATGATGGTTCTGAAAGTGTCTGGCACCATAAGTCTGTGTCCTATTCCTCAATGAGATCTACTAATTCTTTAGAGCAGTGGGAAGGATGGGAGCATTCTGAAGTAGCCAACAACCAATGGAGAACTTTTCCTTGACAGTGGCTTGAAAGCTAACTTTAGTCCATTCCATGATGGATTTGACAAAGTTCCACTGCACATACTGTGCTTTGAGGTCAAACTGGGTCTACTTTAAAATGAAGACATACCTATTCTATCCTCAATAAAACTCACTAACTCTTCCTTGTGGACAAGCAGTGAACATATGGAAGTCCAGCACTGTCAGCCCTGCCAACTAGTTCGCCCATTAACTGGTTGGCCTAGAAGCTGGTGGACAGTCCAACTATCACTTGTAACTTCCAATCTAAAGGCCTGGCTGTACAGTCAGATTTCTCACTGAAAGAAATATCTGTTATAGAAAAGGCATGCTTCCAACAGTATGTTGAACAGACAGATCTATCAAGATCCAGCAAATCATATTTGGCTGGACACCATTTTAGAACAGCTGGCGATGGTGCAGTTTAAATATGCATCAGATCCAATGAATGGGGTGTGAACAACATGTGGTTGTCCCAGATGCTGGCAGTATACAAACTGTCAGCAATCACCAGTACTGGCCACACCAAAGGCTGGTCAAATGGACAGATTTCTCACAGAAATCTCCGATATAATAATGGTAATGGCTAGATGGACGGATCTATCATAAAGATCCCTGGATAAACTATTTGGCTGGACAATATAAAATAAAAAGCAGACTAAAGCAGAAACTAGTAATTTGTTGAAATTATCAAGTCCCTAAAACGCTGTTGAAAATAACAGACCAATGAAAGTGTCATATAGGAAACATATGACCTGTTAAAAACTTATGCACAATGCTTAGTTAATAATTAAACCATAATTCTATCAAAAGGGCATGAAATATAAATAAACTATGCATGATTATTAAGCAGCACTTTAAAATTCTGCTAATAAGAGCTTTATAATAGACAGAGAAAGTGAACAAAGTCAAAGGCATACTAACTCGTAAAGACCTTCTACAAGATCAATGAAAATGTGGTGAGATGGTGGTTTTACAAGACGAAGTCCTGACAAGTGAGAAATCATTCAAAAATTGGCAGAAATTTTATAATACACCTTACAACCAGCAATAGATCAATAAATCTGCATAATATATCGAAAATGAATGTTGAATGGGCCCAATGGAATACAAAAAGGGCTAGATTGTTGAGGATAGATTGTATGACATGTAGCCTGTACAACAGTGAAGCTAAAAACTGGCAATACCTAGTTGTATCAAAGGAATGTAATTGGCAAGAGTTATTGCCCTTTGTCTTATGCTACAGATAGGAAAAGAAAGCTTGTCTTTTAGTAAGGCTTAATATTCTGATTGCAGGCTAATATTCCTAATGTAATGTGTTTGGAGAATGTATTCAAAGAAGAAATTATGTCCTTCTAAATCTACCTCTTAGATAATCTTCACCACCTTTATAAATGACAAACGGTGCAACATCAAGGCCATATTATGTCATTGGAAGCAGGTGCTTATGAGACTTGTCAAGACCATACATTTTCTGTTAGTTAAAAAATGTTATTAAAAAAAAGGAAATTAAAAGTGGCTTTAATAATAGCCTGAAAACAAAGTTTTTTATGACCTTGATTAAGTGTAAATTTTAATGTCTATCAGCTGAATAGTCTTTGTGGTATAACGCTAAAATAAATGTGTAAAATTCCTTCTTAATCCAGGAATTTAAATACCAACAAAAACATTCTCTGTGTGTGTAGAAGAATGAAAATTAATGCCCATAGAAATCAATGAATTTACAGTAATTGCACAGTGAGATTAGGCAAAAATAATTTGCTGTAATTGCATAAAAAGATTAGGCACACATAATAATAACAATGACATCGTTCTCTGAAATCAATTCAATTTGAAATCACTGGACATCAAATATCATACATTTGGCTTATATAACTTAAAAGTTGACTATTTCAATAGGCATCCTAAATAGACTATCTACCAAACTATATATCATGCTGATTTTACACATTGTACTTTCTTTTGATAGCAGTTCTTTCTAAAGATAAAGACAATAATTAATAATTAATAATCTGTACAGTCTCTTGCTGATAATCAGTCATTATTGATCCTGATGATAATAAACCCACAAGGTAAAATATATGGCTTCAAGAGTGGTCCCAAGTTCAGTCAAGCAGATGCATAATCACCTCATAGTTATGCATGCATCCTGCTTACTTTTGAAATTTACCAAAATCTTGATCAGGTAAGCCCATATTCCAAATTTGATAAAAACTTGATCAGAATCATGGCTTTGCTTCTAGAGTGGTAACAAGTCCAACCAACCACATGCACAATCATCTGATAAATATGCATGAATCTCATTGACAAATAATATTCCGAGTATTATTAGAATCTTGTCATAAAGACAGTTTCTAGAGAAGCATAAAATCAAGCCAATCAGATGCAAGCTTAACTAATTAATATGCATGGCTCTCATTCATTATCAATGTCACTGGAGATCATGATAATACAAACATACATTGCAAGTTTTATCAAAATAGGATAAAAAAAATGTGGCTTCACAAGTGTTAACAAGACTGCCTCAATAAGATGCATGGATCTTGCTCTTTTCCGAACTTGTTCAAGATTTAGATGATATAAACCAAGTACTACTGAAAATGGATTAGAAATGTGAACTCCAGTAACAAGCAAGTGCTGACAGGCGAGGAATGATAGGCTACACACTACAGATGTAATACCATTTCCATAAGCACATCTAGTCAACAACCAGGCCAATTAAAAAGATTGCATGAACTGTTATATTTAATCAAATTTAAATCAAAAGACAGAAATTTTAGTTCAATGGGATCTTACAAAATCACACCTGTTTGATGTCTGATTTGTAATTATGTGACAAAACTAAAGAGAATGAACCCAATAAATATTTTATTTTCTATTTGGGTTTTTGTGCAGCTTTATATTGAACACAAATGATGTTTTTCAACAGTCCTTAAATCTCCTAAAAAACTGGATAAAAATACTAATGATTTTCCCAAAACTGGGTAAACTGAAAAAGAATCTCTGAAGCATTAAGAGATCCCTTGCACAACAACACTGTGCTGGTCATTCAACCCCTTTGGAGAATTTTGATTTCCCTTGAATTTCAAATGAAAACTTGCACAGATTATGCCATGGATGGTACAAAAACACCTCTTTTGTACTTGTCTGCACCACAAATGTTAAATCCCAAAGGCAAGATATACCTGGATATATTTGTTTTATATTGCAATAAACCCTGATAAATTTGGAAATGAAACACATAAACCTGAATGAGAACTCACCTTAGGTGGGTTACACTGGATGACTAGGTCTACATCTGCTATATCCAAACCTCTGGCAGCTACATCTGTTGTCACAAGAACCTTGTACTTTCCCTCTTTAAAACCCTGAAAATCAAAACAACACACTTTTGACATTCTCACTGCAGTATCTCAAACATAACATTATTAACAGTGTTTAGAAACTTGTTTTGAGATGGTTATCTTGGAAAGAGTACTGAAACAGGTCAAATAGTTCATCTTTGTTTGGAGAACCATTTTTTAAAATACAAGTTCTGAAAGATGTTTTATTTCAATGTAAACTAGAATTCTGTGTTTGTGAAGCATGAATTAGTAGAGTGGCTCTTTGTTCTGACTGCCAATTTAAAGTTCAAGTCTGCGTAAGTGCAGAGACTGAGGCAAATGTGTATTTCTCTTTAAGGTCTACTAAGTACAGGATGTGGATCCTTTTCTGTCTTGGAACCAGAAATTCACACGCCTGGGGTTCAAGTATAATGTTGGTGCATACATAAAATTAGTCTTTCCATGCCAAGTGTATATATCAAGGACTATCATCACGACAAGTTTCATACATCTAACTCTAACAACATATAAAGAATTCACAGGCATTACAAATACATACTCAAGGGCAAGAGATGTATCACAATATTCACACACTTCACGTGGAAATAAAAATGTACATAGCATGCAAACATATAATGTAGTATTTTGCAAGAAAACTACAGCTGAATTTGTAGAAAAAGGGAAAATACTATTTTAGGCATACATGTATTCAAAGATTTTGGGGGGGGTTACATGGTTGTGACAAACTGAATTTCTAGACACCCCCTGACTCCCTCTAAAACAGAAAAAAGTTTTCAGCACTGCAAGTTAAAACAATTTCTTCCTTTTGACTGCAGAGTGATGAAACCATCTCCAATATTCTTCAGCAATAACAAGGTTATGGACATAGTTCCTGTTGTGGGCATATTTTTTTTCAGATTAGCACAATGTTTAACTAGGGGAAAAAAAATCATTTGGGACTAATAAGACATCATAAGAATTTTTGGAAGAAGCACATTGTTGAATGATTTTCCATCTTGGAAGAGTAACAATACCATATCTGCAATTTTGGCCATATTTAACATCTTTAGGTGAAATGACAATATTGATGTGGCCAGCCATCTAGCTATAACATGATTTTGAAGATGACCATAGTGGTGGTTACATTGCTAGCTGGACTGGTACCA
This sequence comes from Potamilus streckersoni, assembly GCA_016746295.1. Classification (NCBI taxonomy): domain Eukaryota; kingdom Metazoa; phylum Mollusca; class Bivalvia; order Unionida; family Unionidae; genus Potamilus; species Potamilus streckersoni. The sequence continues at coordinate 3,943,456 of JAEAOA010001694.1, forward strand.
TTTTCATTTATGAACAACTAGATGCCAAAAAAAGGCTTTCAAAATCCTCACTTTTAGTCACAACTGAATGGAAGATGACAGTAGATGAAATTCCATTTCCCTCACATTTCTTACTTTTCATACAAAATTTGAGAACATTTTTGCATATATTGAAAATATCCCATATCATGTCTAATGCCTTACAAATTGCCTTGAAGTAGGCAGGAATGACATTTTTCATGCATGTTCTGTAATACATACATAGAAGAGACATTCAAAACAAAATGTGAAATATGTATAATAAAATCACATAAAAAATGTGAATGATATAAATATATATATGACTATCGATTATGCCAATCTAACAACACAATATCACAGCCTATGAACACTAAAATTGCAGAGATTCTCTATGTGAAAATGAGTGTGCTGCCAAAAGGATCTACCCACCTTCATGACAATTTCTCGCTTAGCCTGGGGAACATCTCCATGAAGTATGTGAGCATCCTGCTTTATGTGTGAACATGCTACGAGCTCATCACATTCCCGTTTTGTGTCACAGAAAACCATGGCTCTCCCATGTGCCCCACTATACACCTGTATTACATCACCAATAGTGGCGGCACGGTCAAAGTAACTGCACTGTAAAGCCATATGCTGTGGAAGAGATACAGGCAATAAATATAATGTTGTGCAATTTTCCACTCCATGGTGTTATCAAAGAGTGAGAAGCAACAAACTTAGGAAACATAAACAAATAATTTATTTTCCTAGAATACAAAGAGAAAATGTAAAAAAATGGACTTTGGGATTGTGAATTAAATTCCAAATAATCCTAGAATTACAGATACAAGTCCTAATAATTAAAGTTTTGGATAAACTTTAGTTTTATTCCAAAAATTAAGTCCAATGCTGAAAGTGTCGATGATATGCTAACAGTCTTTTGTTGAATCACATTAATGCCAGGTTTGAATTCACCATCAATAACAGTGAATGTCTGTCCATGAATACTGTTTTTTTTAAAGAGCACTCTGTATTTCCAGAGAAAAATCATTTGAATTAAAATAATTTTAAGAAATAAATTACAATCCAAATGCAATACTGTAAGCAATCTCTACCTTGAGATCATACAGCATGAATAAAAATCAAGTGACAAGATTATATAATCCTATACCTGACCTTTGGTCACAATTAGCATTTTATAATAAAAACTATTATTTAACTAAAAATTTTAAACTGGAAGGTTCCAAATGTTTACAAGATAAAATGTTAGTTATAATTAGAACTCTATTACTAAAATTATAACATGTGCAATAAACAATAGGTAGATCTGGCATTTCAAGGGTAATTGCCAAAGTTCATTACTCATATTGAGATAAACATGTTTACTCCAACACCAAAATCAATAATTCAGGTTAGGTAGAAAATTAACTCGATTTTGGAAAAGGTCAATTCATACATGCAACATCACATTATCAATAGCATAATATTAAATAAAAAAGTAACCAACAACAAATGCAAATTAAATACACATAACACAACTTGCATGCAATTAACAGCAAGATTCCAACTTTATCCCTATATTTTTAGAAAGCCTCTGGGATACTGTGATATACCATTACCATGTATTTTTCTATAAAGCTATATGAAATTTTACCAACCATAGCATATTACTTGTCAAAATTGTAATTGTGTGCAAGAGGAAGATGACTTTAGGCTTCCACCCCTGGTGGAAAGTGAACAGGTTTAATGTATTATCAAGTACAGGAAATGTTTACTTTCACTTTTTGCTTTTAAGATAGAACTACATATATTTATTCCTATCAGGAAACAAAAATTTCATATTACATATAAAAAAGTATTATTTATATTTGAAAATGCGAGTAAAGCACTGCAATACTAGCTTGCTATTAGGTTGTCTTATGATTCCAAAAAAAACCTGGTATAACTGTATATACTGAACTATGGGTTGTACTGGAAAAAAAAACAGGAAAAACAAACAAACAGACATAACATTTTTGCAAAAATCTTCACCTTGTGTGGCAATGACAAGATTATTGCAAAACTTTATATTGGGTGGTATGAACAAGAGTAATGCAGTACTCTGAATTGGGCAGTACTCGAAAGATCATTAACAAAGTGTAATCTGAGTTTTGTTCATCTTTCCAGGTGAACCCACCAATCACTTTTCTTATAATGTACTATATAACTTGCAATATGAATCCTGTTTACCCAGATCAGTGGTGCATTATGAGCCAGCAGATGTATCAATACTGTTTGTTTGAACTCACAAGCCACCCACTCAAACATGGCTCTATAAAATCTTGGTCATATAAGAGATTCTGGTAAAAGTTTTCTATTCAATATTCAATAACTATTTACCTATAATATAGTTTGGTCAAACATTATAAAGATAAAATTTTAGACATTTTGTTTGTTATCCAAAACTTACTTGAACATATTTTCTATAAATTCAAGCAAAAATTATATTACAAGTTTAAAAGGATATCATTTAACATCAGTTTTTTTTAAGCAATTATCAAAGCAGGAGGTGTACCTCAATTAACTAATGTCACATTTTGGATGCATATCCCCTGCCCAGTAATACAAAAATGTCAAATTTAATCTGAAATAAGCACTCACTCTTCATATCCACTTCATAGATTATTAATAAATAAAATTCCTGTTTTGTTTTAAGACGCTAATACACATTACACACCGTTACTGTCTTGGACGTTTTCACTGACTGTTCACCAATCAGATTAATCTTCTTCACATTTTCTCTCAAATATTTCCTTGCTGTCTGGTAGACCCAGGGTGGCATTGTGGCTGAATACAACATTGTCTGGGGCTTCTTGCTATCTGCTGTTAAAGGACAGTAAGAAAAAAAGATGGTATAGACAGAATCTTGTTGACCTAATTACTTATAGACAAGTACTCCCCCTTCACAATAACATTCCAATGTGGATCATTATGTCAGAGACTGAATTAGGATTTATAAGGCTTCAAAGCTAAAGTGGCATAAATAATTACAAAACACATTACATATAAAAATTTCTCATAAATCAATAGCAATAACAAAAATTCATTGATTACTTACTGCACACTGTCCTTTCCATCACATTTAAATGCAACATGACATACATTTAACTTTTGTGCATTTATTGTTTTACAGACCTCCATCTCTTATGAGGCCACCTATGCCAGTGTAGCCTTATAACCTGGGTGGCCTTTCTTGAGTGTGACAAAGTAATTAATATACTACTCTGGTATCAGGCAAAGTGACTTCAAAAAAAAGGACAAGCTTGTCAAGACGGGGTCCACTGTATGATCATGGTCATGAGGTTTTAAATGAAGCAATTATAATTTCTCTTCTATGACTAATTTTGCTTCTAAAAATAGAATGGAATATGACTAAAGCTTCTCAGTATAGACAAGATTTTAATGGGTAAATTTTGATTTGTCAACCTATTCTGGAGCTATTAGTGATCATAAACGGTCACGGCTTACCTATACTTTGCTTGGCTTGACCTTAAACAGAGATTTTACTTTTCATAACATATTCACTCTAAAAGAGATAGTGATATTGATACCCTAAGCTGTATCATTTGTACCAGTCAAATAAGTGCCTTCTTTTTGGCACATTAGAAAATGGATACAATCTGGTGTTCTCACACCAAAAGTTAAACTCTACATTTCAAGAATCACTTGATCATAATATTTTAAAACCATTTCTACACAAGTTGATTAAAATGATATGACCTCTTAAAATAAGAGTACAGTAAAACCTGTTATGAGAGACCTACTCTTTTGCTAAAAAAAAAAAAAAAATGGTCTCTCAAGACAGGTGGTCTGTCACAACAGATTCATACAAAAAGACTAGTTCTTAAGGCCCAGTTTAACAATTTAAAGAAAAATAACCACAATCACTGTACATATTCTATTCATTACTAAAATTTATTGCCAAAACATTATATGCATTTATATAAAAATTAAGACATACTTCTATCATTAAGCATGAAATCACATTTACATTTGAAGATCACATTTCTGATTTACTCATTCTCCTTTATAACAACCTATATTTGTGCTCTTTTTCACTCCTTTCAGCTACACTTATTATTTAACCATTATTAAAACTTGTCTCATTTTAGTTGGAGGTATTTCCATTGTTATTAAGGTATTAGGTGTTGACATAATTGGTGCACAGTTGTAAAGTCAACTGTAACGATGGTTTTGACTTAGCTTTGGAAAAATATTAAAAATCAGTTCATATACACTGTATATCGGACAATTAATGAAATAAAAATGAAATGCTATCTAATCCAGAAACAGAATCATTTACTCAGAGAGAAAAGTCAACAGCTTAATTCAACGAAGACACACAGGAATTAACTCATTAAACAAAGTGCGTAACCTGGTCACACAAAATTAAATAGATGATGGCTTGGTTACTGGATGCAATCACTGTAACATTGGGAAAACAACATCACCCCCAAGAATCAAAAGCCTTTAACACTATCAATCGAATTCGGCAAATGATTCTCACTTGCTGGTTTAATAGACAAAGACCTTATTCACCGCCATGCATTATGGATTAACTCTAAAGACAAACAATATATGCAAACTGAATTTTGGCACTACAATGGCAATCCACAACATGTACATTAGGCTAGTTTACGGACTGTACCATCTGTCACTATATACAAACCCGTAGCCATAATCCTTTTTTTGTTTTGTTCTTTGCAGATGTTTTTTTTTACTATTATCAGAACAATATTTACCATGCAAACAATCATTATTAAAAAAATGATTACATAAAAAGTTACTAGTGTCTGCCTCTGTTCTAGTGATACAGTTGTTCATAGAACTGGATAATGTGTAGTACTTGAAGCTAGGATAAGGCCAGGAACCAGGCTATGAGTACTTTAGTCTGCTTTGCAATAAAATATAAAACAGCCTACATACAAAATTTCAGATACCGGTTGTAAGAGTTTTTGCAATGTGGTCATTCATTGCAGTGTCAAAATGCATATTCTGCAGAACCCAAGGTTTTTTTTATTAACCTTGGTGCAAGTCATACATAAATCCTGGTCAAGGAACTTACTCTAGAACAAAAGTTATTCTGCAAAACTGAGTTTTCTCAAAGCCACAAGGGCTTTGACATCTGCCCTTTTTTAAGTCAGTCAGATCTGAAACCTTTAACCTTTTGATACCCCCAAATTAAAAGCCATAAAAAACTAGGGTCCAGGTCTGTCATGAATAATTACTGTCATTTTGTAGACTTTTCAACTTTTGACTCTGAAATCAATAGGTTCCTTCCTTACCCATGTGCAAACCATCTACAAAGTTTGGTAACTTTAGAAGTAAAAAATATTGTGCAGAATTTTCTTCTTCCTCTCAGTGATCTGGACACCAAATTCAAACTCTGAGTTCTAATCCAAAGTTCAAGCCAGCTGTAAAGCTTGGTAAATACATACGTTGAACAACTCCAGTTTTCTGTGAAAATTTTATTCTTACAGTCAATGACCTTGACCTGACATCAAAATCATTTGGGTTCTTTCTTACAGAGTGCAAGTCAACCATAAAGTTTGGTAGCTGTAAATGATGGATAACTCAAGTTATTCTTCAATAATGTTACTGACCACAGACAGACAACATCATTACAGTGAACACAGAATGCAAAGTATTAAAAACTGACATTCATCCATCAAACCAACATGTCATCCCACACAATTAAGGTTAGTGTTATCTCTGCCCTTTCTGGTATGCACCCTCCGTGTGGTGTTCTGCCTTCTCTGGTGTGAAGCCTGCCCATGGGGTTACCAAGCCTGAATTCTCCACGTCTAATCCATACTTTCAACACTTTCAGTCCAATTATTTTAAATACACCATTTAAGTGAACAATAATATGCAGTCAAAAGAGACCGTTACAATGACTTGACAAGCAGCCTGGACTTTCTACCCTGGACACCATTAATAATACAAACCCCTTTGATAGGCAGCATTTATAATCTTGTCCACAATGTCGGCAAAGCCCATGTCTAGCATTGTGTCAACCTCATCCAGTACAACATGCTTCAGCTTGCTCAAGTCCAGTGTTCCTTTATCCATGAGGTCCCAAATTCGCCCAGGTGTTCCCACAAGTACATCAAGCCCATTATATATGGCTTTTTCTGTAAAAGATGAGCATTAACAATGAGGTTTCTTTAATACAAGTTAAGACTCTATCCAACTTATTTAAAAAAAATGAACATTGAATCATGGCAAGTCTGGCATTGTAATACAACAAAAATATTCCGCTAAACATACATACTTTGCAAACCTGTTTTTTTGACTAAATGGTGCAATACTTTTTATGATGCATAAAAAATGTATCAATATCTACATACATCACTATGTAGAAACAGTGTCTAAGAAACTGAACTTAATGAAACAAATTATCAATAAACAAAGTTGCATCGCATCACTCTACAGGTAATGAGAGAATGGAGCCAAGCAAAAAGTCAATGGAGTGTGAAATACAGGAACTCTTTATTTGGATGAAGTACTTATTATGATACATCTGTGTATCAAGGACTTTGCACATGACAGTTTCTCAGAAATGAAGCAACTTTCATACATTTACTTTACAAAGGTGGAATTATAACATACTGTCTTTCATCTGTTGCAGTAAAAATGTTCATAGCCTTTTTTGTTTTACAACATAGTGTTTCCCTTTATGCAAATTCATGCATCAGTGATGCATGCTCAAGATATCTGATGCACACTTTCTCGTGCCATAGATATTGTTGAAGCAAAAAGGATTTGTATTGTGCGATCAGAATTTATTGAATTTCCAATGAATAGGACAAGAGATGGGACAAGGCACTATTATGATCGAGTATCTTCCCAATAACCTCACGAACCTTGATGCTTGTCTGACTCAGAAATGATCTCCAGACTAAAATAGTGCGCATTCAGAATCACTAGCCATGAAGGTCAAAGAACACAACAGAGTAACTGTGGATTATAACTTTAACTCAATGCAGAAAAAAATTCTCTGGGATGGAACATGGTGCATTCATTCAGTTTACCAGTATGACTTGTGATTGCATAAATGTAAAAACTACAAATGTGAATAATCCTTTTGTGACCAGGGTTATGAATTTTCAAAAGTCTGCCCTCGTTTGCCACAAGATATATGTAGAAGACAAGGTGCTACTGTTTCACAACAAAGAAATCAGTAAACTTGCAGAGAAAAATGTATTATTTGGGCACCAAAGTGTGTGGGGGGATTGTAGTTTTGTGACTTTATTGCAATAAAGATAGATATAAAAGTTTAAGTGTAACTTACTAAAAAGGAAATGAATCATTAGCCTCTTTGTGTTTTGGATAAATGTGTTCTAGGAAAAAGTACAATAAAACATGAAAGTACAAATTTTATGATAGGTAGTAAATTAACTGCCATTTGGTTAAAAGGTTTATTTGAGTTTTTATATTGGTTTATATATATATATGGTGTTGGTTTATAATGTTGCAACAAAAGGAAACAAAAGTAAACTATACACTAAAAGGAAAATGAACTAAGAAGCTCTTTGAATGGACAATGCATTTGTTTGATTATTGTGCATGTTTGTTTATTTGTATTTTTTTAATGAGATTGAGCATGTAATGCACATTGCCCTTTCCCATTTCAAGCTGGAAAAATTATTTGTCAGATGAAAAATTTGTCCGTACATTCTTGACCCCCACAATTTTCAACTGAGCCCCAGTTCTGACACCATGGTTTCTTTTTTTACCCGTAACTTTACACCTCTGGTGGATATGCTAAAATAAACCAAGAATGTGAAGATCCAAGTGAATTGTGATGCATCTGATATCACTGGAGCTGACAAAAAACATGGATCAAATGAGACTGGAAGTGAAGAGACAAACATGGGATTTCATGTTTTGGTGGCCAAAGAATGTTCACCTGGCCAGGTAGTTCTTTATAATATGGAGGTAGAGGTGGTTCTGAAATTGAAAACTGTCCATGATTCTTGAGGTAATGAAGAGACTTAGATTCAGACTTCGTATATATTTTCCCTGAATTCAATTTCAAAGATCTGTAATTGTATACATCTTTGACATCAAGACTGACCAAAACAATCCCCCTTCTGAATGGCAATAAGAGTCATTCCTGATTCAATTCTGAATGTGTTGTTTAAGAGATCTTCAATCTATGCCTGCTTGGAGCTTGTCAATGGTATAAGATACTAAGAATTTATGCTGTGAACAGTCAAATGGTCTCTTGTGAGGAGAGTATTTATTTCCAGCTACAGAATGTTGGCAAAATCTAGATTCACCTTTGAATAGGTCACATGGCCTGTGACCATTCAAGAGTCAGCCATCTCTTGGTTAGCATGATAAAGATGTGCAAAAGTACAAGTATTCATTGCTACATGAAATATAAATAGTTGCTATGGAATATTTAACTGGAAGATAGAATTAGATCTGAAGGCTGCTTCAGTATGGTCATTTAGCAGCACTTTATCTACTTCTGTCAACTGGAGATTAATGGAAGCAGCTATGGCATTAGAGAGTAAGTGATAAGCATTGAAACAATGGCAAGACTGACTTCCAGGCTTGTCTATCAGAAATTCTGCACTGATTGCTGAAATGATGCCACTGAGATCAGGTCAAGAATGTAGTCAATTGTTAAGATGTTGTGAACCAGTTGCTGCCTGTTAATAAAGGATTTTTGGTAGAAGATTATCATGTACATCATGTTTCTTTCAGCAATGCTACCAGGTATAGAAGAAACAGGGCTGAAATTGGTCCTTCCCCCCACTGTCTCATCATTTTTGATAAAAGGCCAGGATTATGTTGGATGAGAATAGGGTCTCAAAGAAGCTTAAGACACAATTGACTTGACCAGACTTCAGTAACCATTTGAAAGTCAGATCTTTCTAGGCAAACGGACTGATAGGTGTTGAAATTCTTTAAGTCAATGATGGAGCAAAACCCTTCTTGCCATAATCCTCTTGGTCAAAATTTGTCTAAAATTTGTCATGGTTACTATTTTTTAAACACAAAATAGCAAATATTGATGGATGTTGAACATAAACTCACTTGGTGTACTGCCAAGTATGCTAAAATTTGAGGCCTATAAGCTATAATTGCTCATAATAAATACTTTCATGAAACAATGTCGACTATCACTGGTAAAGAGCTTGTGGAAAACTGACCTTGAGGCCCATATGGACTTCCTCCATAGACGCTGGTAATGTCTAAAGTTGCATTGATTTCGTCAAAATCCTCAGCCACCTGTTTAGCAAGTTCTCGTGTTGGTGTCAAAACCAAAACCTGCAAAGAACATGCATGCAATCATGAATCCACACCTTCAGGACTCCTCTATTTAAAATAAACATATGTGATACCCTGGGAATTGTATAAAAGATAAGATGCAAAAGCACCCGGTTTTTCCAAGCTCAAATGATAGTGACAGAAAAAATTCATCTGTGGGCGATTACTTGAAATTAAAAGTGCCTTCCCTGGGTTCCCAAGTATGTTTTAATGGAACAGCCCTTGCATTTTTTTAAAGATAAAGCTCAAATACCTTTCAGAGAAACTATTTTCAATGCATAAATTAAAATATATTCTATGGTTAATCAGTCATTGTTGAAGTGCAAGTGAGACAACAGCTAGATCAACAAATGTGGAAAGTCCAAAACAATTCTATGAATATGCTGTTACAAGAGATATTGAACAGACCATGCCAATAAGGGGAGATTATCCTAGGAATCATCTAAAATTGAGATCTCAAAGAAACTGCCCTCCAAGCCATATCTGGTGGCCAGCAAAATGATTTGAGTTAATAGATTTGAATTTAAGATATAAAATGAGTTAATGCAGGGTCTCAGTGGCCTGCCAAGCTGTATCATGTAGCCCACAAAATAATTGGCATTACAAGGTGTCATGAGAGATAACTAAGGTGGCAAGGCTCTTGGGCTATCAAAAATGCCCTCAGAGTGGTTTGAGTTTAATACTCCTGATTTAGAATACTAAAAAATTGACCCTGCCTCTTCTAACTATAAAGAAAAGTTTTGTTACAAAACCCATGCTCACTTCATTTGTGTCTGATTGATATTAGTTTTCTACAAGCAATTTTAACCTGCAGTCACTATAAAATACAAATTTCTGAAAGTGAATATAAACTGGTAACATGGATTGAGAAGTGTTATGAGCTTAATTTGTGATATTTTGATGTTTTTGTTGCAAGCAGTGGCAGAAAAAAATAAAGGAAGGAAAAATGCATGCACACTTACACTTGGAGGTCTACCTCTTTCCTTGGATTTGGTCTGTCTCTGAAGGCACTCCACAATAGGCAATGCGAAGGATAACTGTATCAAGGAAATAAAAGGCATGATGAATGTGCATACATACATTCATACATACATACATACATACATACATACATACATACATACATACATACATACATACATACATACATACATACATACATACTGTTTGTAGCTGATTACTTGAGTGGTGTTTAGATTCCACTCCATAAATTAGAAACACTAAAATTATGCAAGTGGAAGTCAATATTTGCTACATATCAGCATCAACCATTTGGACAATTCAACAAATCAGAACAGGGCTGCACTATGAAATTTTCTTTTCACTTTTATTTTATTTAACCAGTACTGCGCCTTCAGCATGGGTTTCCAATAACTGTATTTCTCTGTCCCCAAGATACTGACCCTTTAGCACCACTATGTGCACTTTTTTAATCAGGGAAAACAAATAGATAAAAATCTATTTTATTATTTCTGTACAAATCTCTTAAAAAGCATATGCCATAAGCTGTTTCCTTTGCTTTAATTTGACACAGGATCAGTCAAGTTTTTTTTTCCTATCCTGTATGCATTGCCAAGTGCCCTACACATATTGCAGAATACACATATGTATTCACAATGGCCAAAGGTATTAAACTATAATGACAATTAATATCCATTTTAAAACAATATATTTGGTGACCAAAACAACAAAGGTTTGTGGTAGTGGCCTTTGGTGGCCACTAGTGTAATGTATATTCTATAAAAAGATTTTTTTTCAATGGTGAATTAATGATAAATGGGACAAAATTTAAGCAAATACATAATTTATGATGTAATCAATAAATTATTAATTTGAAAAGTAATTCAGAAAAAATTAAATACTGGCTAATAATGAATAAACACTAAAGTTAAATGAAAACATGATGGGAATGGAAAATAGAGTGAAGCTTTTTATCCTATGGACCAAATATTCAAACATTTAATGTTTTCACAAGCTAACTTGGCACCTCAAAAAAATTACAGTAATGTAAGTCTTAAAGTAAAGGATCTAGTAAAGTAAAGACAACTAAAGTTATGCCACAAAGACAACAAAGTTATAACAAAACCGTCTAAGCAACCAGGTTACCATATTTTATGTATTTTTTGGTACCCTTTAATTTGTCGTACACAATCCAATTATCAAAAAAATAATTATTTAAATGTATGAAATTTTTCGTACATATCACTTTGTATTATTTGAAAAATTCATTAAATTATCAGACATAACATTTCCACTAAGAAGATTTATGTTTGCAAAAAAGATCAAAAATACTGTATTCCCAATCTGTTTTTGCAAAAATTAATGATTAATTGTTGGTGAAAAAATATAATGATTGATGCATAAGCTTGGACACCAGCAGGATATGTCAATTTGATAATGAGATTATTGTTGCAGTACAACTACAATTTACGCCTAAGTTCATGATGTTGAGGTCATATTGTTGCATACAATTACCAGTAAATAATACCCGTGACTTACAATATTCAAACTATCTTGATCATTTTGCACAACACAACAGGCACATATGTTCCAAATGCAGATGAGCTTGCACACTGAACACGATATTCATTCTCTCTCTCTCTATCATTCACTAATAACAAAAGTACTTTTGATTTATGATAAAGAAAATAAACGTTTACTTTGTACATTTGTTCCAACTTAGGCCACTGGAGTGGTCAGTATTAAAATATGAAATGTAGGTCACAGTGACATTCTTTTGATACATTGGTGTAGAGATAGGGATGCATGCACTTCTTTAGATGTACATGACTTGTAAAGTAAATGTATAACTGACAGACAACTGTGCACAAGTCAGAAAATATTTCAGTTGGGGTGAGATGTATGCTTATATTAAAAGAAAGAAAAAAAAAAATAAAATAAATAAATGTAATCTAAATGTAAACAAATAAAAGTAAAATAAATGTAATATACTCACAGTTTTTCCTGTTCCAGTTCCTATTGGAAACAAAATTTAGAACATACAGATATAGATTCCAAGAAAACTATGTAAACCTATGTGACCTTGTGAAAGTAATTGCAGCCCTCACTCATTATAATACTATTCAAAATAACTAGTGGAGTAATGATAATAATATACTATACTGATATACTGGTATGTAATACTATTCAGTTTTGGTATAACTATATTAATACAATATACTGCTGTTCAATACTTGTGGTGTACTGATATCAATATTCAAAAGTACTCACTAACTAGTGATGATATTATACCAAATAAATACCAAATTTTTATTTTCAAATAATAATGGAAAGAATTCAGATATGTTAATCATCCTTTTTTACTTCTTTTCCTCTTGTTACAATAGCATTTATTGACAATTTTTTCATCCCTATCCTTGATGCTTTGCATTATAAACACCACAAGCTGTTATCTAAACATTTTAAAAGTTAAGTTCATTTTCTTTTGGAATCAGACTATTAATCAAATGTAGATGGGAGCCATTTATCCTGTTTATCTTTCAAGCCCTGTTATCATCAAAATGTTAGTTTAGTGCTCAAAAAGGACTACTGGTAATATGTATTAACTCCTGATTACTTGTTCAGTTAAATGAAGATAACAAAGTTAAATTGTATGGGATGCGCGTCTGAGCAAATACAATAACCTGATGTCCCAGTCTGTTCATTTTCCAAGTCAGGCAACTAACATTTTCCAAGTCACTAGTCTTTAACAAGAGCTAATCACTTTATTCATGAAAGAAGTAGTTAGGGAGAGTCTGAATTCTAATGAACTGGTTACATCCTTGCTGATGGAAATAATGATGCTACTTTAACAGAACTAGCAAAAATGCATATGTTACATATGGATTTAAAATTTGGGACAAGTGAAAAGGTAAGAGGAACAAGAGAATTTTCTGAAACCACATGCCCTAGACAAATAGATGAAAAAATATTTGCTCAGAACTGGAGAGTAATCTTTTCACAATGAAAATCATCAAGCAAGTTGACTTTCAATGAAATTAATTTAAATGTGAAAAACTTTCAAGACAATTTAGTCTGTGAAATCTCATTCAAGTATTGCCACAACTGAACAGGCGTCAACAGTGCAAAATCATCAAAGGGATTTATAATAAGCTCACAGAGATAACTGAATAATGGACTCTACTTGGCACTTAACAAGTATCAAATTCATGACTTGATCAAAGGATTGTTTTCATGTAAACACTATGACCCAAAATATAAACAAGAAAATATGCAAAGTTCATGTTTTTAATAATAACAAGTCAACCAATTATTCAAGTCAGACATTAAAAACAATTTTTACAATTTTGCTTTTGTAAAAAATGTTGAAAATAACAAGTAGAAACAAATATGATTTTTATAGTTTTATTATTCTCATTTATCCCAGCTAATGGGAAGAGAAAAAGTATAAATGGATGATCACAAATGGAACAGGAAATTTTCTCTTCCTGCTAAGTATAAATATGAAAGGTCATAGCGAGATGATTATAAAACGGAAAATGTAAAGCAGAACTTACTTGCTTGTGCCACCACATCCTCTCCATTCATAACATGGTTGAATGTTAGATACTGCACAGGAAACAAAAACATGATTCCTTGCGCTGCAAAAAAATTATATTTTGCTGATTTTTTGTGGTCAAGCATAAAAAAATACTTTAGATTTAGAAAAAAGATATTATAAATGGCTAATAATTCAATTGCCATCTTATTAAAGTACTGAGCACATGCTCTTCATTCTCATTTATATCCTTTTGAAAGTGAGCGACTCTCAAATTTATGCCAGGGACTCGTATATACAATGGAAACTCCCGAGTTACACATATCCAGGGCCCCCTCATCCTAAAATTCTGCCGAGAGCCCTGGCATCCACTTACCAAGTTCATGATTTCATAAATCACAATATTTATACAGTGTGAAAAACTAAGATAAATGTAAAACTTAACCAAGAATATACAATATCAGACCTGCCAACTCTTAAAATTTTGCTGAAGTCTGATGAAAATTACCATTAAAATATAGACTTGTGGCATACAAATAAAAACTACTGAAACAATTATCATTGTTGAAAAATCTGAATAATTGGTCATCTGTGTTTGATATGGATCCGGGTATCATAATCGAATTAGCAAAATTAGCCAAGAAACCAGTCTAACTTTACAACAGGAACCAGACTAACTTTACAGCAGCAGTCCAGACACTTTCAACTGCACATATTTGTTCATGCAAAGCATCTGCATGATGAAACTGTTGATTATAGAATTTTTAAAAAAATACTTTTAAATGGCATCAAGAAAGCGATGCATGTTTACAAGGAACGGGAAATTAAGCTTTTAAAAAAGAATTAACAATCAACACAGAAGAATAAAAAGCAATATTAAGATTCTTGTGAATAAAGCTGGAAAGGACACAATTATGTTTGTTGGATATCACATGCCATATAGAAGGTACAAAACTACAACACACATCCAGACACTGGTTGTTTACTGGGACCTTCTCCACACCTGTTTTTTGTTGGATCATTATTGATTCTAAATCACCATCTTCCACTGATGATCTGAATTGTGCAAGTTCTTTCTGAACAGTTTTCATTCTAGCCCATGAGCAATCCTTTGCAATTTTACTGTCTGGAAAATGTGCATGAAATAAATCACCAGCAACACTAGTAGCTGAAAGAGGAAGTTTCATTTATAAAAGAAATTCAACTGAATTAATTATGTCAAGGATCTTTCTGGTATTTACATAACCTATCCCTCAATAACATTCACACAATGGGGGGGGTCCACAAACAGACCGCACTATAAGCAAAGGTGTGAGTTACAGAGGGACCTCAAAAAGTTTTAAAATTTCACTTTAGACATCAAGAAAACAATTGGGGGGGTCTAGGATTAGGGAAATGGGCTGTTTAACAACTGGATGCTAATTTTACAATCCCATTGATAATAATTGTTAATAAAGCCTTTGCTAATTAAGTTGTTCATTATTCTGTTTAAATAACATTTATTTTCAAAATGTCCAACATGTGAAAGATTGTTCAAACTGATTTCAACAACCATCACATGTAGATGAAAACATCTGCATATTATATCATTGGTTTTTTTTTTTTTTTTTTTATGAGTCTGGTTCCTGGAGTGGTATATAATAGTATTCTGCCAAATCGGATGTCAAAAGGACAAGGAACTAGACAAACAGTGAAAACTCCACCAAATAAGATTCCTTTCTTTCAAAAAGAAGCAAAATTTATTTGCAAGACAATCATCTACATTGAATCTCAATTTCTGTATTGTTCAGTTTGTACAGTATTGATGTCATAATTTCAAACTTCTTATCATCTGTGAGCATGTATCTAAATGCCAGTTCAAGAATTCTTTGAAATTCACTTGCCCAAAATGGTCCTTATCTGTGAAACCAAACTTTATTTTATTCATTTCATTTGGTTGCCTACCTATCTATGAGCACAGTAACTAATAAGTCAGTTAATTTAAGGAAGTTTATGTTACACACAAAATAATATTTATAATAGTGACTGATCAAATGAAGCAAGTTCACCCAACATACAACCGAGCTGCTAGATTTCAAGTTTATAGGATTTTTCCTTTTATTCCAGATCTTTTATTTGATTCAAAAGACATAATACAAAAGCGGCCAGCTTTAAATTCAGTACAACAATACAACAAATACTTTCAGAAGTCAGCAATACAGTTGGCACCTAATTAGGTTTTCAGAGAAACACTTGTGGACATAGCTGTTATAGTAGATTGACACAATTTATCTTTAATAACTAGAGAATATATGATTTATGATGATTACACTTAAAAGGAACTAAGTGATAGAACTAGAACATAAATTTCAAATGATACAAAAATATTATTTAATTTGTATTTATTTATTAAAGTACTGCCTCTTCTTGGCATGACATTTTCATTGATCAAAATTTCCTTACATATCGTTAATTGCGGTGTACTAATGTTTGGAAAGAAAAAGTAACAAAATGAATGACTTTTTTTAAAATTTGATATTTCATAATGTTGATTAAATTTTCAGGTCTATCTACTGTTTTCAACAATAAAACAAGCAATATATAAAAGTTTACATTACTAATTTTGAAAGAGATTTGCTTCAAGTTCAATAAATAGAGATAAATTGTTGGGGTATTTTCTGGTTTTAAAAATATGATACACGCCTGACTGTGTTATAAGCAGGTTAGCGAGATGTCAGGGCGCAAGTTATTGAGGGAGTGGTTATGTCATAAGTTTTGCTGAGTTTCTGATGATGAAGCAGCAGGCTGATATTTATTAGCTTTTTCATGCTGTTTAATGTCATGGGCAATTCTATACTTAGTAGCAAGTAGCGAAATCACATTACACAATTTGCACAGCATAAAGTTTTTTCTATACTAGATGGTTTCACCAATCTAAAAACAAGATGACACAACTGTCCTTCCAGTTCTTTTTTTTTGTCTTTCCTGGAGAAAGTTCTGAATCTACTGCTTTCCATTTCAGCATGAGTAGAAGTAAAATATTATGAAGATGAAATACTGTGACAGAGGTAACTGTTCGCAAAACTCCAATACTGGCATGGTAGCCTCTATTTTGAATGACATAATATTAAAGAAATCTATATACATACGAAACATTTATACCAGAATAGAACTGAATGCCTGTCCTAGATAGAAAATTGCAAGAAAATTAAAATTTAAATTTTTTTAAAATAAAAAAAAAATGGATTTTTAACATGAAAAAGACACTTGTATTCAGGTCCAAAATGTGTGAAAACCGGACACTTGACAGCTTTGTTGGTGTATTTATGTATGTAAATAACATCTTTATTTTTGGTTTACCTTGAAGCTTCTTGACTGTTGACTCTGAAAGATCAAAATTTGAAAATGCCCCTTCAATCTCGTGCCTGTGTAGGTCAGGTTTTGGTGCCATTTTTTTCTCAGTTTTTACGTCCTGGTCTTCCTCGCCATCTGCCAGAGCCTGTTTTGTCTCCTGTACTGCAGAACTTTTGCTTCTCTTTTCTTGATGGTAGCCATTGCTTATGCGTTTCTTCTCCTTCTTAGATTTCTTATTTACGAAAAAGAAAAGAAAATACAAAAATTAGAAAATTTGACTAACTGGCCTTTCTGCTTGTGGCTGCAGGACGGGGCAGGAATCAAGTACTTGTATAATGTGCACAAGAACAAAAAAAAATAAAGCACTGGGCATTCCAGTACAATAATTTATGAATCTACAATGAATGTAAGAAGGACAAAGATTTTGGCATCCAAAGTCAACCTTAATGCAGACTCATGAGAATGATAGTCCAGAGCCATAGTTCTAAAAAGCTTGTAGGAGACTAGAATATGCCTCTTTATTTTAAGATTGGCCCCCAAGGCCTGTCAAAGTTTTTTACCTGTGAAAGCTTCGACTGCACTGCAAAATTTTTACTCCCCAAATCCCTGACATAATCACGTTTAAAAAAATATGATTTTTAGTAATCTCTAAAACAGAACAAAAAAAAAAACCACTTCGGAACGGTAAGCAGTCATGATTCAAGCTGATCTAATACTGTTGTTTGGGCAGTTGAAATAGAGGCAAATAAAAGGCATAAGGAATGGATATAAAATGCCACTGCATGGTTTACAAAATTGGCTAAATATAGCTAGTGTTGTGAATTTGAAGGCTGCAGTGGGTACACCTAATGAGCTCATCTGTAAAACCAATCATGTGGAACAACTCAATGTAGGTAAATCAAACAGATGCTAAATGTGAGTATGCAAAAAAAACTTAAAACATTTCACTGTCTTGATTGAGAATTCTTAAGCCATCTATATTAAAGATTATTAACAAGTCTGTGAACAGTGGTAAATTGCTTTGAAGTCAGATTTTTATCATATATATATATATATATATATATATATATATATATATATATATCATAAAAACATTATTTCAGTTGTCAAGATAGTGTTCAAATGTGATTAATTTTTTAAGGCTACTTACGAAGGAAAGCAAGCAAAATGAAATTTCAGAACTCTTGGTTAATAGCCACAAAAAACCCCTAGTAAAGACTTTTTCAACAAATATTCTTGGCACATATGGCAAACAATATCTCAGGATGCATCATTTGTGGATGTAGCACATGTATGTAACATCTGACACACTGAATTAACAGTTTCATCACCGCGGACCATAAAACCCGGTCAGGGGGAAGTAAGTCCATAAACACTATGGACTGACTTTTCGGTCTGGGACAGTGTTCTTCTTTAACATTATAGTAACCGACTAAATAACTTTCATGGTACTTATAATAACTTCCATCTTGTAATGTAGATGTTATATTTGGATGATTTTATGAGTTTAGCTTGTATACAACTAGAAATATCGAACAAAGTAGGAACTTTTAACGTGTTTTCCGAATGTTGAAATTTGTATCCAAAATGGCAGTGTTTGAAAAAACTTCAATGGAGAGTTATCAGAGAATTTGAATAATTTCGACCTGGTAAATTTGGATGAAAATGAGAGAAGAGGTATGGATAGACAATGGAATGCACTTGTGGGTGACAGTGATTATGATGAAGATGACGTTGAAGGTTTTGACCAAAGGAAATTGTAGCTCCACATGGTTTTGTCTGGAAGAGGCCGGAAAACCAGATTTGTGTCAGTTTTCTGACAGAGTTGGGCACACACAAGTGTTAGATGGCTCCAAGAAAGCTTCAGAATATTTTCAAATATTCTATTCAGATGAAGATTTTGGAAAAATTGTCCATTTAATGAACTTCAATGCCAATGCCAATTAGACAATCAAACAAACCAATATAGGTGTGCAGGGGTCAGCTACCAGGCTAAGTGGGCAAAAAAAAAAAAGTCACCTGAGAGGCAGAGAGGCATAAACTTCCCCAAAAGCCCTCTGACATACTATGACTATATATTACTATATATTACAATTGGAGATGACCCTTGCTGTAGCCAGTAAGTTCTGGCACTGCAGTAACCTTAAGCCAAATGTATTTACCAAATGTATTTAGATGGTGTAGATACCAATCAGCTTAAGTGTAGATACCAATCAGCTTAAGTCACAAAGAAAGACAAAGAAATTCTTGCACATTCATGTGAGCTAACTGACCATTAACCCCTTTCATTAATCCCTTTCAGAGCAAGATATCACTGCTTAATTACATGAAGTTTTCTTTGGAAACAAGGCATACAGTACTATGATGAAATTGTATCAAATTATGTTTCAAAATTTAAACATCAATATGCAAATAGTACTTTGCTTTTAAAAAAATTATTGAAGTGTTTTCTAATTTATATACTATTTTTAATAAATTGAGATTTTAACAGCCGTATATTGTCTGTATAAAATCAGTTTGAAACCGTAAATTAAATTTTAATGGCGCTACCTATTTGATATACCACTTCATTAAACTGTGAAAATATGTAGTAAGGAAGCAAACAATATTTAACCAATCCATGTCATTGTTTCCAGTAGGTAGACAAACCATAAACATGCACAACTTTTAATGGGTTTTTGTAAGAAGCAAGAAAGAGTGTAGTTCAAGCCCCCCCCCTTTCATCTAAAAATAGACACACTCCCTCTGTGCAAAATCAATTCATGGATTTTTGGTTGGGGGTAAAAAGTAGGGTCCAGTTTAGTTATATATGACTTTAGTGCTTCAGTGTGTTGTCTATGAATTGTTAGTGCTTCAGTGTGTTGTCTATGAATTGTTATAGTAATGTTTTATCACCACAACCGACCAGTGTGGTTTAAAGTCACAGGTGCATTTATTCCTATATACATGTATTAGGGGCTATTTCAAAGAATTCTAAAAATCTTTTTTAATGCAATTGTATACAAAACTTAAGAAAAATAAAGTAATTAAGTGGTAGTTTATTAAGCATTTTTACCAACTTGCAGTTGTTACTTGTATCAGTGAAAATTAATTGCAATCTATAGCTTCAGATGAGATTTTTATGTCATACAGCCAAAATAAACTGCGTTTACTTCAATTCAAAAACACATATATTAAGTATGAATAGAATGGATATGTATATAATTTTTTTATATTTATACAAAATATATTGATACTCACAAAAATAACACATTTTTTTACTTGAAAAAAATGCATTGCTTAAAACTTAAAAGCATACCAAGAAATAGAGCACATCATTAAAATAAGACAATGCATCTCTCTGTATGTATACATACACACACACTATATATATATATATATATATATATATATATAGTGTTTATTGTTTAGTTCTCACTTCTTGATTAACTCCCACTTCTCTCTGTTTAGCTCCCACTTCTCCCTGTTTTGACCAAAAGGAGAAGTCACTTCTCCCTAAAATTTAAGTCTAGCCTGGGTGTGTGGACAGATCTCACCTTGGAGATCATTTTGGTTCATTTTATAAAATTCTATATATTATGGATACCATGAAAGAAAGACTTGTGTTGATACTGTGATTATTCACTAGTACATCTAGGGTCAATTAAACAAGTTTTGAGAACTTTCTATGTTTTCTAAGAGGTAATAAAATAATTACTTGTATTTTACCTGTTGTGTTACCTGTTTGTACCTGCATTTTAAAAGTTGTAATATATATGCTCATTTTATTGAATTAGTCATAAAATTTGATTTATAACCTTGATTTTGACACCTAATCCAGCCAGATAACTTTAACATTGGCAAAGTTATGTTGTTTCAAAGTCCACAAGTCATTTTGCTTTACAACTCCAAAGTTACTTAGTGTTGAGGACTCTATGCCTACAAAGTTACTTAGTGATGAAAGGGTTAAATATTCCAATTAGTTAACTGACCCAGTGCTGCCAACCCTCCAGGCTTGCAATTAGTGAAAAGTGGGATAAAATTTAGTGAATTTTAAACTCAAAATTATATCAATACTTCAACTGTCAGTACTGCATTATACTAAAAATCCCATTTTGAGCACCTAAGGAGACACTGAAGTATGTCTTAATTTCCCTCAAAATAGGAAATAATCTTTCACTGTCACTGTTGCTGATCTCCAACTGAGAAAAATGGGTTTTGTTTAACAAGAAAGCTCACAAAAAATGCTTTAGCATTGGAAGCATAAAGTGCTTCAAGACTGAAATATGCTTTTTCACATCTTTCTACCACATTCCATCACTGCTGACATTTTATCTATCATACACATACAATTTAATAATATTACTACAGGACTGCTGCATCTAAGCATTACCTGTAAAGAGCTCCTGAACCCCAAAGATGCATATATGCAGTATTGATAAGCCTCGTTTACTACCCTAGAATCACTTCTGTGTGTATAGTTTAGCAGTACTTCAAATCCCCCATTGCATCTATGTAGACGTGACCGCTATGTAAACTAAACGTTTATTGGTTGAAAGTACAGATATTTACATATTTTTGATTATCATAATCAATGAGAACTGTTTACTCAACATTTTAATACAAGTTTGAAAGCTGCAAGGTTCAATTTAGACACACTGGAAAAGCTTTCCGAAATTTATGAAACATGTAGCTGATGTAAACAAAGATGGATTCCAATTCAGATATGAGCGACTTAAAAGGGTTCAATGCAAGCGATATCGAAGAGTTAATTAATGGCTCATTTTTAGAAAATGGATCAGATATTGATGATGGTCCTGTTTGCACAATGCCATCTATATATTTTGGGATTCCAAGTACATTTATGTGTGGATAACAACTGTTTTGCAAGATAACACTCTCAACTTTGTAATTGGAGTGTGGATTTCATTCATGTTCATTCATGTACAAAACTCCTTTGATAACTTGCGAAACTGCTTATAACGCGAATCATGGATGGATTGAAACTCATTTTTAAACAAGAACATAAACTCTAAAATTTGATCCCTATTTTGTGAACTTTACAAATCATAATTGATTACATTTTCTTTCTAAATGACATTCTTAGTACACTGTATTTAAAGATATTCAACGAAATTTGTAATCAATGGAAATGTCACACCTAGTGTAAATAGTACATTTAATATTTAAATGCCAATTAAATAATTTTTATTAAATGAAATGCGTTTTAATTTCATCTTTTAGTTCCTCTTAAGTGTAATCATTCTTAATACAAAGTATATTTAATCCGAAAATGTATCAATCTACTGTAACAGCTTTGTCCACAAGGGTTTCTCTGAGAAACTAATTAAATGTCAACCGTGTTTTGATAATTAACTTGCAGAAGTATGTTTTATTGTTGTACTGAACTAAAGCTGGCCTTTTTTTGTATTATCATGTTAATTATGTTTTTTGAAGTAGTTGTTGCTATTGTTGTTGTTGGGTTTAACGACATTTTTCAACACAAGATAGGCTATACATGGTGGCCAGTATTAATGGTGGAGGAAGAACCCTGAAAAACCCTGGGAAGTAAATAAAGTAGGTGGAATTTTTAAAAAAAATGTTAAAAAGCATTTAAAGCCTACATACTAAAAATCTAGCAGCCCCAGTCTTATGTTGGGTGAACTTACTTCATTTGATCAATCAAACACTTCTATAAATGTTATTGTGTATGGAACATAAACTACCTTAAATTAATGGACTAAATCATAATTGTGATCAAAGATAGCAATGTAACCAAGCAAAATGAATATTTCTTAAAATAAAGAGCATGGTTTCACAGGTGTGGACCATGGTGGCCAAGCAATTTTCAGAGAATTTTTTAACTGGCAAATAGAGAGGATAAGACGTTTTACTATTACTTTAACAAAATCAAATGGTACATACAATGCAAAAATAGAGTTTCGACATAGGAGACTATCTCACGAAATAAATGTTGCTAGTTTTTGAAAAAAGAGCATCTTATTTGGTGGTGTATCAACAGATAGTCTAGTTCCTGTCTTCATGTACTCCCAACTTGGTAGTAAACTACCAAAACCACTCTGGGAAGGAGACTACTGTGTTTTCCTGCATAAAAGATGCACCTAATTAAAAGACATACTATAAAGCACTGTATATAAAAACAGGGTTTTGACAATTTGTGTAACATATATTTTACATAAGATGCACCCATATATACCACTTGGTTTTAACTGTTTTAACGATTTGTGTAAGCAAAAATTATGTAAGACAGCAGTCTAGCCATCTGCAGCACTGAGCAAATTATATACATTGTTTTCTTTTCCTTTATCATAAATGAAAATTTGTCAAATATTTCATCACCAGTTGGATGTAAACAAGACTTTATTACCATTTTTAGTTTAGATCAAAGAATTGTGCAAGGCAGGCCTACAATGATTATTTTTTTATTTTTATCTGCCACCAGGCCCATAGCAGATGTGTCAAGTACCTGGTATCTAGATTCTAGAAACAATAAACACCAGATGTAAAGGTGTCTTCATTGATCTGCTAGGTCAAGGTCAAGTCTTCCTCAAGTGGGATTAGCACCATACATAGACCAATAAATGCTCAATGTATTTGGTTAGCATATATAAATGTGGGAATACAGTAGTCCCCATCTTGAACAGCCCCCCTCACCAGCAGCCACCCGCTCCTTATGGCCAGAATCTGAAGGCACCCACAAATTTGTGTTCAAAATTACCCCTCTCAAAAGGCCACCCAGCCAACGCGAAAAGCATATTTTTGCAAAAACATAAAATTTACCCTCACCAACAGCCGAAATTTATTTTGTAATATGTATTTAGAACAATATTTTTTCTTCTAATTGTGTTAAGTAATCCGATTTCTGTGATGTCAGGTTTTCCTTCTTCAAAAAAGTGTTATACATGTACCATTAAGGTTAATATTATATCCTTTACACCTCAGGGAAGGCACATTTATTCCCTAAAGCCGAGAAAGACTTAAATTTTAATCTATACATAAAGGTAATCGGTATATCCTAAGGGTGTTATCATAAGATGTCTGTTATCATAAGATGTCTGGTTTATCAAATGATAATTGTTAAGATTAAACTTTATAATAGTTGTAACATCTGAGAAGTGGCAATATTGATGTACAATACAAAATTTCCTAGCAAGGCGTTGAGCTTGTTAACTTACATAATTAGTGGCTATTACGCAACAATTGTAAAGTTTATAAATCCTAACTGTCATGATGTGCTATTGTTCAGATCATATCTGCATACATATCTAAGCCTTTTTTCGAACTTAGAGTAAAAAAAAAATATAAAAACAATAGGGTACCAGACTGCGACTAATGAATGACTAATGAATCACGTGACAATCCCTGCCTTTAAAAATATACAGCATCTTGTTTAAATGCAGAAAAAAAATTGTTTTATCAGTCTTGTAGTTGCCACATTGATGATTTTAACTGGACATAATGTCAAGATCACACGGTTAGCATTGGCTAAAAATAGAAACAGGGTACTAGACAAAGACTGACAACACAACTTGTGACTTCTTTACCAAGAAAGCATTTCGTGTCCGCTCAACACATGTGTCATCTGCATAATTATATCCATACAGTTAATAATAACTCATTACCAAACATTAACATGTCATCATATAAAGATGATTATTTTAGAAACGTCGGTTATTATAGTCTAAGATATTGGGTGGGGTGGGGAGGGGGACTGGTCAAACAAATTTAGGTAGAAAAGACTCAAATAAAACAATTTTATGTTGGAAAGATGCGAATAAATAACATCATAACCGATAAGTTATTTAGCAGCAGTGGGAAAATGGAGCAAATGGAAAGAGAACTGCGTATGTACCAAGATTCAAATGACGTTTTTGAATGGTTCTGCAACGTGCATGACAACACCCGCTCTCATATCCCACTTAGGCCAAGAATAAGAATTATTATTGCATATTCAGTTGAAATAAGTCAACTATTATGGCACAAGAACTGTTCAATATTTAATGTTGCTTTTTAACGAAGATATTAAATACTTTGAAAAATGAAGCTTTCTTACTACGTATATATACTTCTCACAAAAAATTTAGTTCCCCTCTGGAAAGGCCACCCGCTTTATAAGGCCACTTTCCCGGTGCAGAAGGGGTGGCCATATAAGAGGGGAAATACTGTAGTCTCTTGTTACCGTTATATATAAATGAGAGATCAATTAGCATAGCATTTTTAAAATTTATAAAAGTGTCATGACTTTAAATTAGATGTCATCAAGTTTGCCAAGGAGCGTGGCAACAGAGCTGCTGGAAAAAATTTGGCTGCAGCAAGGTTGGATGAAGAGATTAAGATGAATCCAAGGAAACAAGCTCTTAGAGATAGAAATGCAAGATGGCTGAACTTGAAAGAAAATCTAGCAAATTGGATGCATTTGAAACATGACATCAACTGTGTTGTTTCAACGATAGTGATCAATTTGAAGGCTCGAATTATTGATACAGAAATGAAGATCAGAGACTTTGGCGGCAGTGTCAACTGGGTTTTCAAGTTCATGAAACGGAACAATCTTGCAGTCTGGTCACGTACAACTGTTAAACAGATGATTTTGGATGATTGGGAAAATAAACTGGATGTTTTACATACCTTTGTTCAGAAGGAAATAAGTGAAATGAGTTGGCAAATGATCATCAATATGATCATCAACATCATCAATATGGATGAGATTCCAATGTCATTCGATGTTCCAGCTACTAGATCATTGGCAGATAAAGGAGTGAAGACAATCACGATTGATACCACTGGACATGAACAAACCAACTTCACTGTTGTATTGGTCTGCACTATTGCAGGAGGAAAACTTAAACCCATCTTTAAAAGGATAACCATGCCAAAACTTAAACCCATGGTTATATTTAAAAGGATAACCATGCCAATAGAAACGTTGCCAGCTAGAGTCATTGTTGTCTACAACAAAAAGGGCTGGATGAACACAGAGGTGATGCATACTTAGACTAAAAAATGCTTCAAAACAAGAACTGGCGGAGACAACTGTGCAAAAGCACATCAAAAATACTAGAGCCCACATAGCTGTTATCCCAGGTGGCCTGACTTGCAAACTATAACACTTGGAAGTTGATGTCAATCACCCGTTTAAGAATTTTATTTGTGAGGAATGGGATCATTGGATGACTATCGGTAAACACATCTACACATGTAGTGTAAGGTATGTTAAGGTATGTAATTGTGTTCTTTGGGCTTGGGAGAAAGTGAAAATTATGACAATCATCAATGGCTTTAGAAAGTATGGGATAATTCCCGAATTGGCTAGCTATATCAGTTCTTCAGTTGATGACACAGCTGCATCCGATATCACTGACACCAATTTGGACAAATTAGCATCAGTTATGGAGTTATTCCATGATGACAGTGAATTTGATTCAAGCATCAGTGGATTTGAAGCTAAAACTGATGATAAAAATGAAGATGAATAGAACAATTCGTTATATTGATTTTTGATTAAGTTAAACACTATTTAGTACCAGTTTACTCTATTGTGTTTAATACAAAATTTAAATATATGGTATTTTCATATACAAGTCCAATATTGAAAAATTCTTGTCTTGTTTTCAAACTATTTAGTCTTGTCTTGTTTTTGAATGCACCCACCAAAGAAACTAAAAATTTAAGTATCTTTAAAACCCAACTGGATGTACAGGTAACATAGTCAACATATTTTTTGCTGTGATAATTAATAATAAACAAAACTATTTAAAAATACTATATTATATAAATTTAAAACATTTACTCTGACTAAACTTAGATCTGCAATAATTATGGTATACAAAACATTGAAACGAACAGATTTTAAATCTGAAGTGGCCAGCATTGGATTGGTACACATGGTAATTACTGAACACTTACCGAATTGTTTAACAACTGGGAATGAAAATCATGAAACTTGAATATCGACCACAATAATTGTCCTTCAACATCACACAATGTATCTTTCGTGTTAAACAATAGTTATCCTATTTTTGACCATATAAGACACACCTAATTATAAGATGCACTGGTATATAAAACACAGGTTTTATGATTTGTCTAAACAATATTTTATATATCATGCACTCTGGGTGCTGGGTACATAAAACTTTATATAATATGCATTGTATACACACGAAAATATGGTAATCAACAAAACAAAAAGCAGTAACATAATACAAAGATGTTTTCGCTCACATATGATGGTTGTTGTTTCAAGACAGTGAATGAGCTTTCACATGTTTGACATTTTGAAACTAAGTTTTCAGAGACATCTTTGTGAGATGACCCAGTTTCAACTTTCCTTAACAGCCAGATATTTAGTTTCCAGAGACTATAAATTTAATGTGCATTTATACTGCTGTTTGTAGTCATTGTAAATAACAATAAAGTTTAAAGAAAACTTTCACAGCATAATAAACCAGTTTTAATCACAAATTGTAAGCAACAATAGGAGCCTCTGTGCTTTTAATCTCTGATCACTTTGGAAAATGCAAAAATTAGATCAGATTTCATTGCTTTTATTTGAGTCTCCAGGAGAGGCCAACATAATAGAACCCAAAAAGCCTGTTGTTTTTCTTTTCAATCTGACTGCAACATTAAAACCTGCAGGCAAGATTAAAGAAAACATTAAAACCTGCAGGCAAGTTTAAAGAAAACTTTCACAGCACAATAAACCAGTTTTAATCACAAATTGTAAGCAACAATAGGAGCCTCTGTGCTTTTAATCTCCGATCACTTTGGAAAATGCAAAAATTAGATCAGATTTCATTGCTTTTATTTGAGTCTCCAGGAGAGGCCAACATAATAGAACCCAAAAAGCCTGTTGTTTTTCTTTTCAATCTGACTGCAACATTAAAACCTGCAGGCAAGATTAATTGTTGTATATAATTGTTGTATAAAATAAACTGGCCAAATTAAAGCCCGGTGGCAAGATCAACTAATTGTTGAGCAAAAAATGGGTAGGAACTGGCAGCTTTTTGACATAAAAGATAAGATAACAAAGGATATGTTCAAGCTAGGACCAAAAGATTATGTTTGATTCTTCCATTTGAGGAAGTAGCCCATTTCTACCATGGGCTAAATAAGGTCATGAAACTAATTTTACAAGATAAAATGTTTAACTTTTTTTTTATTTCAGATTGCATCATTTTATAATTTTTGTATCAATTTCCAGAACAGAAATGTGAAGTTAAAGTTCTGATAGTACAAATAACGGTTGATGACATCATCATATTCAAATATTATAGCCTAGACGGATGATGGACCCGGAAGATTCTGCGCGTGTTCGGAATGATTATTAGACCCTAACGCATATTTACTGCAGAGTAGAAGCAAGTACAAATGGGTCACTTCCTCAAATGGTTCACATTTTCAGGGTTTGTGACCGTAATGGTGAAAATAAAGGTCAATTTGGCGGATTGGATTTATGCGATGGTCGTTTGAAAGTGATGAGAAGGTACGTTAATGTTTTTTTTTTTTTAAAATGGATATTTGTAGTTTTTCAGTCTTCGTGAGATTCTGAAGGGATATAAGATGCGCGAGAAAATTCGAATCAAGCAGAGGGTTGTGGTAGAGTTGCATTCCTTTTTATAATGCCGTCATGGTGATTTCATGTATAGTCCGAAAATACATCCCCATTGGTTTGTACCCCTTACCAATTTCAATAAGGGAAACATTTAATTTGATAAAAAGTGCAAGGAACTTAGTCAATTATTTCAATGATTTATATTTCTAACCTGAATGTGAGAAGAATTGCCATAACACCATCATTGCCCGCGTTTTTCATGCTTAAGGGAAGTTTTCAATGTAATAGACTGATATGTTTGAGAACCATTTCCAGCAGTTTCTGGACAAGTCCATGTTCAGCAATGGGGCGCATGCATGACTAAATATGTACATATGTCGTCTGCTTCCAATATTTACACTGTTGAATCAAGCAAAGGAAAAGAATGACAAAAAATTTGCTTTTCACATAGATTTAACAAGCGGTTTCATTAATATGTTCACGTGAACAAAGGAATCAAATTCCAAAGTCAACGTTATTGCAATTTACGGAATTATCCAGCAGTTACCGAATAGGATCAATTACGTCATTATGTTGTCGGATGGAAATAAACTATCCCATAGTGTACGGAATATGGCGCCGTGTTAGTATGGAAAGTCCATTAAGCATGATAGGTGCGAGGGGATGTAAGTACTAGTGCCATTCTGTTGACAGGTTAGAAATTATAAATGAATTTTTTAATTGACTTAGTTCTGCGCACTTTTTATCACATTAAACTTTTTAGTTATTGAAATCCGTAGGAGTACAAACCATCGGGGATTTATTTTCGGACTATAGTCAGAAATTTCGTCGTGCTTTATTGATAAAACTGCACTCCTGTGAATAGACCAACTTACCAAGGTAATGGTGTAATTTTTGCTGATGCTCAAGACTGATTGTGTGAACTCATTTGGGTGGAATATTGAAGAAAATCGGTGTGCAAATTGATATGTAAAGACAGGTCCTCGCAAAAAACATTTAACATTTGAGAAATATCTAAGAAGCGACGTTCTGCCAAGGACAACACGTGCAGCCATTTTCAGTATTTGTAACCCAATAAGCATTAAGTGCAGAGCATATCCAAATGAAAGCACTTCCCGTATGACGAAATATACCAAATATATATATTCGGTTAGTTATGATTTACCTTCTTTTTCTTATCTTTCTTGTGTTTTTCCTCCATTTTCCTTGTCATTTCTTTGTCAACCTTCATTCTCGTTATTTTATTTATTTTATGAAGTGAGTAATTTGTTTTCGCAGGTCAAACAGGAGTGATCCCCAATGCGAGTAACACAAACCACGAGGTTAGCTCACGTTGTTTAGCGATGTAAGCGTTTGAGGAACTAAGATTACACCTGTCGCCGATGTATCAGAAGCTTATAAACACATTGGTAGGAGGGGATAAAGCTGAAACTAACGGTATAATATTCTTTTATTCTTTTTGTCTCAGTATTTTCTTACATTATTGCAGATTCAAAGTTACTGATTTTAGACTTGCGCCCGGTTATGTACATTTTTTTTAGACTTAAACTTGTTTAGCATGATGTATCTTGGAATATGTTTTCAGAAGAGTATTTCATCTTTTTTGTGTGAAGCTGTTTGAAAGATGAAACCCAAGTTTTTATGTGTATTTTATTCAGTTTTACATCGATAAAAACTATCCCCAAAATTTGATTCATGTTAGTGAACAAAACGTTTCATCAGACAGTGCTAACCTTTTGGAAGTTACTGTTAATATATTTTAGATGTACGATCGGTACCGGTACCTCATTTAAAATATATCCGTCTGTTAATGTACGTGAGTTTCCAAAGCTACTCTGGCGACAAAATGTGGTTTATTTGTTTTTACGCCAACTTTTTAAAGAGTCTAATTTGGTGAAAAGGTAACAAATTAGTAGCTAAACTTGCAAACCTGACATCTTGGTACAGTTTACAGTATTTTTATATGGATTATAAAGATTGTACTATACCAAATAATTACATCTTGGTGTTCATCCCAAAAATATAAATAATGCACTGAATTATTTAGACAATGAAATCATAAATAATTGGCAATGTGAAGAAATGAGATGCAATTTTAATTTTTAATGAAATAGTGAAGTTCACAAATACAAGAGTATTTTGTAAAGGATGCTTGCATAGATTATTAGCAGATATGAGTATATGAGTTCATCAACATATTTGGCATCAATAGATATAAATGTACAGATATGGCAACTGTACAATTCATCAACATATGACAAATGAACAGTTCATCAAATGAATATGAAACTGCTATCCATGTCAGCAGCATGATGACTTAATATTCCCAAGCCACTATGCACTATATGAATAAATCCTCTGAAGATCATTAAACTCCCATGAACAGCTTAAAATGCAACAAGTGAACAGTGTAATAAATAATTTAAACTTCAAGATGTGTTTAATTATGTACTTAATTGCAGTGGTCCTCCTCTTATATAGCCACCCCCTTTGTACCTGGAACGTGGCCTGATGGGTGGCCTTTCCAGAGTGGGACTGTATTTGTGAGATGTATGTATGTGTATTTAGTAGGAAAGCTACAAATAACTTAAAGACGATAATATTTTCATTTAAAAATAGCAGTAAATATTAAAATGCTATTCTTGTTTTAAAAACAAAGAAATATTACAAGGTTGCATAAATTTATAGTTTTTATTCTTAGGCATGAAATGTGAGTTGGGTATTGTTGGCATGCACATTACAAAACCATACAAAACATTATTTAAATCCTGGTACATAATGTTGTTTATTATTTAAAATAATTCCTTTTCCATTACTCCATTTTCCCACTGCTACAGAAATTCTCCTTATCTTTTACGAACTTGTTTATTTGAGTATCAAGGCTGAGCAAATCCCATAGCCCAAAATCCCAGAATAGTCATTTTTGAATTTGGGCAAGTAAAATTTTCCAAGTCACTAGTCTGGGACTAGTTTTGTTGCAATTAGTTTACTCAATCTAGATCATAACAAGTGATTCACTAGGATTTTAATCCAGTGAGTCATTGTAATTAAATTAATGATAGGTATTTTACCGACATCAGTGTCAGTTTCTTTTATGAACTGATCAAATGACAGTAATGATTCTTGAATAACTGTTCTATGTGTGATATTGTGTTTGAAGCAAAACAATTACACTATAGTCCAAGTCAATTAACCCATTTGTTTGTACCTTTCTTTCAATTTCAATAACGAAAACCTTTAAGTTGATAAAAAGTGCAAAGAACTTAGTCAAGTCATTCAATGATTTATATTTTCTTACCAGAATGGCCATAACACTATCATAATCTGCGCATTTCATGCAAAACAGATGAACATGTTTGAGACCAATTTCCAGTTCATGGACCTGTCCATTTTTAGCAAAGTAGTGTATGCGCGACTAAAGATTTGCATGCATATGTCATCTGCTTCTGACATTTACAGTGTCAAATTAAGCAAAGGAGAAAAAAAAAATGACAAAAAAATCGCCTTTCACATGGACTGAACAAGCGATTTCATTAATATGTTCATGTATGCAAAGGAATATAATTCCAAATTGAACATTATGGCAATTTGCGGAATTATCCAGCAGTTACCGAATAGGATGAATTATGTCATTATGTTGTCAGAAATAAACTGCCCTATAGTGTACGGAATATGGCGCCGTGTTAGTATGGAAAGTCTGTTAATCATGAAAGGTGCAAGGGGATGCCAGTATTAGTGTCATTCTGGTCACAGTCAGGTTAGAAATTATAAATCAATGATTCAATTGACTTAGTTCTATGCACCTTTTATCATATTAAATGTTTTAGGTAGGGGGTACAAACAAATGGGGAGGTAGCATTAGACTATAATTAATGAGCGGTTTCAGTTTGTATTTAAAACAAAATTGATATTATGATACTTTTGATGTAGTTACCAAGCATGCTGATAGATACTCTGTGGATAAAATGAGTTTGCTAAACTATTTTCGTAAGGAAGGTAATAATGGCTATTTGGAGAATGTAAATTTGTTTGAAAATGGAGGTATAAAACATAAGACATATACTGAGTGTGGTAGCTATTTCTTCAAAGAGACATAAGCAACAATCAGTGATGACAGAAAATATCAACTATGACACTACTAAGAGACCGAGAAATTTTCAGCCACATTGGGTTGATTGTTATTCCTGGTTTGAATATATTCACTCAGAAGGAAAGATGTTTTGCAGTTATTGCAAACAATATCCAAAACTGGCACAGGTAGTAAATTCACCCAGATGAACATTTCTGCAAATGGACCAGAGCTTGAGGACTTTAACTCAGACACAGCTCTCAACTGCTGGCTTAGTGCTGGTGCAGGTGGCAGACATATACATGGACATAAGTTTCAAATCCATCAGCTAAACATATATAGGTGAACCTGAAGAAGCCAAATGAATAACAACCAATGTTTTTTGAAAAATTAAATTCTTTTAAGAAATAATTGTGTTGTATATTATTTCATTGGTTTTTTCTGTGGATTACATACATTTTATCAAATTTCGGCAAGTGATTACCATTTTATGACAAGTGAAACGTAGGGTGGGACTAGAAAAGAGTAAGGTGGGCCTAGTGAAGAGAAAGGTGGGACTAGTGAATTTTTTTAAACCATTTGTCAAGGACTTTGGTTTTAAAAACTATTTGCTCAGCCCTGAGTATCCCTACATTTTTCTCCATTGTCAAGGCAAATAACATTTACTTCTAAAGTATTTTTTCTTTGTTTACATGATGTACTGTTAAAGTTTTGCAATGATTTATTCCTATGTTACTAATTGTGCAGTACTGCAATTTAATTTTGTAGATGAAACTTGTGTAAATAAAATGCCCTTTTATCAAGGAAGTGATAAATGTACTGCCACATGATTTTTTTGGTCTTTGTCTGGTACCCTTTTTTATTCAAGGTTAATTTCTATGTGTCTGTGTATGTGTGTCTATGTGTGTTAATCCCCAAAATCTATATTTAGCCTGTCTGACATCTGGTTGTAATTGTCAATTTAAAAATAAAAAAAATCTGTGTGAAGATTAAAGCTCAATCAAAACATTGCTGACCCCATTTCTTATAAACATCAGCATTAATAATATAATAATAACCTTAGCAGTACATGTACTTTAGCCATCACTTCTTTCAGTAACAAAAACCTGACAGCTGGAAAGATAATCAGATTATTTAACATACTGTGATTAAATAATGGTTCTAGACAACTTAAATAAAATATGGCCACCTGTGAGGGGTAATTTTACCTTTTTTGCTCTAATATGTTGTCTACTAGCAATGTGGCCTTTCATAAGGGGTACTTTTGAACATATTCTAGCCATAAAGAGTGGGTGTCCATGGGTCAGGAGGGTCATTCATGAGGGGGACCAGTGTAAACACATTACATATGTATGTTCACAAACTGAGGTGGTTACACTTTATTCTTCCAACAGAATGACTGGTATGAGATTATGGATATGATAACCAGATTTTGTATATTAATCTGTCTGCAATGAAAATAATCAAATGGGATTTTAAATATATTAATTGTGAAAGTATAAATAAGTGCATATTATCAAATTATACAGCAGTTCTGGCAATAACAATGATAACAAAACACTGGCATTTTTGCAGCATATAATTTATTATGTAATGAAAATACAAAATCAATATGAGCAGCAATAAGGATCTGTATCTGCTGCAAGCTCCCAAATTTTCATGTGAGTAAATTAAATTGTAATAACTTTTGATATTCTTTATGGATTTTTATACTTTTTAGACCATTTTAAATAGCAAAAATTCTCAACATTTTGTACAGTTACATATTGGATGTAAACTGATTATTTCGAAGAGAAAAATTGCATTGAAATTAAGTTTTTAATTTTTTAGGAACTATTTTTACTAGTTTGCTTCTCTTTAACTTGCAATGGATTTTTTAAATATGAATATTTTCAATTAGCTATATAAAGCTTTGTAGAGAATTGCATGTATTTTAAAATGGTATATAATGTTGATACCGTGATTTGAGAAAATTGTCCAGTAGAGCCAGGTTGACCAATGTCACTATATCCACTTATGATGAAAATGCCACAAAGGTGTGTAAAATTCACTCTCATCATGAAATTGAAATATGGGAACAGTGCCATCAGTGTGGCCTTAATGAAGAGGGCAGAGGAAATAGAAGAAAAGTAATTGGAACTCAGCTCCACCTTCCGAAAGGATGAAGACTACTTCGGCATTTGGCTTGGCCATGGTAATACAGTCATGGTGATGGAATACTTTGGAGGCACAGAGCATAATATTGACGTTATCTTTGAACGAAAACTTGTTGCTGCCTTCTGTGATGAGTGGTCCA
The DNA here is from genome assembly GCA_016746295.1 of Potamilus streckersoni. Taxonomy (NCBI): domain Eukaryota; kingdom Metazoa; phylum Mollusca; class Bivalvia; order Unionida; family Unionidae; genus Potamilus; species Potamilus streckersoni. The sequence continues at coordinate 3,978,512 of JAEAOA010001694.1, forward strand.
ACCAGAGGCAAGACTTTTACCGAGACTGCTGCTTGTATGCCAAGTTGCCTCCCATATGACAAGCAGCGACAGCTTATTACTGCAGCCTACCAATGCTGCACTGAAATTGGCCTGGAGAATGGAGTTTTAAATGTGGAAATGAAGATGATTTCAACAGGCCACAAATTGGTAGAGATCACTGGCAGAATGGGTGGTTTATCTCTGTGACTGGATAAAGAAGCTCTACACAGTGGACATGGTTATGTGCGCTTTCTTGGTTTCTTGTGTTGTCAGACCATATTGCCCAGAGCGGAAACCAAAGGGACAATTTGTGGGTGTCTTGTGCATCCCATCTCTCTACAGCTACATGCTCAATGACCCCGACACTTTGTCCATCTTCCAAGAGCTTGAGCTGAATGGAATCATATACTTTAACCAGTTTGATGAATATGCTGATATTGGAAAATATGGTTTTGCCAATGTAGCTGTAATGGAGAATGACTTCCTATCAGCCAAGCAGAAACTCCTCGAGCTTGCCAAGGGCCAAGGAATTTAATACCACTGACCCAACTTTGTTGCCGACTTCCTTAGATTTTTCAAAAACTACTAGTTGTAGGTTACATAGTATGTTTAGTCCAGGGTATCCTTTTTAACATTTTTAGTTTTTGTGTTGTCATGATTACAGCTTTCAAAGAAATAAATGAAGGCCAAAAAATGAAAAATTGGATTCATTATTACATTGAACTCTTGAACTGGACTTTATAATTTGCAGTCTTTAAAGATCTTGCAAGATACTAAATAGAATTGTTATAGTGGGACCTCGAGTGGTCTAAAGCACTGTCCATTACGGATCACTGCCATCTCACCTCTGTCTGTGTTCGCTCGAGTCTAGGATTCAGCAAATGTGAATATGTGAGAAAGCTTGCCAATAGCTTCTCGTGGGTCAGTGGTTCTTTCCGGTGATTTCCCGGTTTCTTCCTCCACCATTAATACTGGCTGCCATGAATAGCCTATTGTGTGCTGAAAAATAGTGTTAAGCCCAACAACAATAACAACAAGAATTGTTATAATAAAATAATCCATAAAGATCTGAAGTGAAATTTGTTTTTTTAATTTATAATTTGATACAGATTCAGTCAAAAAACACTGAAATAATTTTTTAATAGCTCCAATCTGAAGAGATTTTTAAGTTTACAAACTCAGGAACCGTAACTTTGTATTCAAAATAAGGAAAAGTAAATGTACTTTTTGTTCTACAAGTTGCCTGTCTGTTTGGGCTTCAGTATGAAAAGGGTTAAATCATTTGAAAATTACATGTAAAAAATATATCCAAAATTAAATTTTATTTTAAAAAATTTATTAAACCATGTACATTAGATAGATATAGTCCACTTCAGAATCACCCCTCAATAATCCAACCATTCTCCTGCACACATATGATCCATCCTTTTTGTGCCTGGATATCTGTCAGCTCCCTCATGCAACAAATAATTACTATTGGAGGCAACAC